>CH003386.1:290156-353202 GCA_000149265.1 Ciona savignyi
TTCAATTTGAAAACCTTATACTATATGTGTATAAATTAATCCTGTAGTAATATTAAGATCTCTATGTAATGTCGGTTATATAAACCCGAGGAACCTCTCTAGTCGGTCTCTTCCCATCTCACCACATAAGTATTACGTTATAACGATTGTGTGTTAAATACAACATGAGGTCAAAAGTGTACTACAAATTCCTTTTATTATTAACCAATACTTGGGCATATTAAGTTTCCCCATGTAATATAACTCAAAATTATTATTCAAAGTTTTATAAAGATAGCATTTTAATCTGTTGCTGGTACTCATGCAATTTCTTCTTTATTCCTAGAAAAAAAAGAAATCAGCCATGGATACTCGTGGTTTGATTTCAACGATGAAACTGTTAAAGAAGTCTGCGTGAATGAAATCCCTAACCAATTTGAGGGCCAACAAAGTGCATACATGCTTTTTTATAGGTAAAATCATTCTGCCGATTATTGTGATCATTTTTTACCTTCTCAGATTAAAATAGTGCATTTTTAATATCTTTAATTGTCTTCCTGTATGTAGCTAATTAAACACAACTACTACAACCAGCATACATCAAATATACAGACTGCATACTTTTCATTTTGCCAACAAGTAAAATTATCTTTTAAATATTGGAGGACAGAAAGGAAAGTACAGAATATGCATCTCTAGCATCATTACTGTAACACCTTATCTGTAAAGTAAAGAATACCTGGACTTGTCAAATTACATTTTAGATAAAAAAGTTATTACCTTTTAGATTTTTATAATTTACAGTTTACTGTTTTAAATATGTAACAACAACTTCGCACAAATTTGACCGTAATCTTACACTTAAACCAGGCGAAAGGACCTCACACGGCCGCCACAGAGTTGGAACAACCCCTCGTATAATATACCCGACCACATTCTCAAGGAAATCCAGAATGAGAACATCGCAGTTGGAGAAGTGGAGGGAGGAATATGAAAAAGCAAGCAACAGGTGAATAATAATTCTATCTTTTAAGGGAATAATTTTTTATTTTTTTACTAAAAATACCTATTTGATGACAAACCTGATTAGCTTGTATATGATTAATGACATTCTTTTTAAAATTAACTTTAAAACAGTTTTTTATTTACATGTAAAGTTTTCTGAAATCTGATCTCCCATCTTGTAACTTTTTTTGACATCGTTGATGCAACAAATATAAAATTGTTTCATTTCCTTTTCAGACTTGACTTTTACATCCATACTGAAAGCATGTGTTATCAGTCAAACGGTTTGATCAAGTCAAGAAAACCCGAAGGCCATCTGCTGCATATAGATAGGAGGTCATTTATATAATTGTTCAATCTGATATATTTTATATTGGTATTTAGTAGGGCTGCGAAAAATTAACGGTTAACCACGGTTAACCGTTTTTATGGTTAACCGTCACGTCAAATTTTAACCGTTTAACCGTTTTTTAACAACTCTTTATTTTATATTTGGTATTTACACTATTTAGCTATTTGAAGTAGGACAAAGTTACATATAATAGAAAAAAAATGGTATCGCAATCAAAATAGTGCTGAAATGTTTTGGGAATATTGTATAGCAAGCTTCCTAATTGACATGACCATAAAGGGGTGGACTTGGTTGATCAGCTTTTTAATTATTTTCCATTATTCAGGGAAACTGTACAAGACTTGTTAGATAAGATATCAAGCGAAATGCCCTCATTTATTCGCAAGCCCAAGCAAATGCTCCCACTAAAATCCAACATCGAGATTGTGCAAAAAAATAAGACAACTATAGATACTCTTCATTATTTGAAGGTACGAGAAACATCTTTGACACATATTTACTAGCATTCTAGTTCAGGTTTTAACGCAGTATGTTTAACATTTGCCAGCAGTATATTAGTGCATTCATTTTTGTATAGAGAATATTTATTTATTAATTTCTACTAAAATCATAATTTTTATGTCATTTTTTTTATTTTACGGTTTATTTTAAGGTACTTCCCCATGGGGGGATCCACTTATATGAATGTGCATCAACGAAAAAGGACGTGAGTCTGTACAAAGCTGGTGTGCCATCTGAGGCTCATTTGTTTGCATGGGATGGAACAAAGGTAACAATTCAAGTCAACGATTAGGACTAAGACTGAGTACGGTGGAGCTTTTACTTTAATCCACGTAATTTAGATAGTCTTAATATGTTATGTTCAGTATTTGCTGCAGCTGTTGCTACATAACCCAAATACATTCCACTGCATTTCTCCTAGACTTATATTGACATTGTAGGGACTGTGTATGTCCAGTTGGTCTAAATTAAAAGAAATTAATTTTACAATTAATGCAACATGACATTTTACAACACACAGGGAAATACTCAAAACATAATTAATATAATGTCATATGGGTTCATATATTGCGAAAACCAAAGTTGGTGTATTAGTGTCAAAATCTGCCTAAACTAACCCGTAAATTTAAAAGTCATGGATAGCTTTGGATTAAAAATCTTGCTACATCAAAAAGTTGGTCAGTGATAAGTCGACCACTAAAATCTGTATTTAATTTGGTTTAAAAAACATATCTATGTTGAACCAACAGATACTGGGTTGGGAAGTTCCTTTCGGTGAGGAGAATGCTCCAACTCTCATCCACCTCATCTGTCACTCGCATGACTTCACTCGTCGTGCCTCCTTCGCTCTACCCCCATCTCGCACACTAGATGTTGTCAAAGAGCGAGCGGCGCAGTTATTGAAAAGTGTGGAGTTTGAGATAGCACCAGAGACAGCAGAAAAAGGTTTGAATTTTATACAATTCTATATTTATTTTTTAACCCATGGGTATCATTGAATAATCACAGCTTATTGTATACCGCATAGACCCACAGACGCAAATCCTTGAAGTTGCAGAATTAGTTGCACCAATTAAAAATATTAATTTTATCCTAGCTTAGAATCATCCTTAGATTTGTAAAATAAGAAATACATCAAATTAAAAATGGGAATGTATGGTATTGGTAAAAATCACAGCATGTCAAATCCACACATCGATCGACAAAGCAAACCAGCATAGCTGCATAGGCCAATTATGAAAAACCATAGAGAGGCTTTGACATTCTGTAATTCATTTTCTTGAACTTTTTGGTTAAATAATCATTTCTTTAAGGAATTTAAAAAAAGTGTAACCATCGCTATGGAACGATATGGAAAATTTATCTTGCTGACATGATAGGTTCTATGCTATATTAATGGTTCCACACACAAAACCAATGTTTTTTTCCACCAGAAAAAGATACATCTAATGAAGAAAAACAAGACACCAGTACCGAAAAACAAATTTATGAGCAAACTTACGTAGCTCGAATGACCATGTTACCACCTGAAACACAGGAAGATGACAGTCAACACTTTACCTCTGTTCAAGTACGTAATAATTCTCACCACAGTTGAAGTATTGCACTCAACTTGGATCTAAAGACCAGCTTTATTAGAATTTATAAATTATGTTTTATAAATTATGTTTTAGACCCCTTTTTAACACCGGCCTATCTTGGTTCTTGATCATAAGGCCATTGAAATAACAAATACTTAAATATTAGGCTACACTACATGTTTTGCGATCTACACTAAAATGAAATATTAGTGTAGATCAAAAAATTGTCAAGTAGTTGTTGTAAAACAAGACCTTTTTTGCCTATTGACATGCTCAGTCTCTTATTAAAGTAAAACCGATTTTGTTGTAATATAGTGTTGTTTCAGCAATTTGGTGAATTAGTGTTTTCATGCAGGTAAAGATGAAAGGATGAAAAAGTTCATTCAAGTTTAAAAGATGCTGTTACTGTGTTTAAAGTGGAAAAATATATGGTAAGTAAAAAATGATAGCCATGATAATTCTATTTCTTTACGAATGACAGTGCAAAAAAATAATCTTTATATGTTTTTGTATTGTTAGTGCCATACTTTTATGAGGATACTTTGAATTTGTCCCAAATATCTTATTCTATATTTTTGTATTTTAGACGGTTGATGCATTGAAGAAACTGGTGTGCTCAAGTTTGATTGTAGAAGACGACGAGAAGTATCGTATTTCTATGTCACAGGATGGCCAGATTATTCCATTGCACAAAGATTCTAGTATTGTGGAAATGGATGTTCCAACCGACCACATTTTCATATTGGAAGTGAGTGGTGTGCAGAATGTTGATGGAGTCTATTTTTAGCGATAAAATTTTGATAATTGGTGTATACAGTGCGCTCTTGTGTGCCATATATCAATATTGGTTATTGGAAATTTACTATCATAAGACACGTGCTTAATGTACATTGTGTGCATAGTTACAGACCATGCTTTTTGGTTAATTCACCTCACAACTAAATGATATAAATGTTCAGTTGTTGAATAGCTACAAGGGGAAATGCCCCATGATATATTTCATGCAAGACAGATTTTTAAACTTTTACGTAGGCTTTAATTTTCGAATGCCTCTCAAAAGAACCGTCAATTAAACTCCCAAAATAGGTATACGGGCCTACAATACAGCGGTTGGAAATTCCGTTTTTAGTATAAAACAGTTTTCGTCATCCTGCTGCCTCCTCCTATCTTCCTTAAAACTCCACCAAATTATATCAGTTTGTACAATGTTTTCCGCGATGTAAAAAAAACAATTTTCAAAAATGTGTATCTATTGTGGTACATTTGACTCTTATTGTATTAAATTTGGAGATGGATGGTATAAATGGGGTTATTAGTTGTTGTATACCCATAGAAAGTGGTCTAAGGAAAATAAATATATAGATTTAAATCAGTTGCATCATTTTTCAATAGAGGTTCCTATTCCGTCAAAGAACCTTTACATAGTTAACTACACTACCGCCAAACAACATTACATTGAAACACAATTTATTCTCCAGAAAGGTACCAACCTGAACAAAGGTGAAATAGTGTTGTTCATTAAACTGTTTGCCGAATACCACTGCTCTGAGTATGTAGCGCAGTCTGGTTGGAACCTAAAGCAACTGGTTGATGGTATCCAGAATATGTTCCAATTGCCAGGTAAGTGTTAATTACTTTTAATGGAATTTATTATATTTTTTAAAATGTTGGTTATTACTGAAAATACTGACAAACACACCATGACACCAGTCCTTGATAAAAAGCAATTTTTAGGTCAGTTTCTTTATGCTGCAAATTTAATATATACTTTTATTTCCATGTGTTTATTTCCTAGACATGGAGTGGCATCTCAAGAAATGCAGTTGTTACGGCGATCTATTGGCTGTTCTGGAACCAAGTGAAAATGCTTTGACCCTCAAAAATGGAGACTACATTGCTGTGAGTTTTGTTATAATCATTTAAATGAATAGGTTTAGTTTTTTATGCATGTGTGTTGCTGTTATATTGGAATTGTGCGATCATCCATTAATGATAAAATACATCTTGCTTCGTATCTTTTTTTAATCATATTAGTCTTGTTATTTAAAAATTACCAGCTCAACTCTGAGGTACTGTTAATGATGTGTTATATATTAAAAAATAATCTAATTATTATGCTAATTCAGAATATTGTTGTATGGGCTTTAAAAATTTAATTTCTTGCTTTTTAAAATATAAAAGGCAGTATACATTTCTTATAACTTTAAAGTTTAGGAAAAAAGTTTATTTTCATTTTTTTATTAAATCGTTGTTTAATTATCAAAGTATGTTATTTAGTTTTAAAATGCAGTTCCAAACAACAGCACAATAAATGGTATTGGGTATATGTTAATCGATAAAAAATACGTTAATCGATGAAGACACGACTGCCTTTTAACTTAGACACCCACTTTTTAGGTGATCCCCGGCAAACTAGTAGAGAAGGGTAATATTCGAATGAAGGTCTGGTTGTACCCTACTTACCCAAGCTTCGAAAAAAGATGCGACAAATTCCGTCTTCAAGAACTTCTCCAATTTGGTCAAAATGTCAAAAAGCTAAACCTTAGTAAAGAAATTGATGGGAAAAGCATTAAAACCATTTCTGAGCTCGGAAATATAGGTAGGCCTGTCTAAGAGTGGATCTAGCTTTGTAAAATTGGACATATTCATAATACTAATCGAAAACAAATGAGTCTGCCTAGTCAATAATCAATTTTTCGAATTTCTATTCTGTTTGCATGAGGCAAATTTCAATTCAGTTTGCAATAATATTATTTAATCAATAGTTATAATATACAATATTTTAAATATTTAATACCATGCAATAACAATACCCTTCAGCAGTCTCATTAATAGCACACATAATCATTAACAGCATCCGCATAAAAAGGTTTTTTTCCAACGCATTGTTCATATGCTGTCGAAACATGTGCAAAATGCAGGTTTCTTTAATTATATTGCCTTTGATTTTATATTGGAAAGTCAAGTTTCTCCGTACATTTTATTTTTCCAATGGTTGGATCTGTCACCAGGTATTTAATGATAATATTAGTTTTCTTATCCAGGTGCAGTCTCCTGTGGTCATGTTGAGTTAAAGAGGGAAAGCACTTTGTATGATTTGCGACGATACCTGAACGAGATGATTTCAAACGATCTATTCAGGTTTTACATCGATTTAATTGGATTTTTTATTTTTAAATCAAAAGTCTGTGTAAAGTCCTTTTGTTGACCCTTTATGGTGATAATAGAAATAAATAACTAACATGGGACCAGTGCAATCGTATAAAATGGTGTGCTATTCTAATGTAAAAAATAAGCAATATAGCTGTAATAGATTCAACCAGCATGAGTATTGTGTCCTTCAAAACACCATTGCAAATTATCTCACAACCATCATATACAAATCTGCCAGACTCCACAATTTCTTTGCGTCCATTAATTGACCAGTAACAAAAATACAAAATACAAAACATTTTATTTTTTTAGAGAAGATCCGGATTTTTGGATAAGATTGGTGGAAAGAAACATCCCAACAAGACTGTTTGATAAAGGGACAACCAGTGAGGATGTGATTTTAAAACGACTGAAATTGTCATCAAGCAGCCAGATTGCAATACAGCCATCCGAAAGAAAATTAAAGTGGGTTTTGTTTTCTCTTATTTTTATGGATCGATCTAAAAATGCTGTTCATCCTCAAAAGCCCTGCAAACATTGCTTAAAGTTGTTGGTTCATATTAGGCTGCTCAAAACTACTTTAAGCATACGATTACACACTGAATAGACTTATCCTACCCACATTTTCTTTATTAAAATTTTCTCTGCCTGCCATAAACACAACAGACCAATATTATAATATACAATGAATATCAAATTCAAAACATAACTTGAACCACCAACCCCCAGGCCGAATGAGGTCGTTATTACAATCGTCATGCACATTCCCGGCACTCGGTGCTACGGTGAAGAGATGGAACTTGTGACCGATGTCCCGGCGTCCAAACTTGCCTACCAGCTCTCTGAGTACCTCAATGTTCCAGTTCGCCACGTGATTGTAGCCGTGAAAATGTTGGACAAGTATGAATGGGCCGTGATCCCCACTGATCATGCCAGTGTAAGGTTTTAGTTTGAGTTGAATTGTTCTTCTAAAATATTGCATAGAGCTTTGATTGCTGACTTAGTGCAATTCACTGCTTGTGGTGTGTGGTGGACAGTGTATACATGCTTTACTGGACTTTGGGCCTTTTTTAGTTTAATACTAGGAATGTGGAAGTGGAGGTCTTTTCCTCCAAACAAAGTTTATTTTACTATTTTTGTGTTACATTTTTAATTTAAAACTTGTTAGAATTTCCCCTATAAAATGATTGATGATGGAGTAGAGTTACATGGATTCATGGTGTTATTCTTTTAATATCTTACAACTCCATGAACTCCCTCCATATGTTTCTGTAAAAATCATATTTTTCCTCAGGAGTCTCCAACAAAAAAGACAAACAAGAGTGTTGGCAAAAAAGGTAAAAAAACCACTTTGAAAAAGAAACCGTCCAAATCGCCGAAGGAGTCCATTCAAATCAAACATGGTGACTTAATCGGGGTTAAAATCATACCTGAAGAGGACGCTTCATCATTTCAGCTCTATTTGTCCGATTTCGACACCGAAGATGATATTTTAATGCGCAAAAAGTTAAAGGAATTAAGAGAGAAATCCCAGGACCTGCAGAGGTGGGCGATTTTTAAGGGTTTCTATGTTCTCACATTGGGTAAATTGTTAACCATTTGCCTGATGTTGTATGATGAATTCTTTTAATTGAATTTTTATAAATTTTTTTAAGTACATACAAATCGATTAGAATTTTTGAGATGTGCCTCTTTGACTTTAAACATTTTTAGGAGCCAAAGCGGCAGTTTTGAGAATGAAGATCATTTTGAAGACACTGTAGAAACTTTCAGTCCTGTAGTATCCACCAACAATGAAGAACGATCACTTAAAATTCATGTTGACAATTTTTCCCAATCTTCTGATTTAAATGTATCTTTATCCTGACATTGAATATTATGTTCCTTTTATACTCTTTCCTGCCATGTCGATTTCTATGCTGCCAATTATGCATTGATGTGCCTATGCTGGAAAGTTCATTTTACTTGTGCTCTGCTTATGTGCTACAGTTTCAAATCAAATAACTGAGTTTTATTCCATGCCAAGATATACTGTATGTGTGAACTTTCCATAACACTGTCGTACTGCTGTGGAAACTTGCTTCATGCCTCCTCCAATACAATTGTACAATGGTAACCGACAATTCGCTTTGAGCACCTTCTGGTAGCTAATAGATGGTGGTTGTGCGGTCGAAGACTTGCTTATATCGCTTATGTGCATGTTTCTTAGGCCTGGTCCTGACTTGCTGCTAATTAACAACATTTAAAACATTCTTAAAAGGGTCGTTTTATTAAAACATCCTCGGAGCATAATGCAGGAAGTTGTATGGTAGTGTGAGCAAAAACACAAAGCCAGAATAATGATTATCATTTTATGTTGCTGTGTAGGGAGCCGTTGCAGGTCGCTGCCTATTTCGCTAGATTGTCCCTTGTAGGCATCCAGGTAAGCCGGTTACAACACCTGATGGGATCTGCGATTCCCTACGCGCTGTCTCGATTCTCCGAGGTGCGCTAATTAATTGAGGCTTTCTGCGTAAATTTCTCATTGACTTCTGTGGTTCGTCGATAAACGCCTCAGTAGTTTTATAACATCAATTGTATTGAGCAATTGAGGCGATTAACTTAGTACCAATTACGAGTAAATCGTTAGATGTTGCAACGATATATATTTCAGGTAAAAACTCTCAGTATTCGTCATATACAAGATGTTACTTAATGCGTTAGGACTCTCTCTTAGGAGCTCTCCGTTAGGAGCCTTCCGTTTAGACTCTAGAGCCAAAGTGAAATAAACTTATAGGCTATAGACAAGATTATTCAACAGCTGCACTAATAATACTTCAGTGATGACGCAATGTCAGCGCAAATGTCGGCTGCGAATATCATAAATCTTATGTAACATATGAGGTCGCTACAGCTGAAAGTGTTTTTTAATTTTTAATAGGTTAATTTTCGATATATACTTCCACACATGACGTACCTGATGTAAATGACCAACTTAATTAAACGATACTAGATTTTGGTTAGGTGAAATTTTGTGATTGTTTGTTCCTAATATCCGAACATCATTGCAAAACAAATTTAACTCTTACAAGTCATTCTAACGAAATGCGAAGTTCAAACTAAACTTTTGAAAACCTTTAATGTTTTATACAATGTATTTTTATAAAACCGTATTGTTTGCTCTTTTTTTAAATGGTTCCACATGACCAAGCGAAATAAATATTATAAAAAAAAAATATTAGCAATTCTGCTATAAGCCAGAATAAGTTTGGGCTTTGATTGACTGTTGGGTGTGGTAGGTTTCCGAGTTTCGAACGTACCAATTTGTTAAAACTAACTTTAATCTGTTCGTTGGTCAATTAACTCCGAAATGTGGTAGCACGGTCTTAAGGTCTTAAGTCGTCTTTAGGCAATTAATATCCAGGCCAAATTTCAAACGATGCGGCGGCAAGCAGCAAGCAATCTCTACCGTTCTTATTTAGGAACACACTAACCATTAGATTTAATAAATGCGATCTTGCGCATTTGTTATGCTGTCGCCGTTGGTGTTAGTTGACCTGTGCTTTGTACTGGCATCTTACATGGCGACGAACGTGGCTGCTTGTGAATAGTTGTGCTGTGGAATGGTAAGACCGATCCTTTATTATTCATATTTTTAACGGAACCGATCACTAAAAGTGTTTCTGATTGTTCGCATTCCCTGTATCGGTAAAAATCAAACGCTAAAGAAACTGTAGGTATTATTCCCAATAATTGCTTTATGGAGCGTCTCCGGTCATACGTGCAGCCGAAACGTGGACAATACATTAAACGGTCACTGCCTCAATGCAGTATAAATTAATACGCTAAACTTGTACCGTAGCAATTGTTCATGTTTCACCCACCTGGATTAAAAAAAAACGAAAGAATCAGATTTCTTCTCCCGTTTTGTCCGTTTATACTGGGTCTTTTACGAGGTGGAGGATAGGATATTTATGTTTTATTCGGTGTATTAAGAAAGCGCAAGGGGCTTTCTAATACACTGGCAATTGTTAAATAACCTTGCGAATACTTACTGGAGCGTTCTTCTACACAGATACCCTTTTACCTCGCGCGGGTTACCGAATCAACCACAGTGTACTGTGTATGATTGAAATGTTCATTCAGAAACCATTCATTCGCCTGCCACTAAGTGTATTTCCCTCGGACACAACCGACTAGCTACCAATTAATGTACACGCCGAAAACATATAGGTCTAAGCCAGCAATTTTTTTTTATATCGAGTCCACTTAAAATATGTCGGTTTCGCGTATTTGGTGCACTTTGTGACGAACTAACGAGAATCTCTACATGGTGGCTAGATGTGTACTAGACCATGGTACTTGGCAGATATCCCCTAAACTTGTGCATCGCATCAATCATAAAACGTCATTGTATGTAATCTGAAACATCCTTTTACTTTGTGCTGAGCTAACAGGATATTACAGCTTGTAAATTGTTTATAATAATGTAATCAATACAAAAATTAAGGCAATCCATAAACAACATCAAATATGTTATTTAAATTTTTGTGCAATATGATCCGGCATCATATGTGACGATGGGCCTTGCGTAGAAAGGGTATATAATCTCTTGATGTTGTCTGTAATAGTCAATAAGTCTAGATACATTAGGTTAGAGGGGCTAATTGTCACCGATTGTCAACCTACGCAAATTTATTTCGTGATGTTAACATGTGAATAAATGTTACAGATAAAAGTTTGTATCTTAGTCAGCATGACTTGCACTTTTAGTTGTGTAGTTCAAAGCAATGTCAATTGATGAAATGACGGTGCGCATTTAATGAATAGGCATGAGCAATGGGAAATCGGTAAGAAATAAATCTGATAAGCATTTCGCAGTGTGCTCGATGCGTAAACGTTTGTTTGTTGTTCGGTACCGTACACGCCTTAAAATCAGTGTAACACTCAGCACGCTAACTACTGATAGGACTCGCCTTCTGGCTACTATATCGTCATACGTGATACGTACGCGCGTAATTATCTGCTTATACCTTTTGCCAATAATTAATACCTGTGCTTGTGTATGCTATACCAGAAATTATTATTTTAATATGCTTAATACCAGGCTTTCTTTTTTATAGTTAATAGATGCTATCTAAACATGCTGCAAAGGTAAAAACGGTCATAGCTTAGATCAAGTTTAAAAGTTTTCACCTTGTTTTTCATTTTTAGACGATTTAGGTTGTGGATATTAATTTATTGTTTTAATTTCATTTGTAATGGGTTTACTCGAGTTTGATGGAGAGCCACTCACATGGGAGAAGTTGAAGCCATATGTCGAACATGTCAAAACCCATGGAATCCAACAATTTTTGCACAACTATCGCCGGCTGATGCAGCGCCCTGGCGATATACTAAAATGGGGGGATGAGGTAATGAACCACTGTATGTAGTAAAAATAGTATTTTTTTGCTGTGAACCATGCACAATGTAACCAAAGTCGGTTGTAATTCGAAGATAATTAGGTGTTCCTAATAATAAACAGAACTTTAAGTTGGAAGTTGAGTACTAAACAAATAAATGATTGCATTACTGCGGGTAGTCTTGAACCCTGGGTACACCCTAATGCCTATAGGACAGCCTGTTATATGTGGAGAGTATTGCTGTTTTCTGTTAAAGTTTCCCCAAAAATTGAAATGTAAGTACCTTATATCCCGATTAGTTTTATTTTGAACCTGCAGCTTATCTGCTAGTTATTATTTTGAAGAGAGTTAAATCATCTGTTATGATTGCTTTATTTTTATTCGGCTAGGTGGAGTATATGATAATAAAGTTCGACCACACAAATCGCAAAGTCCAGCTTTCACTACGAGGTGAAGAACTTTGTGAAATCCTGCAGGAAAAGGAGAAAAAGAAGATGAAAAAGTAAAATGATTATAAATACAATTTGAATATATGGCAGCACATAACTTTACGCCATCAGTTTACCTAAAAATGTAATTTTATTTTTAACAAAATCTTACGATTGTTGTCAAGGAAAACACACTCATTTAATTATCTACAATAAATATATATTTTCAGTCTCACATCCCTATGGCGACCTGAATATGCAAGCTACATGGTGGAAGGCACACCTGGTGTTCCATATATGGGATACATGGCTCAGTTTAATGTGGTTGAAGCAAATATGAAAATGAGGTGAGAAATAAATAATTGCATTCACTCTGTTATTGCTTTGTTTAGTTGTGACATAACACGACTAGTGTTAGTTTGTTAAAGAAATTACCACTGTTTCCTGTTTTAAGCTAACCTACAACAATTTGTTTCCTGTTTTTAAGGCAACACATTACCGTGTCATCTGTTCTCCTTAGCTATATTTATTTGGTGTTCATTTAAACATCGATTTGCATATTAGGGTATGTCACATGCTTGCTCTCCGGGGCGGAGTAGCTTGGTTGGTTACTGTTTCTTATTTTAGTCGAAAGGTGGTAGCATCAAAACTGGATGCCAACTAGTCGATTTTGTGTTTGGGCAAGAAATTAAAGGAGATCGCCTGGTCCCAATAGCTTTATGGGTTGTACTAAAACTTAAGAAATGTCTCAATAAAATACAACACACTGCAATAGCTTAATTATTTGAATATAATTAATCTAAAGAGAACTTGATAAAGCTATTTAATCAATAGAAACAAGATTTTGTGTCTAGTTGACAATTGATTGTGTTTTACAATGAAATAAAAACAATTTAAGTTAAGTTTGTTTATTTTTCATCAAAATGCACCTAACATTGCGTCTACAAATAAAATGCACCTAACATTGCGTCTACAACTAAATACAGTGGATAATTTCTGAAATAATTTATTATTGCTGTTATTTATTTTGTTTATCTTAGTTTATGTCACAACTAAAATTATAGCCGGTGTCTGCAAATGTATTACACATGGTAAGTTGAACCCTAATGTTCCCGTATGGGTAGCTGTGGTGGAATTAGATTGTTTCCTTGCAATTCATGTAAAAAACTTGAATTGTAGCCATGTAAAAATGATCAACTCATAATTGTTCACACAATTAACATTGAAATCATAACCTACCCACAATTTCAGAAATTTTGTACTTTAATGCAAATCACATTCAATTTAGACGAAAAGAAGTCCAGGAGCTGCTGAACGATGATGAACAGATAGTCAGTCTCACTGTATTTCCCCGGTAAATGGACTGGCCTGTTAGTCTGAAAATGATGCATATATTCTGTGCATGCATGCAGCATAGCATCATAGTTCTGTGTAAAGTATGGTCACTGAGAATTATGTTTCCTCTTCTTTTATAAAAAGTATTATAAAAGTTTTCACAAACAGCAATACAATTTCTGTGTGTATGTTGCTAGGCACATTTTTAGACACTGATGCCGATTCGCATTGTCTTGTTTTACAACCATGTGTTTTTGGTACCAAGCTATAAATGTGAAAGAAAACCTGCAATTACAAGTTACTAACTACAATACAAGATGTTCGAACACTATTATTACGTTGCAGGTTAGGTTGCATCGACTTCACCTACCCCCCTCACAAGATCACCGGGCCGGAATCGAATCTAGTCTCTCGATCTTTATTCTTCCCAGATGAAGCGATCACTAGTCACCCAAGATTCCCGTACGTATTTTCTGTCACAACTAATTCTTGATCAATCAGTTGCAACATAAGCCAGTCAGAATTCATAAACAATAAACAGACATTATGCCAACATTTAGGTTCTTATATTGATGTTAGTCATAATTTGTAACATAATTAAAATGACAAAAACAATACATATTTGACCAATTTTTTTTTTTTTTAATGTACCAGTGTATTAATATTTTTTGTTATATTTATAATAGTGAAATTTTTGAAAAACCATTGTTCTGTCATTCATTGAATAGTCGCATTTAGGCCTGGTTGCACCACATGCAAAAAAGGTAAAATCGAATACTTTTTTGAACAAATAGGATGTAATTTCTGCAATATACTCTTAGATTTTTTTTTCCTAACTAGTTTTTCTATTTTTTTTAGATTATTAACACAGAATATTCGTCTGCGCAGAGGAAAAAAGATTGCAATCAACATCCCTAGTGAGCAATTACATTTTAGCTTATGGTATCTTTCATGCTTGACACAGGATACAAAGACACCATTTGTTAAATAAAGCAGATTCTTTGAATAATTTAAACCTTAAACTGTCCATATGTATGTGTTTTAAATGATAGATAGCAATTTTAATTATGCTTTCAACTTAATGTTACTAATATAAAATTTAATATCCTCATTTCTCTGTGTAGTTTTCAAGGACACCAACACACCTTCACCTTTTGTGGAAAACCTCAATGACCCGGAATCCAAGGCAGCTGCCAAGCCAGACCACATCTACATGGATTGTATGGGCTTCGGGATGGGCAACTCCTGTTTGCAGCTCACATTCCAAGCTTGCAATGTGGAGGAAGCTAAACTTCTGTATGACCATCTGGCACCAGTGTGTCCTATTATGGTGGGTGCATGGTGCATCCATCAATGTGATAAATAGTTACAATGCATGGAAGAGTCTGTACTCTGTAGTTTCTAGTTTCTACGCTTGGCTTTGTACGGAGAACCACTAGTTCTGGCGCTAGTATTTAACATACTGAATACCATTGGTAATATGACTGCTGATGAATGATTTTTTCGCACATGGAATTATTTCTTTTTCTAGCTTGCGCTAAGTGCAGCCTCCCCGCTGTACAAAGGATACATTTCGGACATTGACGCAAGGTGGCAGGTCATTGCTGCGAGTGTTGATGATAGAACAAATGAGGAAATGGGCAACGAACCACTGAAAAACAACAAGTAAATTGTGCTTTTTGATCATATAAAACCAATGTTTGATGGTGACTTTGAAAACTTTATGTAATTGAATTCGAGACCACCTGAATGATACGAGTAGAATTGGCAAACATTTATTGTTATGCTTGTGATGCAAAAGTACCTTCTATGATGCTGTGTGTATTTTACTAGAGTTTTAATAGGGTACTCTGCACACCTAATTTAAATGGTACTATATCAAATACATATAAATAATATTTTTGTTAGGATTTAGTGACAGATATGTTGTTTTTTATATATTATTCTTTATTATTTTTTATGCTTTGTGCAAAGAGTAAAATATGCAACATTAGTAATCAATCAATTGAAGGATTTAACCTAGACGGAAGACTATAGATGATTATTTTTGAATAACATTCTTTTAATGTCAGAGTGCATAGGTTTATATTCCAGTGCTTAGCTTGTTTATAATCAGAGCTGCACTTAATTGAAAACGCTTGAACACACAACAGTCCAGTAGGTAATTGCTGACAGTAAATTACTCTGCCAATCAGTTTACTTTGTCCTGCTGTTATTAACTTGGTTTAATAAGTTGAATAGTATTCAACTTCATATTGTTAAATGCCATTTCCTCTTTTTAAATGGAAATATCATGCTGTGACTTATGATAAATTGTTCTGAATCAAATTATAATAAACAGTAAATACTCAAAAGATAAATTTCTGCTCTGTAAACTGCAAACACATGAAGACAAGCTTATGCTATTCTAAAATTAACCATTTGTTATAAGAAAAGCTTGTAGTAGTTTGTCATAATAAAGGGATTTGTTTACACCATAAATAAGTTGCGCTGCAAAACTGCTGTACAGTGATGCAATTCAGCTGTGCATTGTTATGGCCTTGGACAGGTCTTAAACGTCTCTTATTGTTACAAAATAGTTAAAATACAATACAACCTTTACCATAATGGCATACAATGTATTAGGAGTTAACGGAAATATAATTAAGACAACAGTAATTAAATATAAGAGACATTTGCATTTTTTGTTCCGGGAAGTTATGCAGGTTCATCAATATGTTAGAAAAAAAATTAATTATGCTGAGCACTAGTGCTATTATAGCTTGTTACCTCTTTAACCATAAGAACAATGTTTAGACAACTACCATTTTAAAATAACCTGCTGAAACCTGTATAAATATATATCGCTAATGTTGGCAGTTACAGTATGCTTCTTACTATTTATTTTATAGCCTATATATACACCATTAGAGTAATGTACACGGGTCTCACATGAAAATCGCACACGCAAATAGCGGAGTCTTGTAAAGTTTTTTTTCTTCAGGCATGTGATTCAAAAATCAAGGTACGACTCAATCGATAGCTTCCTGTCAAGTAACTCTAAAATTTTCAACGACATTAATTTAGAAGTTGACGAAGAGGTCAAATCAACATTGCTTAACGCAGGTGAATATGAATAAATATGCAAGCACACATTTTGTGGTGTCATTTTCAAACCATAATTATAATAATAATGGGTTCCCTTCGTAATTCTGAACATTTTTATTTTCTGTCTTTTTTTTTTTTTTTCTGCAGGGCATGCTCTTTTTTTGCAACGTCCTTTAATTAAAAAAAGGGGGAATTTACACTTTCGAACAAATTTGAAAGAGGCAGATTTTTAAGAATTTTTTAGCGTTATTGGCTTGCCGATATTTCTAGATTGAAACGAAATATTTACTTAAAATTCTATGAAAATTAAAGATGAACAACACCGTCAACACGATTGTGGGAAACCTAACTAGAATTAAAATTACCAAGTTTATCAGGAAAATCCCCAAAACAAAATATGCATAACGGTAATTACAATATTATTACGCGTGTGAATGAGAACCCGATCGTTTATGCAAAAATGTAGTGGGCACCCAACAGTGGTTTTAAAAATAGTGCTTGTTCACACATGGTTGACAACCTCTAGTATTAAAATATTGTTTTTGTTTTTATTTACTGTATAAAGTATGTTCATTTGCTATTACCAACATACATACAAAAAAATTTAAATGTGACGATTTTTTTTTACAAAACTCCAAACTCCTGCACATTTATTCTCTGATTTAACATCCTCCACATCACAGTTCATCACAATTAAAACATGGTATTTAAAAACAACTGACTGTTGTGGATCAAAATTTATATTACCTAAAAACCACAAACAAAAAGTCAAAACGAAATTTTTAGATATCTTTTGCGATGATTATCCTTTAAAAGTTTATCCCAGTATAATATCTTTTCGAATTTCTAGAAAACATAAAATTACTCAAATATATTGATTGATTCTATCCACAGGCATTGACGATCTTCTTGCACAGCACATAGCACATCTGTGGATTCGAGATCCTTTGACTTTGTTTTCAAAGAAAATTGACTTGGATGATGAAAACGAAGCAGACCATTTCGAGGTAAACTATTCTAAAATAATTAAAGAATTAAACTTGCAAACAGACAGTCTACTATAAACAAAAATCCTGATCCTAAGATAACAAAAATTGTTTTGAGATAAAATAATTTACCTCTATTTGTAAAATTAAACTGTAATATTTTGGTGTTAACATTTTGCTTGGACTGTCGCTCGAATTCATGCATTGTGGTATAAAGTAACTTTAGAAATGTGTTTTATTCCTAATAACCACAGAAATCTTCGAACGAGTTTGCTTTAACAAACATTATAAATAACCCTTGCTCAAATAAGCTTTGTTTTGCAAAGAAATTTTAGTAGAACAATAATATAACAAACCATAATCTATTTTTGACATTTTGCATATTTTTACTGTGGAATGTAGATTATCAATATTGACTCAACCTGGATATTCATTTGAATGAACAATTGAACCCCGACTTTTATTTTCCAAAGGTGTGACCACAAATAAAACGGATAATGGATGAAATTTAGCTTTGTGTACATTGAGAAACACAAGTTGGCTGATGTATTGTTAGATGTTGTAGATTTTCTGTCATGGTTTCTGGGTTAACTACTTGTGTGCAAGTGGTGATTGATAAGTTTCAGGTACAAACATTTATAATGTTCCATGCACTTTTGGAATACCACAAGTTTATTCCAACCCTGTGTATGCTTTCATATTAGTTTCAGCTGTTTCTTAAACACAGTTAAAACTGTCTTTGAAAATGTTTTTTAATGAATTTATGCATCAATTTTTATATTTTTATAGGGAAAACTTCTGTTTGACTTGTAATTGATAGATTAGTAATGTCCTGACACTTTTATTTATTATAGAATATTTGTTTGGGGATTTAAAAATTAGCAGAAAATAACTCCTGAGGCATTTCAAACTATGAAAAACAGCATTGAAGTGATAAGCACTTTTTTATATTGTATATATTGTATAAATTTTAATATTGTATAAATTTTAAAGACTTTTGACTGTGTATGGTAAACTATTCCTAGCCCAAGTGTGGCTAGGAGAGTTTTCCAACATTTGACCAGTTCTTTTAGATAACTGCGGATATGGTGTGACTGTCACCATAGCAGCAAATTCATCCATCCTATTCCTACCATATACTTTTTCCAAATACCGACCGAGCTGATGAAAGTTCCCACTTTTCTGCAGAACATCCAATCCACGAACTGGCAGTCGATGCGGTTCAAACCTCCACCTCCGGGATCATCCATCGGATGGAGAGTCGAGTTCCGGGTGTGCGAGGCCCAGCTCACCGACTTCGAGAACGCGGCTTTCGTCGTGTTCATTGTCCTACTCACTCGCGTCATACTCACCTATAAACTCGATTTCCTCATGCCGATATCTAAAGTAAGTTTTTTTTGTGGAAGTTGGGCAGAATCTATTGTGGCCCCAAACTTACTAGCATAGGGGTTATGTTAGGTGTGTCCGGGGTGTACTTTTATTGCAAATAATGCCAACATGCATACATTCACATGTTTGTGAAATTTTGCTTTTCAGCAAAAGAACAAATTTTAGCCAATATGCATCCAACGCAGCTATATGCTAAAGTTTTTTTAGCTATGAAATATGACATATGGCTTGTCTAAATTAAGCTTTGGGTAAATCAGAACATTTATAAAATCAGCCAATGGTGCAGATTGCACAGTAACACAGTATAGGAATGCAAAATATAAAATGGTATCAAATAAAATTGAATGATGTTTATTTGTATGTTTGCTCTTTAAAATACCATTTAGTCCCAAGTATTTAGAACAATTGTTACGTTTACACATTTAGAAAATTCAGTTTAATAGTACAAAAAACAGTGTAGAAATGTTCATCTTACTTAATAATAATGAAAGAAACTGTATAAACAAACAACAAGATTTCTCCGAGATGAATAGATTAAACCAATCACATCAAGATTTTAGTTGAAAATTCTTAGGATTTCACAACGCGAGATATTAATGTTCTGTACCAATAGAAGACTCAATACTTACATAAAAATGGCAAAAGAAACCTGGCTAAAAATGTTTTTTTCTTTATTTAATAAAATTGGGTTTGATGTATTGTTTTGTAAAGTTGATTTAAAAATAGTTTTAAACCAGTCTATGCAAACTATAGAAATGAAAATTTTTCAAAATCCTTAATAAATTAGTTGATTTCTTTCGTTACAGGTGGATACCAATATGGAGAAATCACAAAAGAACAACGCGATTTTGACAGAAAAATTTCACTTCCGGAAAAACGTAATGACAAGTCAATCCCCAGCTTGCTGTGCTCAACTCTGCTCATTTAAATCGAACTGCACAGAGGGTTCAGGTAAATACCTTTTTGTGTAGTTTTAAAACTAATTTGTTTCCTGTAAGCGATAATGGTTAAGTGCCCTGGGACAAAAATACACATTATGGTGGATAGGGTGTTTATTGAACCTAGAACCTGTCTGGTGTTGAAACCGTAAACCACAGTCCATACATATATAAGTAATATCTGTTCATACTGTTAGCTGTTTGCATTCCCTGATCTTACTTTATCTCTTTTAGCGAGCGAGATTCCACCCCCAGACTTGTCAGAATGTTGTTCAGAAATGACCATAGATACAATTATTAACGGGAAGGTATGTCGAGGTTTCAACATATGTTACCTAATTGTATAAAAGATGTTGCATGGGATTGTACAATGGTCTAAATAAAAAAGTTATTACTTTTATACTGAACTTTGTTTAACCAAGAATAGAACAATACTTCTACTTTTTAGATTTAAGCAACACAATTTCGGTTAAAACATGTTTAATAATTTACAAATTAACATGTTTTAAACTTATTTCACTAGAAAAAAAATTGCTGTATTTTGGAGGGGTTAAAAATTAAGGGTAATTTTTACCAGACTTAAATCCTAACAAATTACGCAATTTTAATCAGGAAGATGAATTTCCCGGCTTCATTCCCCTCATCCGAAGATACCTCGATAGCGTGGAGGTAGGTGTGGAAGCAAGATGTAGCATCTCGGAGTACCTCAATCTTATCGGGAAGAGAGCATCTGGTGAGTGGGGGTGGGATGCAGAGCCTTAGATAACCTTCATTTCTATTATTCCTGACATTTTATTCCTCATTTCTACATTAGTTGCATGCATACATATTGAACCAACAATGTGACATGCCTCTTTTCCATGACTGCAATGGTTTGACTATGCCAATGGTATTTCTTTGCTATAACCAATCACATGACTGCTGCACTGCAAATAATAAAAGCAGATTTTCATTTTCCTGACTTCTTAAAATCTTAACGTATTCTAACTATGTTTCTAAATTAGGTAGTATTAAGAGTTAATACCTAAGTACCCTCTTTACCTACAGGTGAGTATATGAGTGCGGCCCAGTGGATTCGGCATTTTGTTACAAGTCATCCCGAATATAAGCATGACTCCGTAGTTTCCGATTCCATTGCATACGACTTGCTTGTGCACTGTGATCAAATCGAAAAGGGCACAGTGAAATGCCACCAGCTCTTTGGAATGCCTAGGCATAAAAGTGAATACATACCAGCGAAGAAAGACCTTCCAAATGGCATTTGATCGCATTTTGTTTGTGTTAACCGGCCACCTTCATTTTACCTGCACTTACGAAGTTCAGTTTTATCCGAGCCTTTTAGAAATCATGGCCCATATTTCCATCTCTAATTTATTCATCCTGCGTAGCGTTTAATTTTAGCTTTTGAAACAGCAAGTGTTCGTTACATTCGCTCACAGGTAAACTATCATATGGACAAGGGACCTGGAGTGGATATATGTACATTCCATATTAATCATAAGGTATCATTAGCTAACACCAAGACATGCAATGCTGATGTCAATTCGGGCAAGATTTCGGCTTTAATAGTGATGCATTATTGTCTGTTGGTCACCATTAAAATGCTACCATTATATACTACACTGCCAGTAACATCTGGTATTGCAATACTTTGCTAATACAATGTAATTTGGATACTGCCCTGAAAATTTGTTTGTTGAACTTGGAATGCTTGTTGAACTTGTAGATGTTTAAACGGTATTGCCACTGAAGAAATGTCAATGTAATTAACACCATTTATTTAAAGGACAGAATAATAATGTTTGCGAATCGGAAAACGCAAGGTGCGTAATAACACGTCGGTGTTATTATCGCAGATTAACTTGGGAATATGTAAGATATCGTGCGTACTATAAGATAAATTTGGTTCAATAATAAAAGCTGCAAAATGTTATCTTCCACTTTGGGGTAATATACGTAGACCTAATGTGTGCGGTCTAAAGAAAACTTAAAGGCGTTAACAGTGAGCAAGCCACATTACTCTAGCTAGGGATTTTTACATTAATTATCCCATAATTATGGGACACCTTTTGAATGTTCATATTTTTCTGCGTCACTTTCGTGATAGGCATGTCCAGTCGCCAAGTCATTGGTAAAAACCGGTTATCGTATTAGACTAAAACTTCCAATAATGCTAACTGACATATTGATAGTTCGTCTTAAAATTAAATTTTACTAAAACCTAAAACCTTTTACTAAAACTTGTAACTTTGAGTGATTTTAAGATTACCGCCACATAGCAGTATGTTTCTACATAACGTAAGTGGCTGGTCGAAGCTCTTATCGCATGTACATAATCCTAAACTTACGCTTAAAAATAATTCGCCGTATGTGTTCCGTTGATGTACCGGTAGGGTATTTACATTTACGAACATAACAAATTAATGCTCAATATCTGCACACACTCTTCTGGTACAACCAATAAAATTTTAGCTTGGAGCAAACAAAAATAAGCGACCTTCATACATAAATTTCACAGTTCATACTTTTGGACACTGCTTTCGTTATCGTTTACTACGTCATGATGCTCTATGTGATTATATTTTTCAACGACGTTCTCATGTTCTTTATAATGTTTTTCCAAAGTGTACCATTCGTGTAGTGCAGCTCGTATGGCATCGTCAGTTATATCTTTACTTGGAAATTTGTCAGTGATGTTGGAACCGATAAGTTGAGTGAAAATTCGGTTACCGTAGAATTTGCTACCTCTTAATACTTTCTGGTATTTCGTAATCCAACTTTGTCTTATCAAATACTCATATTTATCAATCTCGTTCCTTAATAAATTTTCGACTTTGCGCACTGGAATAAACGAGCATTCAAACAAAACTGAATTTTCTTCAATGAATTCAGAAACTTCGTAACCAAACACACGAACCTGTTCCCTAGTTGCATTATTAACTTCTTTGACTGTGAGTTTTCCATCTGAATTGACATCAAACGTTTTGATTATTGTAGTACAGTTTCTCCACCAGTTTGTCTTCTCTTCGCTATTACAAACCTTTTCAAACCTGGAAAGAGAGCAAACCTCGCCACACATTATGACCATATCAAGCGCATGGGAATGATGATTTTCTAAGTCATCCAATCCGAAGTTCATATAGCCTGACCCGTTCCATTTCCACATAACATCAAAGTCACTTAGCAACCTCGGAGTTTTCAAATCAATATCTCCAGTGCAGTCTGAAAAATCGAGTTTGCTTTTGTCATTCCCAAAATCCCAAAACTGTATAACAACAGCCAAATTGTTCCCACTTCCAGAATTCACCTGATGAAAATAACCTCTAGGGATAAACAAGCAATCACCGGGATACATTGTAATGTTACTCCAAGGTACTTTGCTAATATTCGGATACTTGATTAGATCTACAGACATTGGATTAATCTCAGAAGCGCCTCCGTCACCGCCGCCTTTAGCTTCAGTTTCTAATCTCTCATGAACCAAATCCTCGTAGCGTGATTCCACCATCTTCCATTGCTTTTCGCCGATCATTTGACAATTTAGTTGATGCAGCGCGTCCTCGTGTAGCAAGCTCATTCCCCCTCCCTTGTTCCACCATATATTCACTTCGCTAAACTGTTTTGTAAATCCACCGCATGCTGTTAACGTCGGAATAACTGGAAACTCCTTGTACATTTGTTGAGGTAACTTAGACACGACGTAGCTATTGGAATGTAGTAGATGATCTACAAAGTGTCGGATGGTGTCTCGACCGTAATATGTCTCACCCAACGGCCGAGGAAATCTATAATTTAAGGCTTGTATTCGAACTTCTAACTCTCCATATTTTGCTTTAATGTAATCGTTCGTCCAGTGTTTAAATACCGGCTGATTGATCAAACTTCCTCGGAAAATTGCAGCCTTTTTTGAAAGAACGAAATTGTTCTTGAATTCCTCCGGTGATGGTGCATTATGCAACAAAATTTCTTCCACAAAAGACTCCGCAGGTCGGTGGTACCCGAAAGGTTTAAGATGTCCCACTGGCGTAGTAGAAACATAGCTTATTGATAGACTAACCAAAACTATGATACAATTCTTAACCACCATATTAAGAGGACTAGATTTAAACTTTGTTTATATACCTAAGCTGCTGAAAAAAAAACATTTTCCATCTATTTAATTTAATTCCTTTATATATAACATATTGTTGTACTTTGTGCACATTTGCTGAATTTAAACGTGACTATGTGCTCATTTTCTATCATTCTAGAATAAAAACTATCAGCAAATTTTGGGCAAATTTCCTAAAGACCTAAACAAACTCAGATAAACTATATTGAAGCTACGCTCTTTGTTAAACCTAAAGCTTCTGTAGATTTATAGGAGGTATTCTTAACTGGTAAGCAATAAATCGTACTTGAAAACGGAAATATTAAAGTGATAAAGGTTTAGCTTTTCACGGCATTCAAATTCTGAGAAACTAAATAGGCCTACTTACTGATCAGTCTGACTTAACGCCCAATATTATGAGAATAGAATCAACTTCGGTTTTTAACTAACCTGTCAGTGTATTCGATATGCTGTGGACAATTTAGTGCAAATCACCCAAGGAAATTCCCAACAAACGCTAAAAAAATACTGCAGTTTGTAGTCAAACTGTTATTGAAGTTTACGCTGGGAAAATCGTTAAAATATATAAAAGAGAAACAATTATATTACCCTATTGCCACTTATATAAAACAGAGACTTTTAAATCCAACAAATGTCTATACAGAGTTATAAAGCCGAACAAAAAGGCGTAACAGACCCCTACCCAAGTGTACTATAAAAGCCGGCACAATGCACAAAAGGCAAAATAAGGCCGTACCATTTTTAGGATAGGAGGATAGGATATTCATCTTTATCCCCGTGAATGGGAAAACCAAGGAGGTTAACACACGGGCAATCACCTCGCGCCCATCGTCGGGTTACCGGAGGTATTGCAGTGTGTTGTATATGATAGATAGGTTCCTTCAATTTGGAAGAACCCATTAATCCGCTGAGTTCAGGCAATGTCTGTAAAGTGCCTTGCCCAAGAACACAACCGACTAGCTAGCGACCAGTTTCGCACCTGCAACCTTTCGATTGAAAGGCGACGCACTTAATACCAACGGGCCGGACAAACTCAGTTTTTAAACTGAATTAAATTGGTATTTGTTTTGCACACATGTTAGTTGACTGTAACCATAACTGTAGTGGCAGTTTATTTCGTAAATATGTGGTTGCACAGCTTGCCGAGTGTGGAACTCCCCATTTTTGTTAAACATCTATTTGGCTGTGTTACCCTAGGGAACTTCCCTACGTACAAGTTATTTTCTTTATGTGCTCACGAAAGGTTTGTATATCGTCTCATATATTTGTTTAATTCGTCTAAAATACACAAGTTTGTTGTTGCGTTTGATTTAACCTAACGCAATGGCGTCAAAGGCGTTACCAATTGTTTCATTGGACGAAAATTCACTGCGACGGTTGCATCAAAAGCTTCTTAAAATGAAAGAAAATGAAACGCAGGAAACTTATAAAACACCAGGTAGGAATAACGCTCTTTGGATTGATTTTGAGGTCAATCCTACATATTGTTATATGTGCACATTATCGATTAATACTGTAATTTAAGTTAATTGTAAATGTGAGATAAGGTGATGGATGGATGTGCCATTTCTATTTTGGCAGATAGGATAATCCCATTAAAGGATTTATTTACGGTTACCCTCTGTTTGCTGGCGTCCATGGTCCAGTTCTCCACTGTATATTGGGGCTGTTACCCTGGAGATATCTGGTGTGTTTAAAATTACGTGGGAGAAACAAACATATTACTTACCTAAATTGTCCATCAATGACTAAATTACGTAGACAAGATGATGTTAAACAAGTTTTGTGAAAATATGGACAAAGTTAACATATAACACAGGGCAATGGTTGTTATTTCCAGCAGACCAATTATATAGCACAAGATCAAAGTCGCAGTTTGGTGGACAAAATATACTTACAAATTAAAAGTTGGATTTGTTTGGGGTAAAATATTTTAAGAACGCCAAATGGGTCCAGGCAATACCCGAAAAGTGCCTTGCCCAAACACACAACTGACTACCAAAAATAGTGACGCACTTACTCACTAAACTATTTGCCCAGAGATAGATGTACAGGCTGGTATAAGAAGCATGGCAATGGCAGATGTAACACTAGTACTTTTTTCTTAGAATAGCTTGTTTTATTCTTTTATAGAAAAATGGGTTTACATTACAGGTGGTACCCTATATGTGGCTTGAAGCATAGAGCTTTAATTTTTTGTACCAATGCTTTCTTGTAAAAATTTGCTATGTACTTCATTTACTGGTACTGGCTGAGGGTGGTAGCTTAACTGTCTTGTCAATTCAATGCACAAAAGATATCCTAATTTGTATAATGACAAAAATTACATTTTTGATTATTTCTTGCAGAGAATCAACCCCGACAGAGAAAGGCAGTGAGATCTCCGAAGTTTGAAGTCTACAGACCTGGCGTTACCCGGTTATCTAATCGTACTGATAACTTGAACAGAGAGTAATTACCAATTGTTTATTTTCCACAATTAGCCAATATGTGTAGTTGTCATATAGCATGCAAGATTTATCATATGGCATGCAAGATTTCTAATCAGTTAGCTAATTTATACTTCATCTGACCTTCAATTCAAAGATGTTAATTTCGAAACTAGCTACTAGCTTGTCCTTCTCTCTAATTTTAAAAACTCGCGCCTAATATCCAGTTCTTAGTATACCGGTATACCCTATTGGTAGTATGTTAAACCATCAAGTGAAATAATTTGAGATCAAAACTATCGACTTATTAGTCGGTTCTATCACTGAGTAAGGTATACTTTTATAGTTGTTTATTGGGTTAAACATCAATTATAAAAATGTCACCATCTTGTTTTTAAATGCTCTAAAAGCTTACCCAACCACCTCCAGTTTCCCATCTCAAATAATTAAAATGAGTATCCTACATTTTTGCAGAACAAAAAAGAACTCCACACCTACAAAGCTAGAAGAAAATTCGAAAGAGCATAAAATCGGTAAAGGTCGAAAACCGCTTCAGAAAGATAAAGAAAAAAGATACACTCGTAAGTTCAACTGACTTTATTGATAATTCCAATTTAATTTGAGTTTAAACACTGATAATTAACTGTTTGGTTGGTTTTAAAATTGGAAAATCTTTAAACGTTTTATCTCATACAATATCACCAACTTGCACGATTACATTCCACAATATAAGGACAAAAAATAAGCATGGTCTTGTATTGTCTGACTTTCTGGGCTTACATTGTAGGATTTTTTACAATAATATATATTCTTGTCTTGTCGCTGGACTCCGGTGATCACTTGCAATCCTACACCTGCCATTATTTAATTTATTAGGTGGATGTGGGCATGTGCTCTAACCATTTATTTCAGAACTTTTTTATGTATGTTATGATTAGGGCTGCAACACATATACGATCTATAATCGCGGGTCAAGTAAACATGGGAGAATTCCCAACGTCTAAACTAAATATCTTTTACAGATAGAAAAACATTTATTGATGACAATAAAACTACAGTTTGTCTTTGAATAAGGCTTGTAAATAAAATCAACTTTATTTATAATCATTGCAATAAACGTACAAACCTTTGTACATAACATAATCCCGCTTTACACCTACTTGTGGAATAAGTCATGTATTTGCGTTAGAAATAAAAAAATTTCCAGATGCCCATAGGACGAAGTTCGTAAATATTAGGTTCATAGTTTTTGTAGTTAACTTCAATTGTAAACACAAAACACCATTCACACTTTGGTTGTTGAACTTTATATAAAGTAATACAACTTAAGTTATGCTAAGTTTGTAAGTAAGGAAAATTAGATTGTATAAATTAAGATGTAGTTGCCATGGCCGTAATAAAGCGTGTATACACATACATAATTATAATAACATATTAGCCCCATTAATGCATAATGATAGGCATATGACTACAGCTTATTGCGATCATTACTTTACAATAACAAATGTCACAACATGTGTTTGACATACAATGCATTTGTGAGTGCAAAACGCTATTTTTACGATACTCAGAGACACAATTTTAGGCAAAACTTCATTTATAAGACAATGCAATGCGTCTGTGGTACGATAATCCCGATATTTATTTATTGGTATTGTTGCAGCCCTGGTACAAAACATAATCGTGATCCTAATATTTAATATTATGCATCCGGGTCTTCTTAACTCTGGAAGGCTTGCTTCACTTCTCATATATACTCCGCTATTATTTGGATAAAATTACATTGAAGTTATTTGTGCAATTAGGTGAAAAACAGAAAGAGGTCAAAAGATCTGCTACACAAACCAGGAGCACAAAGAGGTGACGCTTTTGCCATACGTTTCGTGTAGACACTGTCAACTTTTGTATACATATAAATATAAACTGTAAACTTGTTATTTTTGTTAAGCCTGTTTAGTAGGTTAAAGTATGATGCTGTACTCAAAGTAAATTTATTCCAGGTTTGCAAACCACATCCTAGCATTGCAAATGAATAATAATTCTATTTGCTAAGGGTTGTGATTTGTATGTTTAACATGAGCTCTGTGCAGACAATCGCTTTTTGGCCTTTTGAATGAAAAAAAATTAATAGTACCATGCGTGGCGCACTTGACCAACATTTATACTATGAATTTGTGTTTAAATATGATGTCATAAATCATAATTATAAAAGACATGGGTGGTCTTAAATTTTTGCTCAGTAGCATGAATGCAGTGCTTTTTGGGATGAATTCTGGAAGTGAAAATAAGGGATTATTATGAAAACACAGCCATTAGTTAGGCCTACACTACTGAAAACCAATATTTATACCTTGTTTATAATATATTTTCAAAAATATTTTAGTCCCCGTCAAGATAGTGACGAGTCATCAGATATGGAGGAAGGATATCTGACTCGGCAAAATAAGAGGTTGGGTAAAGCTCGGAAAAACAGCACAACATCATCTACGGACGGCACAAGGTAAATATGAAGTTCTTAACTTCATATTTTCGCATACTGCAAATCTTTTACTTTGTTTTGGGAACTTTTTTTTCGCATACTGCAACAGAATAGGGGGAATAGGTTTAATAACAACCTGTCAGCCCAAGCTTGTTATATAATGGTTCATCACAGGTTTTACTCTATTAATCTATATATTTAACGAAACACGAATCATTTCTTTGATTGCTATTCAGCAAAGATGGGTTATTTGGAAGTAGGCCTAATTACAATATTTTAAATGAGGGTCATAATATTTTATTTATACTGCAAACTTATTCTTATTTGTGAGCAATGCATCAGGTAGTTGTTGAAAAAAACATTTACAGTGTTAATAGGGATATTTGTTAGGTGTCAGGTTCTGACAAAAGTCTGTGTTGTGAGGGAAAATCATGTAGAAAACATTCGGGAACCTGTCTGATTATGACGAAAAAAATAAAAAAACTATAAAAGTTACTCGGTTGATATATCAAAACAACTTTACATTCAAGTGAGAAACCAGATGAGTTGGAATGGGATAACTACAACCACAGTCGACTGTTTGATACTTGGGGTGATCAGCATCAGCAAGAGAACAAGGAGGTTAGTTCATTTCCAAACGATCTCTCAAATTTTTCCTTCACATACAGTTTGGATGATAAAATAAAAACGGTGATACTGCACCATTTAAACTAAAACAGGAAGGGGTTGTTGAAGGAAATATTGAAGCATTTTTGTTTTTACAATTATCTTTAACTTAGCACTTTTTAAGCTAAATGAGTTTTTTGAAAAAACAAACTCCATAAACAGTTAATATTTACTTTCTTTAAAAGCCTACGTCTTAAAAAAAATTTAGAATATTTTACTTTTGTTTATCCTCGTAAATGGGAAAATGAAAGAGCTTTATCACACAGTCAGCTTAACTCGCACCCATTGTAAGGTTACTGGAGGTATTGTAGTGCGTTGTAATGATTAAGACCTACTTAGTAAAACCCATTATTCCAGTGGATTTAGCAGATACAGGTCCAAGAACAATCAATTGTGCAATGTGACTTATCTAGCAATTGCAGAAATTTAAAATTTTTAATAGGTGAATTTTTGAAATTGAAAAGCTTCCACTTGCTGAATAACAGTAAAAATCTTAATTTCTTTTCTTGTTTTAAAACTTTTAATCACAGCATGAATATACGAATGTAGATGAATATTCAGAAGAGGAAGAAAAATCACCAATTATTAGCCGGAATAAGGTTTTCATAGAGAATTCTTTTTGTGTATGTTTTGACCCTTCTATTAGTTTACTGTATTATTATTTTTTTGCTAATACTATGTAAACAAGGTTTTATAAAGATTAACTACAAGTATATGTAATACAAATAGTAGCACAACAAAACCCATTTGCAATATTTTAAGCCACAAACTGCCAGCACTAGTTTTTTTGGACCCTCCCTATTGAATACCCTTCCTCTTGAATATATATTGTGGACCCTCCCTCTTGAATATATACCGAAAAATTAAAATTTTTTGGCTTTTAATTTATTGTATTTGAAACTTTGTAGGAAAGAAGAGCAAAATCTCGAAAATCATCAGAGACCAGTAAAGCTGTGGTGCCAAAGCGTAAAGAGCGCATGTGTTACATGGATGAACATGGTTCAACGAATACTGATGGTTATTCAGACCACGATGAAACATCATCCAGTCCAGTTAGGGAGAAGCAACGTGAAAATGTAAGAAGTGTGCTTAGGTAGTGGTACACCATACACAAATCAGAACATATATTTTTTATATTTAATAATAAAGCCACTATATAAGTATTACACCCCCCGTTTTCTTCATTTAAGACCAACATACCTCATAACAGTGTGATGATCATTACAAAAAAATAAAAATAAATCTTGAGATGGTGGTAGAATTAGAAGACAGATAGAAAAGTTGTGTGGTAATCATGGGCACAAAAATCAAAGCAGATTTAATGTAAATATGCAAACTTTATTTTTAAATAAATCAATTTTCATCATTATTTAGATGTATACTTGGCCAAAATTATTTTTTTTTTAAATGTTTATTTTGATCAGGTAAAAAAGAAGCTATATGACCCAAGTAACCCGGACACACCTATTATGGTAAAGTCCAACAGGCGTGCTATGGTGAAACCTGACAACAATGCAGCCAATCAAACCCAACCAGTTTATAACCAGGTAGAATCAGAAAATCGCTTGTGATCTGTTATAATAATTTATACTTTTTTAATTTTAGAACTGGTAAAAGTTGGTTAAAAATTAATAGAAATCAACTGTCCACCAGTGTACTTTCATAGATGTCACAAATCAATACATACTGCTCTATGGTACTGTAATTTACAGGGCTATGCATATCCTATTTTCTTATAATGTTTAAATTTTGATCATAAAAAATGTTAACATTTTAAAACAGTCATTGATTCTGATAAAAAGTCAACCGCATCTTGTTTATCTAACTTTCTGCAATGTGGAATTGATGTGTATACTAAAAGAGTGACGGAAAGTAAGATGCAATAGTAGTGTTACAAAAGTCAGTATGTTTTTACAGTTAATTTTTTAGTCTCTTTGTGTTTTGTTTTCCACCGACTAGTCTTGTGCGTAATATGCACAAAAATGGGTCAATATTTTATTGGTCTATTTTTATGATTTTTAATTAAAAACAAATTAATAAACCATTATGCTTGAATAAGTTATTTATATTTTACACCATGGACGAGATACCCATGATATCATTCTCGTGCTGACATTATGGATACCGAGCTATTGGTATTACAGATCGCCTACTTTCTTACCGATTGAGCTTAACGGCAAGAAAAGACAAATAATCAATACCCAGTCATACTCGCTTTATATCTATGACTGTTAGATGTGGTCTTAATCTTAAACTTGTGTCTAGGAATATTTCTTGTCTTCTCGTTTTCCATCTCCGAACCTACGCAACTTACCACATGATGGTAGCAGACAAAGAACACTGTACAATGCCGACACGAATTCTAATCAAATGTTAGTATGATCAAACTTACCATATGAAGTACGGGTAGAAAGAGTTTAGCTAAATGTCCTTATGAGTTTGTCATATAATAAAAATAAGGAAAATCTAACATTGGCAAGAGAATCCGATCATGGGCAAACAGTATTTTGACAATTGTCCCAGTTATAATTTTTCCAACCATTAGTGAGGGATGCACTTAAGATTTATGCCTTTATATTAGCTCTATTACCAACAAGTAAAAATAAAACTTGAAATGGGTTAATAATGTCCCGAATAAAATTTGTTAATTACTATTAGCTTCATATGGCTTATGTATTAAAACTATTGCAAAATGTTAACATCACCAGTAGAAGGTATCTAATGCTCTACAATTATTTTTGGCACTTAGTGGTCTTCGGTTAAAACCAGTGGTTTAATGGATTCAACAAAAAAAGTCTTTAGAATGACACATGCTATTCGCTGTTAAACACAGGTTTCCTATCTTGTTCCGAAATAATTCAATACGAAAAATGATACTGCAGCTTTATTCTTTTTTTGACCGATGCATTTCCCCACCACAGCTATGTGCCACGCACCCACTCACCCAGATCGTACCCCCCACCCCAACCACAAGGAGCATGGGGGAACAGGGAAAACTATCTTTACATGATGGAACAGCAGAAAATGCAACAGAAGGTGAAAGCAATCGCCAATTTTTCTACCACTAATTATGGTTGTTTTAATGCATCTAAATTTTTCAGCTGGATTTAAATTGTACCACATCATTTTATTTATTATGTTTACACTGATGGGTAATGATGACACTGATAGTGTTGTACACTTAGTAAAGACAAAATATAAAGCTTTATATATCAGCAATCGAGCAATTGTGTATAAATCTCTGTGTATTTATCAAAGAAAAATATAGAGAAAAAATATATGAATAAACTTGTTTTTCTGAATACTAATATTAAAATTTTTTTTAATTGTAAAAAAATAAAAATTTAAAATTACTAAAATCAACAATTGAATCCTCAGAAAGAACAGGAAGAAGCCTTGATTGCTGATCACATGACCAGTATCCGCCGTCAGTCATGCGTGACCATGTTCAGTGAAGCAGAAAGGCACGAAACAGCCATAAGTTCCTTGCTGTCAAGTTGTGAGAAGTTTACGATGAAGAATTTTACTGAAAAGCTGTTGAGATCCAGGTGAGCATGGATAACATGGGGATGACTATTATTCAAGATGTCGATTTTTGTTCGGAATTTTATCTGCTTCGGAAGAGCTTAAAGACAGGGTTATGGGTTAAAGGGTAAACTATGCATCTGTGACCTTTTGCAAAATATTTTGAACATTGTTCTAATTTAGTTGAATTCATTAGGATGTACAACTTAAATTAAAAAGAAATTTAAAAAAGATTCGAATTCTTGCCTATATTATTATAGTAAGAATAGTAAATCCAAATTTTACGAATACCTAATTAGTCTGTATTATGTATTAATCTTGGTTACAATACGAATACCTAATTAGTCTGTATTATGTATTAAACTTGGGTACAATACGAATACCTAATTAGTCTGTATTATCTGTACTTAACCTTGGTTACAGTACTTCATTCTGCTTCGAAAATTGGGAGTATACAAAACAAAAAAACTATGGAAAAGAATAATGTGACACAGCGTATGGTGCACTAAATATTTGTATACCACGCCATGTAAGCTAACCGCAACATCATTTAGGCCCATTTTCTCATACCAATGTGATATAAAAAAAAATTTAACTTTCTTTAATTAATTTAAGTATTTTCCCCAGAAACAAACTGAAGAAGATCTATGAAAGCCTGATTTTCACCGATGTTGAGGTGGCAGCCAAACATAATGTGGAGCAACTTCTCTGGAAGAATGTCTTCCACCAGGTTAGCTGTTTTGCTTAGTTGCACATTGTTGTGGTATGTGATTCGATTAATTTTTTTGCGACAAGTTTTTTTAATCATATTACCAGGGCTCAGAATTCAACTGAAGATGTTTAGTTATAGGACAATTCTATTTTCTTTAAAGGAAATGGCATAATCCACTAGTACCTGTGTGTAAATTAATGGCGTTGTTACAATGACGATCCTTTGATTACCACACGCCTACAATAGTATTCCACTAGTTCTATATTCAACCCAGTATAATCAATTCATTACAAGCAACTTCTGCTAAGTGCCTGCCGTAGGATATACCAGCATATCCACCTGTCACTCTTAAAGATACTGGATAAGCATGTATTACTTAATTGTTGGTGTTTAGGTGATAGAAAAGTTGCGTGAACAAATAGCATCTTGCACAGAGGATGAAAAGACTGAACTTCGGGATCTGTTGATATTGATCCTCGATCAGGTACTTGTGTGTGTTATTGTGTAACTTTGTCTACGGTTTCATCTTCAGATTAACTTTCAAGTATTTTAAATCTAGCTTTATTTACATATTACATTTCACTTGTTTTGCTTTATGAATGGCTATCTATGATTTAAGTGCCCGTAAGTTGCAAGAGCTCATGTTAATTAATATAAGTTGTGTTTTAATATTTAAGTAACAGAAGGTCAATTACTTACTTAGACAAACCAATTCTAACGTGTATTCTTGTATAATTGGCAGGTAGAATTTGTAAGCTAATTCTAAGAATAAAATATATAATGTTTAATTTGGGACTACACATATTTTTGGACTTCATATATATTTTTAGGACAACATATATTTGGAACTACATATATATAATATATACCTTTATTTGTGCAATCAAATGGAAAAAATTAAATGTACCAAATCATCCACCAGGCGGCAGCATTCTACGAAAACCTTCTCTCCGGTCTGCAACAAACATATCGCTTCAGTGTGAAGGAGATGTTATGCAGTCCTTCTGCTGCTAAATCTGTGCATAAGCAAGCTGGCAAAAGAGTAATAACATTTGCATTTCTAATGGATAGTGCAATATTTTTATCTGTCGCATGTATAGTCTTAGACAGGTTATCACCAGACAAGTGGTAGGTTTGATCTTTACCTTGACCACATTTCGCCTTGTTTGGGCCAAGACATTAATGGAATATTCCTCTTCCAGTGAAATCATTTAAAACAAGGGATATCCAAATAATAAAACCCCACCTTTATAGCTTCGAAAATACGTTTATAGGCATATATTAACGACTGTTATTATTTTATACACAGTTATAATCGTCCATATTAGTCGAATGTAAAAATAACTGTTTGAACCAAATTGTCCCTGAAGATGGTTATCTACTGATATAAATAACTGCATCATGATAAAACTATTTTCATTCTTAATTGGGCTCGAACCTTCAGACAAAATTTGCGATAATGAGTTGCCAGCGATCGCTCCTCTGCCTCGGTGACATCACAAGATATCGGGAGATCGCCAATGAAAGCAACAACTTTGGCCGAGCGAGAAAGTAAGTGGATTGATTAATATCTTGTCAGATACTGGTCCTTTTATTGTGGTAATATTGATTGTAAGTTTATTCTTTAAAGACATACAGTAATGGGTCATAAATGGAATTATTTCCACGTAGGAAAAATCATTGAAAGCACCACATCAATGGGAAGTCAAACATTATTATATCTCTTAAATTGCTGTTTCTTATCTCTCTGATTGCCCTATAACAAAACATTATATCCACTCCCTTGTTGCTGTCTTAAAATTTAATGCTAATGGGGTATACAGCACTGAAAAACAAATGCCGAATGGATTTTGTGAATTTGCGGAACAGAGGCAATTTTGACTTTTAAATTTCAGTAGTGTCATACTACATATCTCTTGATATGCATGTGATATTTTGGATCATACATGGAGTACGATAGTCTTTCCTTCTAATTGAAAATGAAAAAAGCACTCTTCGTAACAATTTTCATAAGAATCAAATTTATCATTCTGGCTTTCTTTTTACATGCAACGTTTCATTATTACTTACCGCTAATATCCATCAGTTACTACATGCAAGCCCGTTCCCTGGAGCCACGCAATGGACGTCCGTACAACCAGCTTGCTATCCTTGCTCTCCGCACTCGTCGCAAGCTGGATGCTGTGTATTACTATGCACGCAGTCTAGCTATCACTGGCAACCCGATTCTTACTGCTCGCGAAAGCCTGATTGCTCTGTTCGATGATGCAAGGAGAAAGGTGATGTGTCAGCTTGATGTCCAATGCAGTATATTAAGTGTTGTGTCTGTACGCTTTATCTAGTACGTCAAATATTTCCTTTTTTTGTTCAAAGTCTCTCAGTCTGTCTGAATACATTAACTTATTGTTAGAGTATGTCTGCTAGTTATAGATATTGCTTCACCCAGTTGAAACACACAAGTCAAACAGTTTATTCATATTCCTCATCCTTATACAGTTAGAATACACTCGTCGAAAAGAAACTGAAAACAAACCTAAATCAACTACAACAGATGGAAACAAACAATCTGCTAATACCAAGTTAGTCTTTACATGTTTAAATTTCTTAGTTCACAGAAATTAATAATTGGTAGCATTTGAAATTTTCATGCATATGATGGTCCGTTAACAAATTACTGCATGCTATGTAATGTAAAACTGGTTATGTTATTGCTGTGTAATATCTTACCAAAATAGAAAATTGTTTTTATTTTTTTTACCGGGTTAAGTTTCGAACCGATGATAGGCTCGTCCCTTACACCGTTTTTTTATATAGTTGGTATATGTATCGGTTGCGTTAACCATTAGGCTACACAACCGAATAAAATATTTTTTAACAAAAATTATGACCAATTTGTTTTCCCCACCAAGTGGTCCGTCTCAGATCTGGTGTCTTCCTGGCTCCTCTCATCCCAAAGATCCTCCCCCATCCACTAAGGAGCAATCTGGTCCGGTTCCTAGAATGAGGGCACTGTCTTTGTCATCAATGTTGCCTTCTGAGGTAGACAAGAATTATTTTGTTAACTGATGTAAAAAATGTGTGTGATATATTTGTTATCGCCGAGATTACTTAAAGTGGGCTTACTGACCCATTTTGCAATTTGCAATTTTATATTAAACATTACTATTTCCTAGCAGGCATTGAAGCAATTTAACCTCATGTTTGTTAACTTGCACGGAAAGCTTTTCACAAGGGTTGGTTTCGAATCATTTCACGAATTGCAAAAAAAAGTTCTTCAGCTGTTTGAGAAGGTAAGATTGTTTATCTTTATTAACCTTTACTTACTCACTTAAAATGACCCCATTAACGGAATTATAGCATAAAAGCTATCATGAAGTTTCAATGTCCATTAGATTTTTTCTGCGAACCATAAATGTATTGACAAATATCAGTCTAAAAGGGAAGTCGTTTGGTTTATACATGCAATCTTTTGAAATGCATTGTGCTGATAAACGAGTCAATGTCACAGCTTTAAATTCAGTTTCAATAACACCATCCCAGGTACTGCAGATCAGACCATTCACTATCAGCAGCCAGACATTGCTGCACGTATTCACAATCAATTACTTCAGTGTATTTGATCAGTATCAGAAAAGTCATAATGGTAAGACCAATCCTTATTGATCATTTCGCTAATGTTTGCAGTTGTAAATAAAGATTACCTGTATTTTTATGCTTATGTAATTTGCTGTCAAAATACCAGGGACATTTTTGCACTATGCACCTGACCATACAACCAATTGTTTCAAAAAAACTCAAGTTAAAGTACCTAGTGCAATATTCTACTTTTGGCCGGATGGCTGAGAGGTTGTGTTTAACCATTAACCAAAAAGGTAACATGATTAAAAGCCAACAGCTAGTTCTGTGTGCAATGCCCTTAACAAACAGTACTTGAGCATAGTGGTTTAATGTGTTAAACGTGACGAACAATCTTTCCATCTTGATTCAACACACTGTCATTATTCCGGTAAACCTGCCGAGCACTAGGTAATCTGACAATTGTCTATAATAAAGCATCACCAGCATGGTTCTATTCCTGAAGTTAAACATAAATATCTTAAACTGCAGCTGATAGTGATAAGTAAGGAAATCTTTCGGTAAAATATCAACAGAAAACTCAAGCAGTTCGATGTGTGCTGTACAACTTACGCTCGACATGATCGCCATCCTCACCAAAGAGGTCACTGTCGCTCTATTAACTGTGACCTTTGACCCCATGCTCGGGTTCGTGCCCTCGTCGTGCAAGGAACTCGACGTTATTCTTCCCTCATTCAAACTCGCCTGTGATTGGTTGTTTTCAAATCGAGATATCTGGTACCCTCACCCCCCAATGCATGGTAACAGGTAGGGTTGCAACCATAAAAGTTATGTTTTTAAAACTAATCTAATGGTGTTTTATCCTAATAAATGATAGAAAAATCCTACCCATACTACCAGGCCATAAATTACCATTTTTGTCTATGTACCTCAGGTGGCGCTTTAATTTTAATATAGGTGGTCACCTTTTTCTTTTATTTACAAATTGATATAATAAATTATTGATATTGAAATAAAGGAAAGTTATCATTAAAACATATCCTGAAATCTGAACAAATAATGTCGCATTAAATTATAATAAAAACCAACTGAAAATGTTTGAACGAAAGTAAAAAAAACTTGAATTTGTTTTTTATGGTCAGGTCATTGGATCTGTGGACAAATCTAGCGGGACTTTGTGATTGGCTGTGCAGCGATGATAAGCAATTTTTTGTCCGTACTTTCACGCAGAGTCATCACGACTTGGTCGAGGTAAAGGTTAATGCTTTTTTTCAGCGAATTTTTACTAATCAATAAATTTCAAGTTGTAGTTATAATGGGATACATTTGACCAATTTGATCATTGTAAATAGAAGATTCTTGGATGCCACTTACTGTGCTTCCAAGTCTCAAACTACCCCAATAGTATGCAGCTTGATGGTCTTTTTATAGTAATTTATTTGGTTAATACTAAAAGGAAGTTAAAACTATGTCAATTTATTACCCTGCTAGTTAAAAATCCCTGTGCACCCCAAACGCTACATCGTTATAAATTACTTTGTTTCCTTATTACCACATTTCCACCTTTTAGTGATCCCTGTGCGTGTTATACATTTTTTTATTGTTATGTTGAAAAGCATGCTCCAAAATAATTTAGCAAACTTATTTCTATTTTAGGTTAATTTGGCCGAGGATTTTGAGATGTCTGGATTTTATCCACTAGCTGAGGCAGAGAGCGAGCCGCGGTTTGTGATGAAGAAGGACGTGGATGGGTCGGATGTGGACAATTGTGTCCGCCTTAATCTCATCCGGGACTTCCTGGAGTATCTCTGTGGGATGGAGCAACCTCTGCTGGCATTTAAACAAGGGAGGTGGGTTGATTGTGACGTTAGTGGAATTAATATCATTGTTGGTGTTTAAAGTCTTGGTTTAATCAATGAGAATAAAACCATGCCCACTGCCGAGTTAAAATCACTTGTGTTTTTTTGTGTTATATGATACAATTTATGTAGACTAGAACTGGTAGTAGGCATTTCATCCTGTGAAATAACCGCCTTGGAAATTTAGTAGTGAAGTATTTAACCACCTGACATTTAACCCTGTCCATCATGGGTTCATTTTTCAGAGACTCACACAGCACACTTTATTCTTCAGGTACGTTGCATTGGTGAGGCAGGAAGACCAGATTGAATCTTCACCTCAAATCACCAGTTATAACCAAGATCTGGTGAGTCAATCAATTGCAACTGGATAATTGTAGCAAACCACCACACCACATTTTACTTCGTCAGTCTGATTCGATTTACATACATAGAAAGAACGGTCATATTTATTCTTGTGGTAGAAAAAAACGAAAGGTGTTATTATAACTGGGTAATCTCTTTTAAAAAAGTTCTAGTCGGTAAGATTTAAGCAATGTTCGTTTCTGTCTTTTCCCAGTGTATGACTTTGGCAGTTGCACTAGTCACAAGATGTTCTGTTCAATGTCAAATATGCCCTTGTTTGCTGAACGCATATCGGCCAATTCTTCCTAATTAATCACTGAAACATCCCCACAGATCGATCCTGATCTTCCCGATGTTGACACAAGTTTTGAGGAGCAAGTGGACTCCGAGGATGAGTTTACCGAGCTCAAAGCATATCGGGACTCGCTCCAGAAGACTAGAGATGTCCATGAAAAGAGAAGAAATCAAATTCAGGTAAAGTAAATGTGACATTTTACAGAAATCTTTCTGTCCAATGACACCCACTGTAGATGATTCTATTTTTAGACAGCAGTTTGTAATCAACAAATTATCTAATGCTTGCACTTTCTAGATAAACAGTATCAGTTACAGTTGTTATCAACTTTAACAAAATATACTGGCCCTAGAATGCTTCTTTTTTATGTATTTATTACACCACAAATCAAATTTGTAAAGGCCAGAACACAATAATTTAAAGGATCAGGCTAAATTCGAATGTAAACTTCTGAATTTATATTACTCATTCTATTACCACCCTCTATCAAACACCATGATTGTGTCCTTAAAAATTGCATGAGCCCAGTGGATTCAAATTGCACTGGTAACAGACCTCGAATAGCTCTGGCTCAGGCCATGCTATATTCTCATGACTGTTACTATCTTCTCTAAAGTGAAAAACATATTCTTTTAAAAAAATGACCTTATCATTGTCTTACTACCAGGTAAAAGGGTATTCCTGGAAAAGAGAACAGAAAAATTAGTTGGTGTTGACCACTTAAAAGACAAAATTAGGGAAGAGACAAATAAGTGGTAATCGTTTAACATTTTCATCAGGCATCACTGGATGCTGCAGGATCAGGGAGCAAGACAATGTACATCACTCCGAAGAGTGTGATCCCGGACACGAATTGCTTCATAGACCATCTTGATATGATTAGCGATCTTTTGGAGAACGGCCAGTTCACCGTCTGCGTTTGCCTCGTTGGTTAGTGGGGTTTCTACTTTTGCTAACATGGCTGTGAGCTCTAAGTTGTCGCCAACACAACAAATCAAATGTTAAAATCTTGTTTAAAAAAGACTTATGATCTGAGTCAGGTCGATTTATTTATTTTTTAAGTTGAATTTTTATCATCTGCACATACTAGAACTGTTGGTGTGCATTATTGCGAGTCACCATTAAAAAAGGATCGAATCAAACTTGTCGCATAATTTCTCAATTCCGTATTCACAGTATTATCAGAGTTGGAGGGTCTTGCCCAAGAGAGCAAGGGTAACACAGAGCACAACAGACGTGTTCACGCATCCGCTGTGTCATCGATGCAGTTCATCAAGCAGAAATTCACATCGCGACACAGCGCCTTATGTGCTCTTACCAACCAAGGCTCGGCACTTGATACTATTTCATTCAGGAGCCAAAACTCTTACAGTGATAAGGTAGGTTAAGATGCAGTTATTCTGTTCTAGAACTATTAATTTCAGATTTAAAATTTTGAACCGCTCAAAAATAAGTTAAAGATGTACATTTTGTTTATAAAATCACCGTGATTTTGATTTACGATAATTGACACTGAAATCTTATATAGAAATCTGCAATAAAGTTCAATTTTCTCTCATATGAAGACTTATTTAAGGAAACAAAAATATGTTTTATTCTCGATTCTAGAACTAATCTGTACTAGAACTAGTTTTGTAACAAAATAAGTAGGTAGTCTCCTATCTCTCGTGCCATTATAAGATGCATCAAAAGATTCAAGAACTATACATTTTAACAGTTTGATGTAGTGGTTTGGCTACATTAAACTGTTAGCCTGGGTTGTTCGGCCTGCCGAGATAAAAGGTTGTTGGATTAAATCTAGCTGCTGGTTAGTCTGCACTGGGTTATAAATTGCAGCACCTAGTATCTACCGATTTAGTTCGTCCTGCAATGTCAGTAGGTGGTAAGGAAACAACAACTTCCTACCCAGTGCAATAATTCTACAGTGGGCATAAGGTAATCTCCCGTTCCTATCCTTAACACCCATTATTTCCAGGGCAGCAATGATGACCTGATCCTGCAGTGTTGTGAAAAATATGAAGAGCGAACAAAAAATTCTTCCTTCCCCAACACTTCTTCAACTGTTCTTCTCACGGATGATCGAAATTTACGAGTCAAAGCGCTCACCCGGAACATGCCCACAAAATCTTTGCCAGAATTTTGGAAATGGCTTTCTGCCGCTAAGTGAAACTCTTAGTCACTTTTTTATTTTTTAGGCTGTTGTTTTTTAATTAATCGTACTTCTCCATTTGGTTTTAACCTTATCCTAATGCTGTGAATAAATTGGAGAAGTTCGCATTTTTCATATAGCAGCAGTAGTTTTGTAATATTGGTGAAAAAATCAAACTGCAGTAATGAAACATTGCATATGTAGTTGTCGAAGTGATTTTATCTCTTTGGACCTGTTTGAAAAAAGGTTGTTTTTTATTGAATTCAATGCAGAGTTTTCAAGAGTCCGTTACCAATTTTTAGGAACTTCTTTAGTTTTTCTTCTTTACTTTTTGAACTCATCATTGCTTGCTTAGGAATTTTAAAGACACTGCAAAAAAATAAGATAATAAAAACATCTTCATAAATCGGTTAAGAAAGTTGCCCCACACCTGGCGAGGCAGAGGTTTGCAGCAGCAGAGTCCTGTACGAGTCGTAATGACGATTCTTTGAGTAGCTCCCCTGTTAAATCATCGCTGCTGACGTACACCCTTGCTGCTGGGGCAAACCCCGCCTGTAAGAAGTTATAAGAAGAGACTTTGTTGCCTCAAAACAGTTGTTTCCAATGGATATTAACAAATTATATAATACTTTGTCAACCAGAATTTGTGCAGGAGGTAGCTCCCAATGATCCATCTTATAGACTGTTCATCACAACAGAGTAGTAAAAAAAACAATAATTGTTAGGTCGTTTTGCTTACTTACATCAAAAAGGGTCACGCTTTGATCCTTTAACATAGTCTTGGGGGGTGTCGTGACTAAAAAAATTTGATCGTTATTCCATCGTTTGGCTGAACACAACAGAACTTACATAAATAAAATGGTTTCGCCACATATTCCTGGACGAGAGCGTAGAGTTCTTTTATAGTCTCAAGCGGATTAAACACGGCCTGAACACAGCAAATAAACAAGAGATTGAATTGTATAGAAGATATGCAAAGTCAAATTTATAATTAAACAGTTTCTAATCAATGTAACAAAATACCAATTTTAAGACCATATTTACGTCTTGTGAAATACAACTAATAGTAGACATGACTTACTTGTAAAATATGACGTGATGGAAAAACTAATCTGATCATGACTTTGGGATATTTGGAGGCCCTTTCCAGTTTTCTTGTTTTTCGTAATTCTTCAGTCAATAGCTCTTTGCTGTCATGCTCCTCACTAAAACAACTAGGAGTTAGGAAAAGCGTGTCACGTATTAACCTACCAACCGGCCATGTTTTAAATCCGCCATCATTTTCCTCACATCATCAATTGTCACTTCAAAGAAATCATCGTCTTCGTTTCCTCCATCTGAAGCAATGTGGGGAAGGTTATGCTACTCTTGTTTAACCCAGTGTGTGGGATTACAATGCACACCTTTAGATGCCCACAGTTGATTGACATTTTTATATGGTTAAAGTATGATTGAACATGTAGCTTGACCAAGAACATCGACATACAGAAAGAAGCCGCCAGGTATGGTTACAATTTTTTGAAAAATCAGAAATATTTTGCTTTTTCTAAGTAAACAATACTTATAATACCCAGTATTTATATGGTACATAAAATTGAATAATTTGTAAAAGTATGATGTACAATAAATGAGTTCTAATGTTTAACTGCTGTATAGTATAGGAAAGCTACTACTTTCATATTTAATTTAAACCCATAAAATTATGCATCTTAAAATCAATTACCATTAGATTTGTCAAAAAGCATTACCACTACATTGTCCTGTTATTAAGAACTATACCACTGTGTGTCCGATACACTACACAATGAAGCTTAAGATTCTAGTGAGAATAATTAACCTTAACTTACTTGATTGCACATGTTTCCCTTGTTCCATGTATAAAACTTTCTGTCTTGGACAGGACTGAGAAAGCTCCGACTCATTATATGAACAAGATGCTGTGTCATCATAAAGCACCTGCCCTTTACTTTCATCAGGAAACTAAAAATTTTAGTTCAAATTTTCATTTTTTGTGATTATTTATTTAAAGCTACCAGCTCCCACAAACACAACAAACAAACAAACCTTAAAATTTGAAAAATCATATTGGTTTGAAAATTCTTCATTTCGTCTGTTGACTTTTAATACCTTCACACGGTGTGATGTTGATGGATCAGAATCAGAGACCTTTAAAAAGATAAATATTCCAAAATAGAAAGTACAAGATAATGGCCAAGTTTGACCTTTATATTCACTGTGTCATTGGGAAGGTTTTTTAAGAACAAACAGAAAATCTTAAAAAACTGAAAATTTTAGACACAACACCAAGTCAAACTAACACTTTCCATGCAGGGTAAGGTTGCTTGGTGTGCGGCTATAATGGCGGAACTATTACAAAAACTATACAAACTGAAACTTGGATTATTTCTGGATTATTTCACACACCTTTCGCTTTACCTTGCTCGAAGCTGGCTCCTCTGTAATTGTCCTCTCATCCTGTTGTGACATCTCAATCTCCGGGACACTGGTCATGCTGGCGTCACTCATGCTTCTATACACAGATTCCACACTCATGCTGGAAACTGAGGAGGCATCTTTTGGTGGGTCGTTCTCGACTGAATTTGCTGGTTTCTTACACTCCGTTTTAAGTTTAGAAGAATTTTGATCAAAATTCAGTTGTTGACTAGATTTCTGTGGTTGTTCGGAAATCTGTTGTTGTTCAACAATCTGTTGTTGATCAGAAATCTGTTGTTGATCAGAAATCTGTTGTTGTTCAGTGTTCTGTGGTTGATCAGTGTTCTGTTGTTGATCAGTGTTCTGTTGTTGATCAGTGTTCTGTTGTTGATCAGTGTTCTGTTGTTGGGATGATGTACAAGGAACATTCGAAGACAAAATTTCCGCAGATTTATACGAAAGTCTAAAAAAAAGTTTGCTTAAATCTGAAGTCACAGATTTTTATTCCAATTTAGACAACATTTCTTTATAAGTCTAAGGCACAATGACTAGACCCACCATTTAAAAATGAAAACATTTTAATTTTTTAACTGGTATTTGTGAAAATTACCCACAACAAATTTCCCTTTAAAAGTTATCCAAAACTCTGATTTACAAAATAAGAGTAAAATTTTGCCACAAACTGGTTAAGACTTAATGGTACCTCAACAATGCACTGCCTTTCATAATTCCCAACATTCTTAAAGTTGATTTTGACAATTTTTCTTTCCCGTTTATCTCCTGCCTCATGTACACAATGCATGGGATACTTTCGCTTTCCGGCATATGCCTAAAATCAGAAATACTGTGTCATCTTTGAGGGAAGAATGCGGTGTTGCAAAAAAACAATTAAATACACAAATCATTTCCGATCACTATCATACTTTTTAAGTTCCTCTGAAAAGTGTTGGATGACTGTCAATAGTGGAGTGTGGGAGGGGAAAGTGCCAGATAATCGATGACCATTGTCCAGCTGCAAGCCAATTCGAACATCTGCTGTGTCTTCCTTATTTTTCACTTTTGCAAGTTCAAGTTTGGCGTTGTTTGATAAGTTGGTATATCTCCATGGTAGCGAGCGGTCTAAAACTGTTCTACCATTTCTGTGAAAATGTTCAAATATTTTTACAACTTTATTTTAAACACAGATCTTGACACATGCCAAAAATATGTCATTGTACACTGGTATTTTGTAATAAGAGAAAAGGATAGGCGATTCATGTTTAGAATAAATATACTACCAGGTGAACTAATGCTAAAAGTTGTCATCAAAATGAAAATCATAGTTGCCAAAATTTATCACACGCAAAATGTACATTATTGTTATGGCTGAAAATTAAACATTTATACACAGATATGTAAAAATAAGTTTCTTCTTTTAATCCCTTCCTCTCCCTTTGTATAAAATAGCTTATTGGTAGCTTAAAGCAGATAAGTTAGCAGCAACCACAATTTGGTTATAATATTTAAACGCACATGCATCTAAAGAGATAAAGTTTAAAAATGTGCATAAAACTGATTACCACATCACAGTGAATGAAAAATCATTAATTTTTAATATGAAGTCTTTATAAACTGAAGTTGTAAGTTTAACAGAACTTACACAGTAGGCAATCATAATTATGGGTAAAAAAGAATTGTTTTATGTTGATTGGTTACATATTACTTGGCATAGCTGTGTGTATGAGACAATATACAGTACAAATCTGCAACTTGACTTAGAGGTGAATTATGCTACAACAGGCAGTGAATTATGGTACAACTTTTTATAACTTTTTATAACCACTTATATTACCTTAGCTCATGGATTTCTGGGTCAAGATCTTCCTTTTTACACACTTCCTCCAAAATCTAAATTTGCAATATAAAATAAATTATGAACTGTAAGTATGTAACTTTTCGCTGGATATCAAGTGTGCATGAACGATTATGGAAGTGTGCGCCGTGCAAACGTAGAATACTCAGATAAATGACTCTCCACCTTATTAGATGAATAGATATATTTAATTTCTCATACTAAACAAACACCCAAGTGTGCAATAATAGTAAGGTAATATATTTTGTATGTGCAGCTTCCATCATTTCCTAACTGGAAGGATATATTTATTTTACTTTGTGCTTCGGTATGTAAGTGTGTTTTTGGTATAAGGGCATCGTAATGATTGTTTATAATTGATATTAGTTTAGTTGTAGAATCAAATACATATCAAAGCAACGTCTGTTAAGTTCCTTAAAGCAGGAGGATAAAACCTAGAAGATAACGTTATAGCTTAAAACGTACCTGCATGATGCTGTAATTAGGCGTAAATTTGACAGTTCTTCGTTTTCCAGATAAGCATAGCACGACAACTGACTTCGACATTTTTGCGTACAAACCAAGATTTGGAAAGGTATTGTAAGACTGTTATTTATCAAACAAAGGTGTATTTCTAGATTATTTACTTAACTGTGTACACCACGGGACAATTACCAAGGATGTTTATGTATAATTCTAATTTTAAATTGTTAATAACTTGCTAGATTCTATGTGTGTTCTTAAAAAGCTTAAATTAATGTTATAGTTGATACAAGAGGTAAAATTGGAAATTCTATTTTTATCTTTTTTTGGGGAAAAATATATATTTGATATTTAAATCAACATTCTAGCTAATTGTGGCTGTGGTATATAAAATTAAGTGTTTATCAGCTATTAAATGGTAAATACCCTAAATCGGAATATTTTTGTCCTTTTTTTCTTTTTTTCCCAAAACTTATAACGAGATTGGTCGCGTGGTTGATTGGTTAACGCGAGCGTTTATAGTACAAAATGCCATACATGACCGGCCTAAAAGCTCGGTCCGTCGGGCTCCAATGGATTGTGATTATTCAAAATATAAAACAACTATAAAAACACCGTTTATTGCATTTCCAGCCACATCTATCATAGGCACTTACACATCTATAGCCTTCGCATCGTTATACTGTCGGTTGTTCTGAGACTTGTGCTTCATAAGCCGGGTTTCTCATAACCTAGCCAGCAAGTGCACATTTACTATATATAAACAGACGCTTGTCCGCCGTCCCGAGGTCATGTGTGTGTATTCGGCCTTAGCAACCGATGATACTAATAAAGACACCGACATCCAGTTTACCAGCTGGGGGTATCGACCACATCCGCAAAGATGCCACAACATTATAGCGTACTTGGTTGCGGGCAGGAGGCAATCCGGTGACTGGTGTGACGGCTGCGGTTAGCGCGCACACAAGGGATTAAAAATATAAGGTTCGGTCGAAATGTTGTCGGACTGAAATCACACTTGCAGCAAGCGGCTGGCCTTTTGTATTACTGGCAAAAAAGACTTAGCAGGTCCGGCTTGAACCCAGTGGATTATTGGATTGAAACCAAGTATAGCAATTTTCCAAACATATACACCTCTCTTTAATAGGACTAATAACCTGAAGGCCGATATGATTACCCTTGATCCAATTGACCATAATTTAAACGACCGCAAAGTCAAAACGATTTTTAGACTAATTGTTAGGTAATAATATATACAGTCAAAACCATTCATTGAAGCTGTTTAGAAGCTTTTGATGTATGTTTATGAACAAATATTTGTTTAAAATATATAACTTCAAAAAAGGCCTGTCGATGTTATTCAATGATCAATTACAATAGTTCGGATGAATTATAAGCCGCTGAAGTATAGCCACATTTTTTCGTTCATTTGTTGTTCAGCAACTTACCGAGTCATTCAGCTTTGCTTGGTCACGTGATTAGTACGCCCGAAGGGATTTTCACTCCAAAACACGTCACTCGAAATGTCTGGTCTGTGTTTTGTATTAAAAGTAAAAGACACAGTGAAAATTCATAACAGAAAAGAACTTTTAAAATAAATAAAACTATCGATTAGTAGATTTAGACAGAGATTTTTTTATATTTTTCCTATGCAAAGTAGTGTAGATGACTCTAGTATTTCTAGCCCAGTGTAGGCAATCGACATTCCGAATCTGACCAGATATTTTATCTCCGTCAGTATAAAACTTGTATCCGAAAGTTTTCCAATAGCATTGAAGGTGAAGTTTTCGACTTAGGCTATGAGGCTATTCACACAAAATACAAGTTCTACTTCTGCGTCCAGGTGTCTTCCGTCAAATTATTGTAATATATAGCCAGATTGGGTTATGTGGAAGAATATTTATTTTCTGATCTGTTTCAACAACTTTTGTTTACTATGGGCCCAGCAAGGTCAATCTGTACCTGCTACCGCGAATAGTTTCTCTCCCTCCCTAACGTACGATGCAAAAAAGCTGTACGAGATGGTTTTGGACATTTATCCTACGACGGTCACTGTGAGTAAACAATTCCAACATATATTCTTGTTGTTTCATATATCGAATTTGGTTAGGCCCTTTGACACCCAAATGATTTTATTACCAGCAATAAAGTTAATATAGATGTGTTCCAATTTTTTACAAATAGATAGGATGAGTAAATGATAAAATTATTTAAATATTAGTATAGATAGGCTACATTGTTCGTATAATATAACACAAGAACTCATCAACGTACTAACTGCTCATTTTTTATTGGTTTTGCAAGCGCTTTTGCAGTATTAAATACAATAGAAATGTTACTTTAGTTTTGTTCCACTTATTAATTCTCCTAGTTTAAGCATTATACACGTGTCAAGGTCTTAACAGATTATAGATAACGCCGACAGGATTCTATTCCACATCTTTTGGGCTACATAGCATATTTTCCGCGGTTTAGTTGCTGAAGTGCGTCAGTGTGTATAGTCACTAATATGTAGTGGTATTCTAATTTTTGATTTGTTTCAGTTACTCAAAGATCCGCGGCTAAGTAACAATGTACACAAAATGTTTGACCTGGGGTTTATGTCTCATGATCCGAGCAGCTATATTCGAACCATATCTGATGTCACGTATAAAGTCAACAATCCAAGGGTAATAATATAGTATGTTTTAAACGTTCAATATATATGATAAAAAGGCTAGCATAAACTGATAGAAAGAAGCATGTCTTAAAACATATAAGAATAAAAGACAACCAACCGTGAGCACATGCTCTTCTGGCGAATGCTTGGACATCAGTAGGCCTACTTTTTCTCATCCTGATGAAAAAAATGCGTAAATTATTCTATCCTAATTATGATTTTTTTAATATATTACAAGGTTATTGAAGAAATACAATTTATAAAATTGACTCTCTTGCGCATGCCTGTCCATCGTAATCTGATTATTGCCCGTGTGTTAGCCCCCCTGTTTTTTCCATTTACGGGATAAACATAAATATCATACCCTATCCTATCCTATCGTTCTATAATCTCCTACAGGAAATGGGCAATTCTGCAAGGGTAGTAACGGACGATTCCACGTTAAAATATCCAAACAATGCTGGCACTCTTCCACCAAACACCATTAAGAATCAACAAAGATACATTTGGTGGGTTGCTTCTGGAAAATCACGGCCTAATCTTCCAGGTGAAATTTACAACGGAGGAATATATTTGATCGATATGACGGCGCAAAGGTGGGGTAAGTGGTCCGATTATTAATTTTCTGTTAACTATACGTGTTGGTTTGGTATGGTCGTGTGATCGAATGGTTAACGCGACCGATACATATAACGACTCCTATACAAAAACGGTCATTGTGACGAGCCCAACATGGTTTCAAAACTTGGCTAAATATATATATATGTGTGTGTTGTTTTACCTCGCAATGTCAAACACGGCAAAACAATAATTCATTGTTACCATATGTTTCTACTTACAAAAACCATATGGTAGTTTAGTGCGGCGCCTTTAAGCCGAATGGTTGCCGGTAAAAACTGGTCGCTAGCTAGTCGGTTGTGTCCTTGGGCAAGGCAATTAACGGACATTACTTGAACCCAGAGGATTAGTGGGTTCTACCAAATTAAAGGAACGTGTGAATCATACACAGCACACTGCAATAGCTCCGGTAACCCGACGGTGGGCGCGAGGTGGTCTGACGATTGCTCGTGTGTTAACCTAATTGGTTTTTTCATTCACTGGGATAAACATGAATATCCTATTTTATCCTAACCACTTATTAGACCGCTGACTATACTTGGTTAACACACGAACCATTTAATCGCTATAAGTGCATTGACGACAGCCCAAGTATTATAGTCCATGGATAATATTGAGGACGCACTTTTAAAATATGTATTTTTGTTTACAATTATATATAAAAACGGCCTTGGTGTAGAGCCCATCAGTGGTTCAAAACCTAGCCCAGTAAAAACATTAAAAAAGAGTTTGCCCAGACTCCCAATTATTTGACCGGAATATTAAAAAAAATTGAGATTTAGTTTTTGTCGATCCTAACTTTCAGCCACAGTATAAAAATTGGATATCAGAATATGTATTAAGTGACTTACATTGTATCTGTTGTATATCCTGTACACTTTTATATTAAAAACATAAATATTTGCAGTGCCGGTTCCAATTTACCAAGAGCAGAACGTTGGATTTAGCAACGTGGCTTGGGTTGATATGGATATGGATGGGCTAAAAGATTGCGTCACTATTAAAGGCGGAAGCAACAGTACGAAAAACATTACATTTTATGTTGTATAAAAAAAAATTTCTACAACAAATAATTCAACAAATATTTTTTATACAGACGCCGAACTGGCTTGGTTAAAGCAACCGCAAAGCGATTCAGGAATGTGGATTTACAATCAAATCCAAACCAATATCAGTAACGTTGGAGGGACTTATTTTAAAGTAGCAAATATGAATTTCGCATCAGGCCGTGGAAGACTGATGATTGTAGTAGCAGGGAAAACCACTGCCCAACTAACTATATTCTGGGTAGCAGGTAAGGTTGCGTTCATACATACATTTATTACTTTTCTTATTATTTGAAAGTTGTTAATGTTCTCACAAAACAGGGACATTATGAATTTGATCGACGGTATGTTCATCGTACTTCATGACTCTGTTTATCCTACTTTGTACAATAAAGGTCATTTTCTAGAATAATACACATCCAACATGCATGCTGACGTACAAAGAACACCAAAAACTATATACGCTTTACATTGACATATAACTATTTTTAATATAGACGACTTGCACAACGATTGGTCCCTTACCACTTTGATTCGATCGCACGTCATCTCAAATGCTGGACCGTTCGAGTCGGTGGAAATAACTGATTTGAACGGAGATGGACGACTGGATATTTTAACAACGGTTTCGGCAAACAGAGGAACGCCAGGTATATGGATGCATATAAGAAAAATTATGGATAAAAAACTTGCAATATTAACTAGTGTCATTATAATGAATAAAAACAGCCGCTTTTGGGGGATAATCACGATCAGAGCCCTTCTTAATCATTTTTCACCTAATATTATTATTTTACTTGATTTTAATCTGTGTATGCGCTTATATATGCAATCGAGTGTATGCGCTTATATCTGCAAGAACGACAGAAATCGATTTTTAAATCGCTTCTCAGAGGGCCTACTTTCGGTTACCAAAGTTTGAAATTCGACATTCGATAACCGATTTCGGATCCAGAAGTCTTGATCAAGGCGGTCGGTCGATTATCTTGTCTCACCCTTAATTGTACGCATAACCAATAAATGGACGATCGTGGGGAAGAAATTTAACCTGGTAAAAAAAAAGAATCAAAACTCTTTCAGCGTTCACCCAATACAGATACAACGCGAATATGACATAACAATAATGCTTTCTGTATAACGCATTTTTGCGTCAATTTCTTTTACTTAGTTCAGATTACTAATCCTGAATCACTAAAAAATCGCTTTGGACTGTTTAAAACATAGAAGTATTTCTGCTCGTTATAAATGCCTGTACTATCAAGTGATTATATTTACCTTTAAAGGCGTAGGCGCTATACCATATTTAAATTCAACATGCACTTAAAGGAAGTATCATCGCCTTTGAAACCCCACGTAACGGATTTGGAACCAATCAGAGGTGGAGAAAACGGAAACTGTACGAATTCCCACCCACCCCAACATTATACAGCAAAACTTTCCCGGGTATGGCGATGGCGTTTAAAGCTTACTCCAACAGCAACACCAGAAACGGATTGGCGTGAGTTAAATTATAAGAAATTGGACAACTGAATAGTTAGATATATTTTTTGTCTTTTCTAAATTGCATGGATGCCATCGGATGAAATTGTGTTAAATAGAACCTAAGAACATACTCCAATAGCTCTGACAACTGAAATATAGTGTTACGTGTTAATGCTAAAAGCCCGTGTTTTATTCGTCTAAGCAATTTCTCATCACACGTAAGTAGATTATAGGCTACAGTACACTCTTCTACAAATAAGGTGTTATTTAAATAGTGTCCATTCATTGCTCTTTAACAATAATAATTTGCTTGTTAATTGGCCTACTTTTTGTATAAATTGGGGCAAGCATTGTTGTTCATGTTTGTGAAATATTGGCGACGTTAGAACACGGGTAATTGTGAGATTACCTTATAAATAAAGTACTGATTTTACATTTTGTTATAATACATTTAATAAAATTTAAGATTTTGATCAATCTTTTTTGATCCTGTCGATCGAGCATTAAGTTAAGTGCCTTGTCCAAAGATAGAAAGTATAGATGGTAAAGATTTATCCCAGCGTATATGTCTGGTCATTATACTAACGTCCTTATCGGCTACAGTCAAAGCTGCCGGGTTTATTTTTGATTTCTAACCACCCTTTCCCCAATTAGGAAAAAGCACATACTGATATCAGGAAAAGACGACAAGAAAGTTTACATTCTTACACCACTAACGTGGAGCCCGGTCATTTGGAGGTTTTCTATAAAAACGGTGAATATTGGATGAATCGAAACATATTGTTAAAGTTTTTGTTCAATCATACGAGTACAGGCAATGTTCCTTGCCACGTAACAAAACCAACTCGTTTTGGGTTTTGGTACTTTCTTCTCGGTTTACGATCCGACGAGAATTTTAAATCACTTAACCGAACCGAAGGAGTGAGATTCGCGCTGTTCTCTTATACGCAAACCTAATTTGAAGAACATTAGTAGCAACCTCTACTATCGCAATAAATTATTTTGTAGATTCTTGATGATAACTGTGTTGTGGGAACGCCTGCTGTTAATGACGTAGACGGCGATGGGTTGGCTGAAATTTTTATCCCATGCGGAAATAAACTACACGTCATGAAATATCGTAAGTATTTTACCGTATCCGTATCTATTTTTCTTCCTTGGATATCCTAATTAAGATTTTTTTCTACAGAACCTGTCAATTACGCTAGCAGAATTTCATTTGGAGTTGGATCAACGACAATTTTGTTATCGTGTCTAGTTTTATTGAATTTTATTTAAATGTGATTATTTTTGTTTTTTGAAATTTCCTAGCGCATCCCCTCCCCACTACCTGATGCAGATGTAAGGCGCTTATTCATATATGACGTTAAACTATAGATTATATTTACACCATCCATATATGCCACTATCGGTTAGTTAGATAGTTGTGTTTACACTGCGTGGAATGGCACTTTACTTATACGGATCCCAACCAACCTTACATACATGTTGGTCACTTTGTAGGCTATAGGCATGAACTGTGACAAAGCCACGTGTATGCTTTTATGCTTAGTCTTCAGACAGTCTGACATGATGTAGGCCTAAAATATTTAACCATAAACAACTGCAAAGGACTTTACAATTCTTTATAATGTTATTCGATGTAAACCATTTTAAATTGTTAAAGGGGTGAAAATACAGATCGATCAAAGTATACTTTAGGATAGGATATTTATGTTTGTCCCCGTGAATAAGAAAACTTAGAAGCTTTATAACACGGTCAATCGTCAGATTAACCTTCGCCCACTGTCGGGTCACTTGAGTTATTCCAGTGTAATATGATGAAGTGGATAAATTTGATTTAGATGTTCTTTCAGTATTAGCAAAACCCATTAATCCACTGTTTATGTAATGTTCGGTAATTGCCTTTCCCAAAGATGTCCTTTGGGCTTTTAGCGAAAGTTGGTAGGTATAAGTTAAACTAGCTGATTGTTTGTTTATTTTATTTACCAAACGAATTTAAGTATTTGTCCAGGGACCCTTACAAGCGACTGGTTTCAGACTCCCAACATTCCGGATGTTGACGGCGATTCGCTTAGACGGCGCTTAATATATCAGCATAGCACAACAGGACGTCCAGTTACAAAAACGCGCAATTCAATCAATACAAAAATCCTCGAAACTTAAAAATTGTATTTCGGTTTTACGTAAGGTTATTGGCAAAATTTAAGGTTTTTTAAAATATTCTACACAGTACTACTTTGAACTTGTGAACTTCACTTATATTCGTAATAGAAATAAATGTACAAACAATAGCACGAGTCGAGTAAACTGCGAATCTCACAAACATTCATTTAAAAAAATCTAAAATATTACAACGAGGCAAATGTTGCGCAATTCGTGATAACAATGGTATCATTATGACTAATAAGTGAGTTTATATTAATGTAAACGAATGACGGTAGGTAACTAGGTATGCCAATGTAGCACCACCATAAAGTACTAAATATAGTACTCTATGGCACCACATTCAATAAGAGTTTTTTTATGAATTGGCCCCGTCCCTATGACCTGATATTGCCTACAACACATTCAAACAGGATCGCATACACCCCGAAGATACTCCTTTAAGGCGTCTGGCTTTAACTTTGTAAATAGTAACCAAATGTATCTTTTATTTTAGTCTATTTTTATAGCCATGTTTTACATACAGTTTACTTACTATTTCTATATATAATCAATATAACAATTTTATATAAAATCCCTGTAACTATTACACATAATTTATATTTTTGCTAACAATTTTTTATAATTTTTTGATAAATTTTGTTAATTTTCTCTTTAGCCGCCAATTTTTTTGGCCGGTTTCGATACACTTCGGTGGAGCACTAAAGTTGTTTGTCTTTTCTTTCATTTTATCTTTCTTAAAATTCCTTGTAATGTAACTCTAATCGTGTTTAGATTTTTAGTTACTTTGCTCACGTTGTATATCATGGTACTCTGCTACTCCTTTTGGTGGAAAACGTCCTTCACACCCACTTCGCCATGATTTTCGGAAAGTTAGTAGACAGAGCGTAGGATTGTTAATACGATTATGAGTTTACTTTAGTCTTAGGCTAGAACAACATACTTAAACACATCTATAAGACATGAGTGCTACCAGAGGCCGGCAGTTATCTTATTTGAAGCATTGTCTTTTTATAAACGTAATTAATTCGTCGAAAGTATTGCTTTATTTTTTTAGCAATTTTCAACGGCTGTGGTGTTAGGTGGTTGATGTTAATTAACTATTTCCACTCCTACATAAGTTTCCTTCTGCCAATTTGTAAATGTAAACGACAAAAGTTTGAGACCATCGATGACAGAGGCAGCAGAGAGCATGCATATCCACATATATTTTTTGTTTTTGTCATTTGTGACGTTTAGCCAGGCAAGCAGGTGCACAGGTGGCCAAAATATTGCTGTGTGGGCTAACCTGTAAGTTTCAAACGATATTTATTATACTGTCCGATATTTAGTAGACAGTTTGACATAACTTGTGCGCTATTTTCTCAAGCAATTAAATTTACAGCCAAAATGTAGAAGTTATGACTTAGCTCGGCCTCGGTCTCGGCGGGCAAAAGTAAAAGGAGGAGAGCATTAAAATTGCACCATAGGAAAAATTTGCTTTCATAAAAATAAAAATTAAATCTATGCCTATTAATTTTGTATGTGTAGTTTTATTGGTTCTTTACCACAGAGTGCATATTGAATTGCCTTTGATCTTTCGCCTGCACAATTGCTTTATGCAATCATATATGCCGGTTGGTAGGTATTTCTTAAACCAGACTTTACCGGTATGTTCTGTTTAGTTTGCGGTGCAATGAAACAAAAACTAAATAAAGTTTAAAAATTTAGTCTGTCAAGGTGTCTTTTGACATCTAAATCTGAGGATTGTTGGCTTAGGTTAGCATGAGGAATAAAGTTTGTTTTCATCATCATGTAGTATGTGTTTAAAATGTCATCCACTATATATCTGTTATCCATAAGACCATAGCCATTTAGAATATTGCAGTGTGCAGACTGCAAAGTACTGATACATTTTACACATACACAAGATGCTGTTGACTATAGTAATTGTATTTGATAGTTTGTATTTAAATATTGTAAATTTAAAACAGGTTATTATTATTAGCTGTAGTATTTTGTCAGTTGCTACAGTATTTTTTTTTGTTAATTGTTGGATTTTCAGTTAACACCATATTTGTTTTGGTATATATATATATATTTGACATGTATTTTCAAATTGTTGGTGGTAAAGCGAAGGAAACAAAAATAAAAATTGTATTGTATTAGGATTTTAACTGGCTGTATGTATTCAAATTGTTTGCGGTATAACTCTTTAAAAACCATGTGAAGGAATAAGTTCCATTGCCCTACAGAATTGCAATGAATATTAAGAAATCAAATACTAATTAGGCTAGGTAGACAACGGTTGGTTATAATTCCACCTGTCAGAGTCGTCTAGATTAATAACAGATGCAACCAGAACATTTACGGTTACAAGATTTGCACTGTTGTTAAATATAAAATAAATGATGTGCCAAACAAGAAATTAAAACCTAAATAAAAAAATATGCCGAAATGTTTCATGATGCCAAAATCAGCCGCTTGAATTGCACTGGAAACATAACCATTTTATGTATTCATTGGTATATGTAATAACGAAGTAGTCTCTTGCCGAACACTTCATACAATATGCTAATGATGTTGACCATTTGCTACTTGACCAATTACGAATCTCATGGTAACCACAATAACCCACACTTTGTACTGTTGCGTACCATGCAAAAGTCAAGACCTGTAATACACTTGTTATGAAATGAAAATGTTTTGTGTTAGGTGTATATTTAAAAGTTTTTTGAGCATTAGTTAACTTCCCCCTTTTCTGTATTGTTCATAGTTCATATTCAGCTTAACAACATCAGTTGTTCTTGGTTGTAGTGTAATTGTTATTGTTCCTTTTTTTCAAATATAATCGTCTGTGCAAAGTTCAATTCATTAGTTGTTAGGTACCGTTGAAATTAAATTAAGTGTTGCTGGGGGAACCAATTGTTTTGTATTAAAATTAACAATACTACAATGTGCATTGAATTATTGATTACAATTTTCTACAGGACTATAGTAATAGTGACACTGACAGTATTTAAGTTGATTGCTTATATTGCGATATTGCCCCATATTATAGCCCACAGTCATAACAGAGTCAAATATTAATATAGAAGATAAAGTTTTAGTTCTATGGCATACCGGTATCTATTTACTGTGAAAATATATACAACACACATAGTTCTGCATGTTGTACATATAATCTATGATACCAATTAATTTTATATCAAACCTTGGACTTTGGGAGGATTTTTTATGTTACTGGTACAGCAACCATGCTTTCCATTCTTGAAAAAATTCTAATTTTTCAGTGGCATATTTTACTAATACTGAGATTGCACTGATAGTGGACAAATTATGTACCAGTAACACGATGTAGAACAGTTTTAAACTTGGTAACGATCTATTAGCAAAGATTATATTACATTACTTAACATTATATATTTTATATATATAGCAATGATAAAATCATTAATACTGTAAGGTCTCGTCTTACACAGTGACGCCCTAAGGAGTTATATGTACCAAGATTTTTATTTAAAAAAATCTGTGATCATTGATACTGTAATAGCATAGCGGGTCAGTATTTTTTATCAGGTTATAACTGTCTATTGTTTGTCATTCTAAATATAACTTTAAGGAAAATGGCCAGGTTAATCTGTTTACCATATTTGTGTTCTTTTGCTTATTGTGTACACTAAATCAGTCTGAACTTTGAACCCTAAAAGACTAAAGGTCAGTTTAACCTGGTGCAACACGTTTTTATCTGGTACCTAATCTAATTTACAATAACATGTCCAGGCATGAAGCTGTAGACTAGCAACAGGTGTAATTTACACCCGCTTAATGAGATTCCTTTGATTGTTAAACATCTTTTTACCTATCCATCTACCAGCAGTAACTATGCTATTAAATTACTTAAAGTATGGCAACGTAAAGTGATTGACTTTTCTATTTTGTAGGTGGGTAGGCCAAGGCAAAGGTTTAAATAATAAGCAGGCAGTGCCATCGCATGCATCCTACTCATCAAGTTAAATTGCCACGGAGCCTAGAAAAATGAATGGTAACTCAGCAGGTAAAATAAACAATAATGTGTGTTCATGTAAGAGTATTAAAACTGTGTTTTATTCAATAAAAACAAAGATAACTTTAGAAGTGGTGGAGCTAGCTGTTTAAAAACTTGCCGAACATGCATAATATGAGCAAATGTTAATCTTGTATTCTTATTTATGATAATTATGTACACAAAGGAATAAAATGTTCAGAAATAAAGTTGACCTCATAGCTAGCTCCACCAATAAATGTTTTAGATTGTACATTTGAGACTATATTTTATTTGTTACTCAGCATATTGCTTGTATTTTTTGTACAAAAAATACTAGTACTTGATTCTATATTGTTGTTATATGTGAACTTCTAATAATAATGTTGCTTGTTTGTTTTTGTGGTTGTTCAAATTTCTGTCACCTCGACTGCGGATGTTGCTGTCAACTAATCAATGCTATTACGTGCTGGTGGTAAATATAAATGCATCCTGTCTTGTCACTAACCCTGTCGATGTCACGTCTCCTTTCTGTTCACGCTTTGTCCTGCCTGCTATGCATGCATGCTTGTGTAGGAAAGCGTGGTCTCACCAACATCGGTGCAAACCCGCCGACAAAAATTCGACGAAAAAATAAACGACCCCCTTCTCCGGATGACCCAGGTCCTCCGACTCATGGGGATCAGCCCGATCCAGATGCGATCAAGATGTTTATCGGCCAGATTCCTAAAACATGGGTGGAATCAGAGGTACGGGAGTTTTTGGAAACCTTCGGTCCAATTTACCAGCTTAATATTCTCCGTGAAAAGGGTAGTGTTATAAGTAAAGGTAAGTGGTCTATTTAAATTAATAATTTTGTTAACCTTAGTGTAGAATTTATCAGACCTATGTTCCAACCAAGAATGTTATCATACCAAGGTGTAGGCCAAAAAACAATATTTAAACTGAAGTATATTGTTGCAATAACTTACATCATAAATGAAAGTGCACTTGCCCTTAGGCAATGTTTTCATGTTTGTTAGCACCCAGTTAATTATGCAGTTTGTACTTAATGCTGGTCCTCAAGTTCCTAGAATCCGCAATGAAAAGCTGTGGTTTAGCTGCTTTCAAGTGTTAACTCTTGTTCGTCTTAGATTAAATTGGGTTCCACTGATGGTCTTCATTTAACAATGATTTTATTGATTATATTTTCCCAGGTTGCAATGTACGTCATGTAAATGAAAAATATAAAATATAACATTCTGTCTTACACTGTACTAGTTCTGTTTTTACATTTTTATAAACCACTGTACTATTGTATGAATATTTTATTTTTTATTTCCTGTTATGTTTAAGCTGTAAGCATGCATGTTAATTTTGTTTGACTTTTATTTGATTGCTTTTGGTTTCTGAGATAAGGATAATCAATTTGTGTTATATTGATATTACAAATATCTTTCTTTGTTTTAGGTCCCCTGTTTGTTTCATTCTACCAGTATATTTTAATATTTATAATTTAAAATTAATTTAATTACCTGCTGTTTTTAATTTTTTTGCCCTGTGTAGTTCTGAAAAAAAATTAATTACCCAAAATCTTCTGCTATAAAAATAGCCTGGAATTGTAGGCTATATCTGCATATTAGAATATATATACATATATATAAAGTGCATAGAGTTTATATAGTTGGTTTAACATACCTTTATAAATATTTCATTTGGTGTATATATTCACTGCCCACTCTCGCGCTTCACTTCAAAGGCACTGCAGATGACAGATTTCTACCCTAACCTAACCAACTTACCACGATGTAAATATGTAGGGTGCTGTTTTGTGACGTACTACACAAGGAAAGCTGCTCTTGATGCACAGAATGAACTACACAATGTTAAAACCTTGCCAGGGGTATGTAACTTGCCACTTTGCATTCCAAGTGTATGACATTTTAGTTTTTTCTACTAAAACCTGTTTGTTTTTACTTATAAGCCATATACAAAGAAATATATAATGCATGGAGCATATAAAACATATTAAAGACTATATTTTTCATTAATAGCTGTTTTGATCAAAAATTATTTTATGCAGATGCACCACTGTGTTCAAATGAAACCAGCAGATTCTGAGAATAAAAGTGAGGATCGAAAGCTCTTCATAGGGATGATCAGTAAAAAGATGAGCGAACAAGATCTGCGTCTCCTTTTTAGCCCATTTGGGAACATAGAAGAATGCAGGGTAAGCTAACCAGTATTAGACAAATGTAAGCACAGTAGTGTGCTTTAATGTAAGCACAGTGGTGTGCACTAATGTAAGCTCAGTGGCGTGCCTGCTTATGCTGCTCCTTACTTTGGCACACATTTGTACATGGTATTGTATTAATTTGGAAGTCTGTCTATTCGAATTATACTAAATTCACTTTGAGCATAAACTTAATAGGAAATTGATTGGTAGTTGGAAAGCTGTTAGAAAGTTTTAACAGTCATGGCATGTGAAAGGTCTGTGTATTTGACTTTATTAAGAATTTTTAATTTAGCGATATCATTATCTTTTAACTGCCGACATATTATTGCTGCTATGTGTGTGTTATCAAAGAGGCATATAGTTGCAGTTTGCATAGGTAGCCATGACTTTCGGTTCAATCATATAAATTTGTTATTGTTATGCATATGCATTTAGCAAGCTACTGCGTCACTTAAATTTTAAAATTCTGCCTTCTAGATTTTAATGAATCCAGATGGAGTTAGTAAAGGCTGTGCGTTTATTACTTATTCGAAGCGCGCTTCTGCGCAGGCAGCAATTCGAAACATGCACCAGTCAACTACAATGGAGGTGATGCTTTAGTTTCATTAAATAATATCTGTATCTGTATGTACAACTTTTTGTGATTAAAGGTTTTAAAATAATGAACCTAATTAACACAGTGGCATTGACTTTAAAATAGCTTACTTTATATGCCATTAGTCTTAAACAGTGTTAGGCTTCATTGTTTGCTTTTTTTTAAACTAAAAACTAAGCATGGAAAGGGATTTTTTCTCAAGCCAGTGCTATCTAGTGGGCCAACCAGGAATTGAAAACAAATATTTTTAAATCATGCACCCTCATGTTGATATCAATTGTTTAAGCTAAGGCCATTACCCCCACTAGGATAAAAATGGTTTCACCCTATCTATTTTTTCCGGACAAATATAATATTGCTTTGAAGTACGTATCAACCAAACAGAGTTGCTTGTTAAATTTAGAAATTTCTTTTATATAATACCAGTTGTATTTTATTTGCAGGGTTGTTCTGCGCCAATAGTGGCAAAAATAGCAGACTCGCCCAAAGACAAGGAAAGAAAGAAAACGCAATCCCAACTTGCAATGCAACTTAACCAACTATCAAATCAGTGGAAAAATGGGTTGGCGGCACTGGCTCCGGCAAGTATTCCTTGTCTAATATAATTCTGCATTATTTTTTATTTTATAAACTTAAAAAATCAATTTTTTTTGTAATTGTATTTTGAAAATCCGAACATTGTTTTAATATTTAGGTGTCAACTGTCAAAACAACTGTTATCTCTCCATATGTACCGGTATATCTTTAATTTTACAACTATACTACACATATGAAGCCATTTTTTTCCACGACAACCATGGAAATCCAAAACATGCAACCCAATCATTGACACATTTATTTTAAACTAGCTGTTACTTCAGTCAAAGTCAACAATTTTCTGTTCTTTGTTGCTGGGGATTTAAATATTTATAATTTTCTTTCTTCATTTTAACTCCCTACTATGCTACAGGTTCTACAGAGCTTAGCTTGCACTAACCAGTACAATGCACCAAGTAATCAGAATTCAGGTTTGTTTACTGTGTGTTACTATGTTTTCTAATTTCTATTATGTGATGTTTAAATCATCTATTTACTGCATCCATGCATATATAACAATACAGTTTATGGTTGCATTAGTTTGGCTGTTTTATAAGGAAATATTAACAATATATTTTTAAGATCGGTCAAATGCATTTAAATTAATGATTTGGAGGACAATAATTATACTGTTTATTTGTTCCTACTTTCCAAATTATTACTGATTAGTATGCAT
>CH003386.1:353302-430533 GCA_000149265.1 Ciona savignyi
AGTAACCAGACCCTTTCCAGTGGCATGCAGCCTCTTGACTAGTGAATTGGCGTAGTAGAGTGTTCACCAGGAGGTTCCCATAGCAACGGGGATAGGACTTCCCGTTGTGAGCAACTTTTTTCCACCTGTTTCCTCTCGGTATAGCCATGCAGTTATGCTGTTGCTGTTCGGTATTTTAGCATATGGTTTATCTACCGGATACAATGCACCAAGTAATCAGAATTCAGGTTTGTTTACTGTGTGTTACTATGTTTTCTAATTTCTATTATGTGATGTTTAAATCATCTATTTACTGCATCCATGCATATATAACAATACAGTTTATGGTTGCATTAGTTTGGCTGTTTTATAAGGAAATATTAACAATATATTTTTAAGATCGGTCAAATGCATTTAAATTAATGATTTGGAGGACAAATAATTATACTGTTTATTTGTTCCTACTTTCCAAATTATTACTGATTAGTATGCATAGATAGGATTGAATGTGTGGACAGTGTACATTAAACATTCTTAGTCTGTACTTTTTAAAGCTAAAATCATGAAAGCTAAGTATCATAATTTTCATATTTAGACATTTTGGACTGAAAGCATTTTTGTTATCAATGGATTTACCTAATTTTTATCAATGGATTTACCTAATTGTTACATTTTACACCTGTTTAACAACAAACAGCTTTGTATCAAACCGTATTGATGTACTTAGATAAAAAATGTGATTAAGTGTGTTCATTAGTTGCGCTTTGTATGAAGCGCTTTGTCTGTTATATTGATTACATATCTCGCAACTGCCGAAAAAAACCTAACTACAGAATCCTGTTAGCTTTAATATGCAATCTTTGTTACTTGTTAATGAAATAGTTATTATTATTTAGTTAAATGCATCCATTAAATAATATTACTTAATTACTGTTTCCTATTCAAATTATCCACTGTGTGTATTGTTGACAGTGCTTTACAAACCGGTATTGCCAGAATCAATATGAGAAAACAAATATGTCTGCATCCAACTTGATTTAGAAAACAAGTTTAACTTAAAACACAGTGTTATCTGTTCTTTTGGGAATAATCTTTAATCCTTTATAACCACTACCATTGCAGTGATTATCTTACATATACTGTAAGATGCCATTTGTTTCGATTGTTGATTGGTTTTCACCACCAGTCATATTTGGTGATTCCAGGGTACTGATTTCATAATAAAATTTAAGCGTAAATTTTTTTTAATTCACTATGCATTAGTTTTTTTATTAGGTGAAAAAGTTTTTTAAATTACAAATTGAATTTAGACACATTTGATCTTTATTGATTCAAGCCTTACTTTTTGATAAAAACATAATTAAAAGTTTTTAGGAGTATATTCTTATAAAATTATATCACACACCTGATTAATTGTAATTGCTTTTACTGAATTAAACGCATTAAGATAAACTAGTTAACCTGTGACCATTTTTATTGATCTAAAATCCACTTTTAATATTTATTTTGTATATAACATACTATGATACTAAACATTTCAGTTATTTCTTTTGTCGTTATCAGTCCCATAAATATTGATCCATACCATGTGTTATATTAGACATAATAAAATAATAGTAATGATGATAATTTTCTGAGCATGTGTAGGCCGGTAATAGTAACCACTGTACATTGCTTTTACCGGCCAAAACATGCTAATATAACTGCCTTGTGATCATTATAGGTTTCCCTTATTTCCGAGAGAAACACATTTTGATTTTTGTCACTCTGGTAACCGGCATGTCATGTCACCGGATTATTGACATAAAGCGTAATTTAACCAGGTTAAAAATTTCAGGAATTCTAACTGGCATGTTGTTATTTTGCAATAATCATTAGTTCTACAAAAACCCTAAGGGAAATTCCCGCTAGCGTAAAAATGTCAAAAAGAGGACTATTTTCAAGAATTTTTTGAAGTTAACCCGGATATTTCTGGATTGGTTTGAAACATTTGCTTAATATTTCTGAAAATTTTAAATATGTGCAACGTGAATCAGAAAAACATAATATTACTTAAATGTAGAGAGTGTCAAACGCGTGTTAGCAACTACTATTTTTAAAACCCATTTTGACTTACGCCATTTGTTTCTGTATACGTAAACGATCATTTCCCTGGTTATATAATCAGTTTTAGGGGTCATACGAAGCTTACAGCGTTTGTTTTCTGTCTGGGTTGGTTAACTAATCCAACTTGGTATATCACAACAAAGTGTATAAATTTGGGTTTCCGAGTTACCTATCCAAACTTGACATTCAGTTATTAATGGGTATTGGATGTCTGCATATTTTTAAAATTCTTCATTAAAAAATTAAAATTCTTCATTAAAAAATTAAAATTCTTCATTAAATTATTATTAATTATTATTCCTTCAGTAGCAAGAAAAATAATAAGGCCGCATCAGAAGGATGAAAGAGCCCCAGGTTGCCAACCCTTGGTCTAAACTAAAACACAACCATCGGTGTTTTCTAGTAAAACAGTTGCACTTACTCGTTGTTGCTTCATTCCTTTCTTTTTATAAATTTGTTTTAACATTTTTGTTGTAATGGATCATTTTAGTGATACCAACAGAGGTCCAAACTTCTTAAAACTTTGTTGACAGTTTAAACTTTAAAGTGATTACATGGGGGTTTCCTGTTGCACATTAGAAGTTCAAATGTGTAAATGCTAAGTTAACATGCAAGCGACAGCACTATGATGATCAAATTAGTGTTGATCATTTGAATATCAGTTTTTCTATATTATCACCTCCCCCTTTTGTTATAATGTATATTGTTTACAAATGGATTTTAGCCAAGTGGTCAAGACGCATTCATAAAATAGCCTTACAAAAAATAAATGCAATACAAGGAAATAAAAAATGTGAATTAAATACATATTATTTAGATCCTACTGCACTGGGTTTTCTTTTAAAAAATGTTTGCTTTGTAATTTTGATTGATTTTGTCTACAAACAGACCCATAAAAAATCCTTTGTTGCTGTGTATGTGTTTTGGACCGAGTGTCAGATGCCACCAATATGCTTGTGTTGGATATATTTCTATCTATGCCTTTTGAAGAGATCAAAACTCACTTTTTATTGTTTGAATATTCTAAAGTTTATTTTTTTATTGATGTTGACATTTTAATATGGTTTGGTTTTGGATAGCATCCCTTTAAATTAAAACAATGATTTTTTTAAAAATCTTATTCCTGTCCAACAACTGTAAAATAGTAGAGCTTTATGTTTATAATTTAAATATTACCTTTGTGTTTATTGCAGTACAAGAATAATTGCACTAGTACATCATGACCAATATTAATAATACAATGATAATGTGACAAAACATAGTTTAAGTAGAGTTAAGGTTAGAAACCAATTTTCTTTATTAAACGGGATTGAATGATAAGTCATTACAGTTAATAAACAAAATATTATAGAAGCTAACGATTAACCATGTCTCTTCCTCCTCACAGCTGGAGTCTTCTCAACCACCCAACTCCAGCAAGCACTTACATTAGCGGCGGCTGCCCAAACCCTCCTCAACACCCAACCTCCTCCCCACAGCAATTCGAACTCGATGTCGGGAGCCACTGGCATTGCAGCTTCCTCCATGACATCACAATACGGTGGAAATATGTGTCCGAGCCCCAGTAAGTCAATTTACTGATCGCTGAGTGGTCCAAAGGTCGTTGATATGTGTACTGTGCACCGTGGAGTGTTGTTGTGTGAAGTGTCAGAGCCAGATTTTTTATATTGTGTAGACATATGCACAAAAAAACATCTGGTATTACAATTCGGTTTCATCATATATCATATCTTGCTGGTCAATGTTGTCCTTATTGCTAGCCCAACCACTGTGATTTGTTCTCCTTTTTTGTTACTTTATTTTCTCCTATCTTGACTTGTCATTAATAAAGATGACTTAGCTGGAACATATGTCTGAAGTAAAAGAAGTAAAACACTTTCATTTTTTAATCTGATCGTTGTTCAAAAGTACCAGTAGAACTAAGAATGCATAAACATAAGTATTCCTAATATTTAACTGCAACAAGGATAACAAACATAACATAAAAATGTAAACCAAATGCTTTTGTTTTCAATTTTATTGCCCATTTTTATTGACCATGGAAATTCTTAATAATAGAAAACCATTGTCTCAGGTGGTTCCAGCTATCGATCTCACAGTCAAAGCTCAAACATGTGGAACCAGCATTCGGGTATGGGTTTTAATTCTTTTTTTTTCATTTAACATTATGTTGGGTAAGACGGTAGGGTGTAAGATGTATTCACAGAGCTAGACAACAGGACAATGTGGACACTGTCCTACCAACATTTTTTGCAGTTTCATGCCAATTTATATAAAAATGTCTATGCTGTTGGACAGCATAGAATATTCTTATTTTATCCCGTGGTTGAAAAAAAAAACGCAATGGAAAGTTTTACAGAGCTATTGCAGTGTGTTAAAGTAGTTTTTAGTTTATTTAGTTTTAATATCACCCGTCCAGCTGCGAGCAGACTGCTGACTTAGTTAGTGGCCCACTCCAAACCTTAAGTTTAGCTATTTTTCTTCATTACTATGTGGGCTGCAGCATACCATATTCTTTGGGCAGGTTTGTGTAGTCTTTTAAATCACAGCTAAAATCCTGTGATGCAGTTATTTCCATTTGTGCAGCCCCCTACCCCAGCGCTGGTATGAACAATGGAATGAATTCTGGTTGCTCCTCTACGAGTCCTCTTGATCCAATGTCGCTCAATCTCCACCAAAGTGGGAGCAACCTGGCGCTCGATCTCGCCCACTCACCCTCATCCACCGCATCTGGGGTCAACCCAACAGCCCACATGCTCGCGGCACTCACTTCACCCTCTTGTACGTCGTTTTGCTCCACTTCTAAGAATCAAAATACTTTAAAAATTGCAGCTCTGATTTTGTAACACTGCAAGTTGTGTATAAAAGTATGTGTAGTTCTTAAAACATTTTAGTTTGACCTGCACAGTACAACTGTTGAACAGACCAACCAAAATATTGGTAATTCACATGTAAAACAAGCAAGTACAAAATGATCTGTTCACTCATAAAAGATATGAAGCTATGGACAATGCCTAAAACCCAATCTTATAACGGAACTAACCCATATTTTTTCAACGCATTAGAATAAAGTGTCTAAAAGTAGTGACACTGTAAAATCTTGGGTAATGTAACAATGTGCCATCTAATCTTATGACTACCATGGGTATAGTGGTATGCCACACCAGTAGAAAATAGTTTGGGAAGTTATTCAAACTATACTGGGCATCGCAATTTTATACTGATTTGTCTGATTGTTGGTCAGAATACAAGTAAAGTTGTCAAGTCACCTGTTTTTTTGTTTCTTCTTTACCTATCTGATGTGCCAATTACTCCTATCCATCCGTTTATTAACTTAGTTGTAAATTTTTGTTCCCAAAATATAACAAACATTGTTTTGCACAGCAATTTACAACCAGTCTATGATGCAACAAAACAACTCACCGGCTGGCAGTCATAAAGAAGGTAAAATTGAAATTGTCTTTTTATCTAATCTGTCTGCACAAAGCAGTTCAATTGTATTGGGTGTTTTGTTTTACACTATAGTCTAGACAGAATTTATTTTAATCATTTTTGCATTCTTTCGAATATAAATTTGCCAGTAATCCTAATATAAACACTTTTATGTTCCTTTCGGGTCTCAGCAAATAGGGTACTGTTTAATAAGAGTCTTTCCTTGGAACACTCTAAAAATACAACGCTCGGCTAAATGCAACATCAACTCTACAGGGCCTGAAGGTTCGAATCTGTTCATCTACCACTTGCCAACCCACTTTACGGACCACGACTTGATGCAGACGTTTATGCCATTTGGAACTGTCGTATCGGCAAAAGTCTTCATTGATAAACAGACTAACCTAAGCAAATGCTTTGGTAAGTTTTGTGACAGGATTCATTAATGATAACAAACTACTGTAGACTTGAAGTTGTTTTTTTGCTCGGTAGGGATGTAAAGTCCTGTTAGGTTATATATATATATTTGATTTAAAGTTTAATTAATTGTACCCAAGTTTTTTTTACTTTTTCAGAAAATTAGGTTAATGTGCACCCCAAACATAAAGACTACATTACTAACGACATCTTATATCTAGGCTTTGTCAGTTACGACAACCCAGTTTCTGCCCAGCACGCCATACAGGCCATGCATGGATTTCAGATCGGAATGAAGAGACTGAAAGTCCAGTTGAAACGTCCAAAGGGGGAGAGCAAAGCATACTAAGTAACCTAGCTCTAAAGATGTTGTGTATATTTTTCTTTAGTTTGGGATTATTTTGCACACGCCGTCGCCACCCTCCGATGTTCCAGTGTTAGTTGATTGTTTTAAGTGGCTGCTTTGTTTCGGGGATAGATTTCTCAAATATGTCGTGTTCTGTCCCACTGTTGTCATCGCGTCGCTATGCTATGCCAGTGTTATTTGCCATAGTTAAAGCAGGCAGCCTATCGTACCCCCTAAGCTGAGTGTTTTGTGTCTCTACTGACTGGATGCAATAGCTTCTTTACCTTGGTGCTTTGGAATTCGCTGCTTGAAAACTCAATGTACATTTAATGGAATCGTCTTCACAATTTCTAAGAAAGTTAACGTCTTCACTTGTGTGTTAAATTTGAGTCACATGCCCCAAATAACTTGTATGTGTAGATTTCGCTATAACTTCAAAATCTTTCAGCATCCCTAAAATTTAATTTGAAATTCCTTAGTCATCTCTTTCCCGCTGGCTTACATCGAAAACTGCTGAGTCAAAATCTGTTGCATGCAAAGTGTTGCCTACCTAGATTGTTATTCTATCTATTTATTTATATGCTCCAGTTTTAAGTTTCATACGTTCTTGTGTTATATCCTCGCCCGAGAGAGATTGGCGTCGCCTGAAACCAGCGATGCGTGGAGATGACGTCACACTGTAAGAGATTCGCTTTAGACCATTTAAGCGCGTATTTATTTTTACGTTTTTGATTTATTTAAAAAAAAATAGTTTTATTTAGTTATTGATTCTGTTTTCATTTTTTGTCGTGTTTTTTTTTTAATATTTCAAATAGTCGAATTCGGAGTAGGGCAAGCGGAAACAATGCCCAGTTGTGTCGTGGCATCACTCGTTGTTACCAGTGGTTGGGTGTGCAGCGTTTATAAAGCAAAACAGAAACCTAGAAAACTTGACTTGTTACTTTTTCCCGCTCTCAGTTTGTTGTATTTACGGAGTTGTTTTTAAAAATATTTTAATATATATTTGGTTTAACTTGTTATATTATTTTATTGTAGTACGTTTTCTTGTTCTTTAAAGTTTTATTGAGATAAATATTATATTTATGGTTCTTATGTCACCTTCTCGTTTTGTACCGTGTCCGGTATATATGTGTAATTTCTTGGAAATAAACATGTTCAGAATAACTTGTTGTTTTTACTTGTTCCAACAAATTGGTATTTGGATATGTAGGTTTCCCAGGGTTTTTAAACAATACCTCGTTTGACAAGGAAAATCGTCAGATTACCGTTTGCGTATGGGCAATACTGGGATTTTTAGTGCGTTTATTTCATTGCAATTTTGGTCACTTCGATAAATTTAACGTAGTTGGTAACAATTGTATTAAGTGATCCTCTCTGGAATACGGTTTGAGACGTCACCTATCTAACGCGCGTTATCAGAAAATGTGCAAGTACCTTTTTTCTTGGAATGCGATATGTAATATTGCTGTTTCGTCACGGTTTTCCGATCACTCAAAGCAAGCCTTTAATGTGTATTGCCCTTTCCATGAAGCATTACATGGAAGAGCAGTCGGAAAATAAACAACGGAAAAGCAGTAAGACTAATAAACAATCGATATGATAAAAGCTTTCAAAAGAAAATGCACCTTCTTGGCTTGGCACAGGCAATGCGTGTAGCTATAACGCAAATCGGGCGAATTGTATACATAAACGTAAAGTGTAACTTGAGATTGGAACTAAATTTATCTTCTTGGCTCTTATGCTTCCTCGGGTCACTTGCAACCGCACGAGAGTACAACCATGTCCTTGAACTTCTTATACAAAACGTTTTGCGCTTCGTCCTGGTAGAGAAAGGCGAGGCTGAGCAGCTTGGTGGGACTGCAACATGGCATCGGCACCGTTGAAGTGCTAACCACAGTGCTAACCAAGGACTGAATGATGGCATGATTGGTCGCGTTGGTGTGTGCGTTCAGTGGAAAGGCACATCCCCCGGAACAACGATAAGCAGCGTAGTCTGGTGGAGCAAGCACGAAACTCTGGAATAAATAATAGGATTGCTCGTGCTGTTTGTTTATTAGCGAGAATAGGAAAGCTACAGTCGTTACAGCATTCCCAAGAATTTCGCAGCCCGTTTATGGTAATATAAACGATACAGACGTTTAGCTGCTTTGGTTTTGTATGTTTTATTTGATTCTATTTAGTTCGATCAATGTCCGGTAAGGGCATTCTAAGATAGAGCTTATATCTCCAATTTAAACATACCATTTGCAGATATAATAAGCAGTATTTTACATATATATAATTTTAAGATTAATTTAGATTATCAGAAAAAATATTTACACTCTACTTAAACTATTTTTCTTTATTAACTACGCTTACCTCCCATCCCAAGTCCCTAAAACTGACGTGCAATCGTTTTCGGTGACAGGGTTCCGGCTTCTTTCTTCTGGATGGTACTTTATTTTTCTTTTTACGACCTGAAAGTCATGGAGAAGTTTATAACATACAGCCTTTATCGATATATTTATCAAATATTAAGATACTAACTTTTTTTCTTTCGTCGCCGCGTTCTTCTTCTGATCATTGTTCTCTCTCTCTCGACGTGTGCGTCACCATCGCCCTCTACTGTGTTGCTGGTAGCATTGGGACGCTCATCTTCCTCCTCGGTATTAGGTGCCTCGGTGCTTGGGTATCGCCAGGTTCTGTTGTTAGTTTCGGTGGCGTTTACTTCGGAATCATCTGCATACAATAAACTGGTAACAAAACTTCCATTTCGCCCTTTTCAGTAGCCTATATGTAATCAAATCTCCGGCTGCAGCGCCGTATGAGCTGTAGCCTGTACTCGTGTCAACCAGCTAGCGGAATAAAACATAATGACGATGTTACTTGTGTTTATCTATGCTCTAGCACTGACCATCTGTCCAATCTTCCTCGTCGTCAAATTCCTCGTCTATCGGAGGACTTCGTTTTACTCTTCTTCGAAGCTGCTCGTGAAGAGAATCTTCACCCTGAGCGAAGAAAGCGACGAGGAAAGCTTGTTTGGCAGCCTCGCCCCTCCGACCTACAACGCCCACACGCTGGGGCTTCATGTACGAGTCTGAGAAGTTGACGTTTTAGACGTTAGTTACCACAGTATAACTTCCTAAATGCAGATTTAACTAAATGCAGATTAATATTGTAGCAGTACGCATTGTTAGCAGTACATGTTAAATAACCACACACTTAACAAATATAAATACGTTACACTCACTGCCGTCTATATTTTCCACTGTTATCTTTAACCCCATGTTGTTTCCGGTTACTATCCAATCTCTGACTGCACTTGTGACGTCATAGACCAGCCAACCTTCTTCGAAAGAACCCACCAATCGGCTCCCGAGAAGATAAACGCTGGGGCTGAAAATAAGGGAACGTAATAAAAAAGATGTTGGGAACTGTAATGTCAGACAGGCTGCGCCGTTAACTGGTTTATAAAAACAGGCCTAGAAAAAATGTTTTGTTTAATATACAATAAATACAACCATGCTCAAACAATCTCGTGCCGATACCGGGGTTAAAATAAAAGGAGGCAAAATGGGGAGGATGGAAAGAGAAAAACTGCACATTAAAATAAAGATTATGATGATATTTGTTACTGTAAAGGCTAGAGGTAAAATTGTTTTAATTCTGGGTTAGAGATAGTGTTTGGGGCAGGGTTAGAATTAGTTTTTATAGTTTAGGTGAGCAATTTCCCCCTTCCCTATTTTTGGTGTTACAGCTGATCACGTTGCAGAGATGACAGCAAGCTTCGCCATATTTTCTGTCTCACCTGCCAGCAGGATCCAGCATCGCTTGATATACATTGACTCTGATGGTCTGATTTCCCATGACATCGTCACTTCTTTCCTTGTAAAGTCGAAATTTTGCGGCAGTTAGTTGCTCGTTGTCGCTCACGCGGCCCATGTTGAAATAAAACGAGCGGAATCGTTTCAGAATTCTCCGGAGTTCGGCAGGTGAGAAATCGGCTTCGCCTGAAAATGGTTAAAACACAGTGTCACAAAGAATTTTTGTTTTTGGTTATTTGGCAAAGCGCAATCATTTTTCTATGGCAACCCAGCTGTGGAATTTATTTTTTAACCTCAGATCCGTTTGTTCCGATGGCGTAATAGACATTCAGTATTGTGATGCAACACGCGGCACCATGAAAGGGCGAAGCGACTTTGGCTGAACAAACACGAGTTTGGGTTGAAATAAATCAAAGTCAGGTAAAAACAACAAGACTAAAGCGTCGTGTACCTTACGAAGCAAGCCTTTACGGGAAACCGACTACATGTTCTGATCCACGAATCAATTACCGCAATGGGCCATGAGATTTAAATTGGTTTATGAACCAGTTTGTGGTCACCTATATACACGCAATTTGAGGTATCCTTTACTAGGTCGAAGCGAAAGGTTTAGGAAATATAGAGAATTGTGTTGCACATTGACTATCCCATATACGTTGTTTCCTGACTGTAAAAGTAAAAAGAGCGTTAATGGAAAATTCCACGAGATTTATTTGAAATTGAGTGCTCTTATTTGGTATGACTTCGTCTTTACAGTCTAAGGTTATAGACATAAAACGCTTGTGGATCTGTAAATGCGATATTAGATTACCCAACAGGAAATCCTCCTAGATATCAACGCACAAAGAAGCGCATTTAAAAATGTTTGAGCGCCTTTTTGTTTTTTTGAAAGTGCAGCAGAAATATCGTGTGTTTATCTTCTACTTTCCTGTAAATAATCTTAACGTAAATCAACGGAAACGGGAAATGGGGCGGAAACATCGGAGATAAGACGGAGCCAGGGGTTGAATTGCATCATGTTGGCGCTGTTTTCAGCGAAGCACTCAGCGAGCGGAAAAGCAACAACAATAGAAACAAAATGGCTGCCCGTGTTTGGTGTCGGGTTTTTTTACACACAACACAGATCCAGCGACCCCTACAATTGACCCGCTCTTATAATAGTACCGAATATGATACTTATGGGTTTCTGCTTGAGATTATCCGAAGTGCGGCGTGTTTGCTCTAAATATTTAATTACTCGGATTTGGTAGCCCATATTTCATGAATGTTCCGCCTATGCTAAATGATGGCGTCATTTCCAAAAACAGTACTGTAAAATAATTGCAGCATATTTTAATATTTACTCCTACTCTCTTACCTCTCGGTTGTTTTGTGTTGACGAAACTCATGACGAGATCGGAATCATCCAGGAGGCGACGTTCGACCCCATTCGTCGCCAAGCTGTCGTACGTGCCGCCGGCGGCGTTGAAGTCCTGTGGCGACCTCATCTGGTCAGAACTCTCCTCAAAAACCCCAACTTCGTTGAAAATCCAGCTCTCTTCTGTGTGCTGGTCCATATGACCCGATAGTCGATGGTTCAACCGCACGGCTGAAGCAGATCTTCGGTTAAATGTGTGTCGGTTTGATCTCACGTTCCCACCGGTCACTTCCCCATCGCCCGCCAGGAGGTTTCTCATGGGGTCGATATCCACTCCGTCAGAAGGTGTGGCGTCCGACGCCGAGTTATATAGCCCAAGCATGTACATTGGGGCGGAAGTTCGAAATACGTGGTTGGTGGGGTTGGGGCGATGGGTCAGGCCCAGGAGAGACAAAATTTCGCGCTGAAGCTCTCGCCTCTCTCTCCCTGCAAGTCTTCGATATAAGTGCGACTGCGTTGTCCCCTCTTGCGCCATGACGTATGCGTCGGAATGGAATACGTTCATAAATAATATTAAAAATATAGTAAAAACAATAAAAATAGGCGGCACTGCCGACTTTTCAAGTCTATGTCGCCCGATATCCAGTATTTTACTTTCTTTCCCTGTAGAAGTCTCGCAACCACTAGGACGAACATTTTTATATAGATAACGCTTTTCGCGCCTTTCCGACAGTTTGACGTGTGAACTTTGTTTGTATCCGATCTTACAACCGCACTCAATCACGCCGATGTCGAAAGCCCGATGCGGTCCATTGCGACCAGCCGTTCTATCCCGGTGACGGTTCGTCATCCCGAAAACGAGGTGACTATTCGCTTTCCCCAGAGAAAAGGTTCAGTTGTTTATCCGAAGTTAAAGCTGCGCGGCCTTCCTACACAGCCCAGGGCTCAATTCGGGAACATGTGAATAGATAAGGACTCGCTCCCATCCAATCGACTGCAACGCGCTGAGAATCTGTGCCACTGCGTTGATTGATCTCTTGATTACCTAGATAAAACTGGCAGCTGATGTATAACAGCTTTCTCCTAAAGGTTTATCGACAAAATTTCTTGATGTCTATACTTTTCCAAACCTTTGAAAAATAAAAGTTGTAATTAATTACACATCACAAAATTAAGCTGCAAATAAGGTGTAGTTACTATGACAGCGCAAAATCTATACAATATATAGGACTTAAGCAGGATCCCAAGGGCCAGTTATTATCCGCTTAGAAAACCGGAACACGGTTCCAACAGGCGGCCATTAGATAACGCGCTGGATAATTGCACGTACCTTGGCCAAGGAAAGTCGCCTTCCTCATAAAAATCCATTTCACCGAAACACAAGCCAGACCACCAAGACGCCGTGTCACAATACCGTTTGTTGCGCAGAAACCGAATCGACACCAAATACTGTAGGCCCCTAAATCGGGACTTGGTACGCCACCAGCGACGAAAAGCTACATAATCCCGCACCAATCTTAAAGAGCAACACCACATTCAAGAAATCTTTGCGACTTAAGTGAAAGTTTTGAGGGCCCTCCACGGACATTTGACAAAGCAAAATCTACTTGTTTTCCGTGGCAATTTTCCCCTCTTCCCCTACGGAGATCAAATCCATTTGTATCCTCGAAAAGCTAAAAATAGGACATTTAACCTCCTGAGAAACTTTCGTAATTTTGTTTGTTTAAACTTAGTAATATAGTTTTAACATATGCCTCGTACAGAATAGTATATACACACATATTTTAAAGAAATCGGAAAGTAGAATTTTAGAGACCTCTATGGCTTAGTTTTTAAACTTTCGTTCCCCTTTCGTTGTCCACACTGATGAACAACACAGTATCCGATAATACTAGTTGTTTGGGAAACCCAATCCAGCATGTAATAACAAAGCGACTATCCGGCCCCACACTAAACTACCGTGTCCCGAATTCTGCATTCTTTAGTGGGTCGCTTTTTACAACAACCAAATCAAAGTAAAAAATGAGCCTTTTGTCTCTCCTGGCAGTAACAGTCAACGAAATTATCAATCAAGTTATTTGATCTCTCGCGTACATCTAACTTCTCGATTGGTTGTAAATTAATCAAGAGTTTGCCTTAATATCGTGCGGAGCAAATTATTGACAGAGGCTCGTCTATTCGCCCGGTGTCGGGGATAATTACTCGACTACAATTCGCACACCGCAGTGAGTGTATAACGAACACTGATCACACAAATTGAACGTGGGCCTCGATCTGTACCTACTGCTTGTGCAAACTCATGGCGCCATTCAGATATTTCGCACAAACAGAACGAGGCGCGACCCGTCTGGTCTCCGATCTTCACTGAACCTTTTCTAACCCCTCGCGTCGCGACTAATTTAAAGAAATCTCGCTGAAAACCACATTTTTCAACTTGCAAAACCCCGGCACGCGGTGTCTCGCGAGTCGCTGCGAAACCAGCTCACGGTAAATTGATTCTCCACGACAAAAAGAAACACCAACGCGGCCATCAGCCCGTAATCGAGCAATTGAATGTACACAAACAAAGCCGACTTCCGCGTTGCGCTTACAGCCGTTTAGCGCTAAATTCCTCGAGCGATTTTATCGGCCGACGATTCCGACGTCGAACGATACTATCCATCGCATTATTTTACCGTCCTGGCGTCTTTACCAACTTAATGGTCGCATAATGGGTGCTGATACCTGACGTTAGGAAATACCTGGCTACTAAGAAACGTCTCAAAATATCCTTTAACGTATATTACCAACAGACATATTTCAAATAGTCGCATATCAAAGAGATATATTCGCATTATATAATCGCATAAAAACACGAGTATTCCATCAGTCTGAGTAAACAAATCTGTTTTAAGCTGTGGTAAAAATGGGCGGTGCTATGTAATACGCAAGAAGTCGTGAAGCCATAATCGCGTATTGGTTGCTGTCGAGCGAAGCGATATAGGTATACGGTGTTGTCCTTACGGCGCCGAACGGTACACAAATTGTCCTCCATCTCTCACAGGTCGCTTCCGTATCCATCAGACTTGAAAGCGGGCTCGACTCCGTCCTCGGAATTCGTCGGTAAGAAAATCTCTTAATAGCCGGGACTTCGTCACTGACGTCACCGCATTAAATCGGATTAGACTAGCGTCGATCAAGCAGCCGCTTCCTTCAGGAATAAGCCGAAAGCCTTCAAACAAAATGCACTGATCGATTGCCAATTACTAACTGCACAGGTCGAATTGGCAATGAAACTTCAATATGAAAAATCGGTTGCTGTGTGCGCCATTTATCGCTACAAATATTTGTACTTCATTTTTGTGTTTACCACTTAGTCGGTATTATAGTACTCTCTTTACGTTAACAAATGACCAGTAAACAAAATTTACTAAATTTACTATGTATATAAGAAAAAAAATTACAGAGCTATAACGCTAAGAAATTTAGCAGCATTTTTATATAAAAACAGGTTAAAATATCAAAATCATGTGCGAGCTGTTACTGAACGTTAATCAATTAGTCTGTAACAAGATTCATTCGCCGAGAAGATCACTGACTGGATCGAATTAACTGAAGTCTAGACCGAACTTACTAATGGACCCCTTGATTCGAACTTGGAAGCCGTGGTTACGCGCAATCTACTGCTAATGGTCCACATACTGTAGCCGATGGACAAAAATGGCAGATAACAAGTCAAAAACTGGAACCTTTCCATGAAGCGCTTGCGCACCTGTGCTTGTACATAACAGCGTGAGACTGAAGTTAGCTGTTATTTCGCTTTTCACTGCATTTCGACAGCATACAAATAATAACCTGCTTTTAGTGCTTTCGGCTAGTCAATAAATTTATCGCTGACGTTGCTCCGCCCATTACAAGTCTCGCTTACGAATTAGTCGGAGATAACGAGGGAAGAGAAAAGCGCTGCCACGATTCCTCGAGGTAGAACACGATCGTCGAAACTAAACTACGACAAAGAGCCTGCAATAAACTGACGCGGGCACCGGTGAAATCAGTCCGAACAAAAAAGGAGTGAAATTCTATCTCATCTTGGACCCACCACTCACAGAGGAAACGTTATATGCGGCAGTGGGTTACGTCGCCTTCTTTGCGTTGGAACGCACCGGAGCGTAACCTAGCTGACAACAAGGTGAGCGACATGGCGCCATCGTAGCTTGACTGACGTTGCGATTTGAGGATCGGAAATATTCTCCTTTTCAACTTTCACTAAAAAATTATAATGGCTTAGAAGACTGTTTCGGTACTTCCATTTTATCCAATTTCTCATTTGTTTTATTCTAAACTCCAAAAACTCTATTCTAAACTGCGGGAAGGTAAATAATATTCGCCATAAATCACGAAAGTAACTGTACATTTTTAAAAGTACATTTTTAAAAGAAAAAAAATGAATAACATAACCAATTTAAATGATTAAATCAAGGAAAAGATGATTCTTGGCCAATCCAATATTAGACTAACTTCCCTGGTCACGGGTTGTCTGTACCTTATACTAATTGGCTTACATTATGACGTAAACAATGCGGTCGTCGTTCAAAATAGGAAGCTTTGTTTTTGGATCGAATCGCATCCCGATTTAATTTCAAAACGGAAATGACAACAATGAAATTGACGTTGGAACTTTGTAAACTTTATTGAATTTTCCAAGTCGAGTATTTCGAGTAAGCTTTAGTTGCAGGCAAATAAAGAGAATCTAATTAGGTGAAACGAACGCTGACTTGGTTTTAACCAAATTTGCTTAAAATAGAACATTAGTATGAGAAAAGCTAAATTAAAAACTTCTTAGCACTAAACGTAATTTTGTCGTATTTGTGTAAGAGAGGGAAGATGTTTTACACAATGACGAACTCGTTAACTTGTTCTTTTTCAGGTCGCAAAAAATCTTTTAATGTAGACAAAGTGTCCCGAAATTTGAGGTCGTCTTTTAGGTAAAGATCCAATTCATCTAGGAAATCGCATTGGTTCGAGACGTAGTCGACCAACGTCGAAACTTTCGATGCAGCAAGTTCTAAAGAACTGTACTGGCCGGGCGTTTCGTACAGTCGCGGCCAGTGCTGCTGGGTAACCTATCATAGACATAGTTGTGGTGTGAAATTATGCGTTAAGCAAGTGGAGCAACGTAGTCTATTAAGCAGACTTTCGCTCTTTTTAGCCTAACACACACTGCTTTGGTTAATCCGAGTGTAATAAATTGATCCACAAAGGAAAGGAAAATATTATATTGTCGGAGTGGAACAACGACAGTTGTTATGACACGACTGTCAAATTACTTCACGTGTAGTTTCGAGATGTAGGGCTTATTACAGTATATGTTTAATACTACTTATTATCTTTTTTCAAATGCCGCATTAAATCCACTAAGTCAAAAGAACGAAACCTTTTGCCCACCAAGGAGACAATTGTATAGAAAAAAAGGCCAATGTAAAAGTTGAATCAAAAACTTGTACCGATCATATGATAGTACAAAAATATATATTTTATCGTGAATGGGAAATGCTGGTTAGTTATTGTCTGATTACCTTGCGTGAATGGAAAACTCGGGCCATTGTCTGATTACCTTGCGGTCCCACCGTTGAAACTATTGCAGTATATTGTGTGTGTTTGAGACGTTACTGTTTTAGTTTAAATAACCCACTGGGTTTAGGCCTGCTAGATGGCTTAATCAATGACGCAATCAAATAGCTATATTCGATCAAACAAACTTTAAGCTAAAAAATGATCCCATTAAGCGGCGCGACGATGTTGCTATTAATATGTGCGTTCGGGCAAGATATAATAATAATATATAATTGATCACCTTTGAGATTTTCCTATTCGAGGTTATCCCGTTGGGGTTCCCGGTCTTAGCGAAGTTACTCCAATACGCGATCATGTCGTTTGCCAGTTGTTGTTCCTCGACGGTGAAGGTAAGCGGTGTTAACTTATCCAGGTCAAAGAGATATGGCAACTCGGCGGAATGACACACCAGGTCATAGCAGGCAGTATAGTTCTCCCAAAATTCCTGATGGTATAAACTAGAATAAGGACCGAGGGCGCACATAGAGACGATTTTGTTAGGTCAACCCTTTTAGTAACTTTTCTTTGGTATTCGATAAATGTTCTATTTTTCCTGCTAAGTTTCAAACCCGGTTGGTTTGTCACTAAGACCGTTTTTTTATGAATAAATGGAAATGTGTATACCGGTCACATCCCCTTTTCTTTTATTGTTGGTGGTTACCGTTTCGGACCACAACCAATGGCTCATTTGCCATGACATAGCTATATAAACTATCGTGCAAACTGATTGAGCGAGATAAAGGGTAAACTTACGGGAAAAGACCATGTCTGGTTGAACATGTACCACCAAACATCCAGCGCGGAGTTGTTCAACCTCCCAGGTATGTTCATGACGCTACGGCTCGGACACGTGAAGAGGTAATCAGTAACCAGGTCGTCCAGGGTGTTTCTGTTGTCACATCCCGGGTCAGGACGAAACCCACTGCACTAAATGGGAATTATGGCCTTTAGAGGCGAAGAAACTTCTAGTCGGAGTATACTTAGTGTGTTTCCTATAATTAAGATTTGTGGAAAAAAGATGAAACTATAGGTCGTATAAGCCTATATAGCGGTGTAATATTTGTATCGAAAAAGCGAAAGGATATTTTAACGTCTTGACAGGTACACTCATGGTTATGGTTGACTGCCCAACCAAAATAAGCCAGGTTCGCACTTACAAACCAATAATAAAACGAGTAAAAATGGGGAACGAAAAGAATTATCTCTTTATAGCCATCTAACGGACAGCTGTTTATAGCCATATCTAACTGACCTAAAATAGTGTTTGCATAATACTTCATTATCATAGATAAATTTTGTTTTACCGGTCTTTACTTACAAAGAACAAACTATGTCGAAAGTTACTTTCAACCGATTAGCTTGGTGTGTAAGTGGATTTCAGTTAAAGTGCTGCAGATTCAAAAGTGATCGCTAGCTGGTCGATCGTGTCCTTGGGCAAGGTACTTTACTGACAATAAACCCAGTGGAATGATGGGTTCTTCCAAATCAATGGAACTTCTTAATAATGCACAAAACACTGCAATGGCTCACCCGACGATAGGCGCGAGGTGATCTGCCGATTGCCCGCGTGTTAACCTACCTCGCATTTTCCAACTCAAGAAAATAAACATAAATATTCCAATCTATTGTAAGACGTGTCGAACCACATTTCAACTTGGCTTGACTCATGTTAAAATTCATGAAAACCAAAACGTCGACACGTTTTATGGATTGCAAAAAAGGGATTTTTCGTAAGTTTTCCACCAAAATTAAACATAAACATCTAAACCAAGCAGGATAATATTTCTTAAAGTTTTCAATCACATTGGTCCAATTACTCGTTAAAAACGGGTCTCAAAAGAAACGAAAACATGTCGGTAGAAAACCGATATGTGTTGTTTACTTTTACTATATAAGAAAAACAAAGTTTTTTGGTAATTGTAAAGCTTATACCCATTACATTTAAAAAGCCTTAATTTTGTTTTTTAAATGTAAATCTAATTTTCAACCATAAAGTTAAATTACTACCTCGGCCGGATAGACCTCTTGCACATCTGTTGCATTCACACCGAACATCATTTTCATCACAGCGTTGTATAACCCGGATGATGACGAGGCATCGGTAAGAACTTGGATAATGAAAAACATTCCTTCGTCCTTTGCGAATCCTATGATCATTGGCTTGTCCTGGTTCTTTTGCTAAAATACATTATTTCAATTAAAACAACTGTGACCTATATAGTTACCGAGGATATGTTTAGATCACGCCTAAATTAATACAGCTGAAGATACTAAAAACAATTTGTATGTTAGTTTATACCCGGCATTTACTTAACATGTTCAAGTTTATAGTGACGCTGTATAGACCTTAAAACCCTTATACCTCCTGTTAAAAAAAATTAGCCAACCTGCAAAAAGGAATAGTACGGGTGTTCGTCTAGCAAGTCGTCATCTAGCATTGGTGCCCATGGTTCAAAAAGTTGACTCAGAGAATTCGGGTTTAATTGATCCAAAATGCTGAATGTTTCCAAAGCTGTCAGAATTTCTTCCATAGACTTTCCGCGTAAGCAGGATATACGATTGCCGAGATTGCTATAAAAAAACGTTTATGACGACTTGCTCTAAAACATTAGAGAAAAATAAATACTTAATAACTCAAGACTTCGTAAATGACAACTAGTCATTTTAAGCTTGTTGATCACTGATATCCACCATATATTCTGGGGCCCTTACCATTTTAAATGCCTGGCAAATTTATCTGCAATATCCTGTGATTCAGTTTTGTTCTTGTATGTAATTCCGAATGGATTGCTTTCCATAATTGCTTGGTGGAACAGTGGTTCACTGTACTTGTTAACCATGTGTACAGCAATACTTTGTGCTCCTGCACTTTGCCCGAATATCGTCACCTGAAATTTGATTTAATCAGGACGGTTAGCTCGGTCGGCCGTCAGCTGAAAAAAATCCCGGGGTTTGATGCGAGCCGCTGTTTGTAGTAGGTTTTCTCATTTATAAAATCTAAAAACGTCTCAATCAATACATATTTTTATATTAGGTTCAATTTGAACTCAAGATAGGCTTGTTGCTAAAAACGTTTGTTGTGTATAATTTGATACATGTATCGGTCGCATTAGCCATTCGGCCACACGATCGTACAATCGTGTGAAATATTCTGCAATGTCTCATGATTACACGTATGCTAACATCCTGTTTTTTAATATAAGACGAAAATATTGCACTTACTGAATCCTTGTCTCCGCCAAAGTTCATAATATTTTCCTGCACCCATGTCAATGCTTGAATCTGGTCCCAAATACCGAAGTTACCTACCGCTCCTTCTTCATCACCGGTGTCTTGGTAAAAGAAACCGAATGGTCCCAACCTAAAGTAAATGACAACATTTATCAAAGTTGTTGTACAAACACCGTTATGCTTATAAGCGTAAATTAAAGACAGTAAATAATTCGAGTGCAAACTCACAGACTTACCGTGTGGTATTATAAACGACAGCTAAAGTCAAACTGGACGTTGGCAAACAAATATCCCACCTATAATTCGGAACAACCACGATCACATCCCCCTTTTCCGCAATAAACCTTGCATCGTAAAGAAGTACACCGTTTGAACCAGCGACAAAAGCTCCGCCATAAAAGAAAACCATAACCGGGAGTTTTTGGGTTGCAATATCGTCCACCATATTGAAGTACTTGCCGTCTGGTGTATTTACAACTTTAGTAAGTCGACTTGGCGCATACACAGCTAAGTGAAGGCAGTCTTCGTCCATCTGTAGCACAAATATGAAAACTTATACAGGTCATAAAGCGTGGTAAGCATATAGTAATGTTTTTTCGCGCAAATGATTTTAACTTACGATTTCAGGGCAAGTGTATTGCGGAGATGGAAATGCACAATTTTGCGGGCAGCCCGCCCTGGCGTATGTAGCATCGTAAACACCGTCTGCCAATGGAAGTGAGGATGGCTTTGTCGGTTTTTTCCACCTTAAGCCGCCGACCGGTGGCGCGCTGAATGGAACACCTTGGAAAACTGCTGGTCCATGTTCCGTCTTTACTCCTTTCAAGTCACCGACGTTGGCTGAATGCAGAAATGTTTTATAATGTTACGAATCGCACAAAAATCTTTATTGTACTTTAATTAGTCGAAACAAGTTTGCCATCAAGTTTATCAAGTTACCACAAAAATAAAGAGTGTTATCCACTAAGAATTGTGTAAAACCACTTATTTGAAAACGTTTGACCAAATTGATTTGCTCCTAAGTTAAGTTACATAACTAACAGTATGAAAACAATTATCCACATTCATTGAGCAGATATGTGGATTTTTTATAGAATTAGTTTAAATAAATAATATTGCATTAAAGATCGTACTATTGATGTAGACGAAATCCCCTACAAGGGTCGACGCCGTTGTTTCTGAAGGAATCGTTGTAGTTGTTACTTCATGGGGAATTGTATTTGTAACTTCATGTGGTATTGTTGTCATTTCTGGGTTTGTTGGAGTTTCTTCTGTTACGGTATGTTCAACTGGTTCCGTGGTTCCGCTGGTCATTAGGACGGCAAGGATCGTCGCAATCACCCCTCCAAACAAAAGAAGAGTCAACGTGTAACCTATGGCACTTTTCAAGTTCATTTTGCCAATTCAGCGAATATCCACGACCTAAATAAATTGGCTGATGCAAAAAAGAATTGTTTATTTAATGTCTTGGCAAGGCTGGTAAGTGTGGGTTGGCTTTGCACCTTTAAACCATTCATTATTGTTTCATTTTTTACCGGGCTAAAATTCGAACCAGTGGTTGTTTGATCACATAGTACTTTAGGGGCGTATGTGTCATACACTTCATCTTTACACCAAGCAAAGACAATATGTATGCTGCTCCACATCTAATAAAAACGTAACTTTAACTCAAAAAGTTGCTGCAACTTTTAAACATACATCTGCTTATTCGGCCTGCATGGTTTTGCAGAATCTTCCTTTTGTTTCGACTGATACCCCCGAAACACGTTACATGCTTGTATAACAAATAATAACTTGTCAGCACTAATCCTTTTTTATGGTTACCTATACATATTTGCAATAATGTGCTTTGTTTATTCTGCACGTTCAGTTTACCACAATAGGCTAATGATTAAGCTAATTGGAGCCATGGCTCGAGCTGTGTTTGTTTTAATGACCAGCAAATTTAAGGGTGAAGTAAACATTGGCTTTTAATTCACAAACAACGTTTTTCAATTTTTCTTCAATATTGCACCACAAATGACATCACAACATGGTGATTACTGTTCAATAGCGCATACTTGCAATTGTAATTTCTCTGTGGAATTCACGCCATAAAGTTATTATTTCCTCCGTAATACTACACTATTTGTGTTTATCCGCTACGGCAATGCATGTTGCTAAGTCCTAATGAAAAGAGGGCAGATACTGTTTTTAGAAAACTCGAAGCGTGGTAGCTAACATGGTCTAAATATATTCAGATTCCATTCAGAATTTTATTCGTTTTCCAATAAGCTGATCGTATAATAGCAAACTCATCTACAGTTTTTGGTTTATTGTGCTGTTTATCTAATGTTTAGGACTGGGTTAATAAATGTTTTTTTAGTATAGTGTGGCTATTCTTGTTTAAACATTTGGCCGTTTTCGAACCAAAATGTGTGTAGGCGGAAATATTTAAAAGGCAAACCTAACCTTGAATTTAGTAAGTTAAATAATATTTTCTCATTTTCAGATTTAGAACTGCATAAGTTAGGTTACGACATTTTGTATGGAAGATCGTAGGGTGGTGTAATAGGAAAACGGGTTCTTTGGATTTCGTGGATATTGGTATATATTAGCAAAATCACAAATATAGCCGTGTGGATCCTCAAATACACGTTGTTCGTATCATTAACCATTGCATTTATTTTACTGTTGGGTCAGGTTTTACCGTTCAAATAAAATAAACCGAATTGTTTGTATTCGCTAATTATTATTATGTACGGCAGTAATGCTAATGAAATTAAACGCCAGTACATTGACTTTATAAAGACGATTGTTCTACATCCTTTGGTGCTCCACAACATTTTCGATTTAAATTTGTCAATTTTGGTGAAGAATTGACGATATCCGTTTTCGATTTCGAAGAGTTTTTTGTGAAGAAGCTATTGACCACGGTTGGGTATGCATATCGTTTTCTGAATGCCGGAGAATTGGGCGATTCTTCGCTGATCTATGTAGAGGAAATGTCGCATAGAAACACAGTTGAGGCCTAGTATTATCGTAATATATCCAAAAAAGATATAACCTAAAAATATAAAATCAACCTATAGTTCATAAAGGCTATATTTGTTTACGATTGTAAATTCATGACATCCAAAAAATAATATATTATATACGGCAATTTTCAACCGCATAGAAAATAAAAATGGTACCTCGGGTTGAAATTGCTCATCCTTCGGAAGCATTGATATATCAGATTCAGTCGGTCGTGGGTATACACCAACAGGTAGACAGAGGTGATAATACATAAGAGTGCCAAGTATCACACATTCGATAATCGCTGCAGAAAATGAAAAGTGATCAAATAAAGAATGAATAAACGCTGGCATATATCACGAAATCTATTGGTGAAAGACGACATACGTTGGTAATAGTGTGGACGAATTAGTTCTTAAATAAAACTATCTTATGTTTAATGTATGGTTGTGTGTAGATATATATAATGTAGTTATTTTTCCTGTAACTTTTTATTACCGTATTTGGTATTTATGTTTGTCCAGCCTCCTAGTGTGTATCGGAATGGACCGATAAATTCAAATAGTATTGCGGCTACATTGGTGTAGATTTCGCAATGTTCGTGATATTGCTCTAAAACATTATTGTATCCAAAAATAATACAAAGAATTATATAGACATACCAATCAAAATGAGAAAGACAGCTAACCCGGGGTAGCTGAATTTTCTCGGCTCTGGTAGACGTGGAAGGGTCTTCGGTTCTGTAAAAGATAAGTTTATGTGCCTATTGTATCGGTATTTATTGCAGTACAAAATTCCTACATTCTGGGGGTAATGCACTGTGTTGTATTTTTGATGACAATAATTATCATGTCCTACTTTTCTATATGAATCCACGAGCTTTCGACTAACTCTCCAGTGGGTTACCCGTATAAGCTAACCAGCCTGACAAACGCGACAAAACACCTACTTTCCGTGGTGGTGGTTGTAGTCGTTGTTGTGGTAGTGGTTGTCGTGGTCGTTGTAGTGGTAGTGGTACTTGGTCGTGTTGGCAATGTTGGTTTGGTTGGTAACGGTGGTAAGGTGGTTTCGTTGGGCGATAGTCCAAGATGAATCTGTAGATTTGTATCTTTCAAGCAAATATAAAAAAAATCAAACATATTTATGGTAGAGGAAGGAGAGGGAAATAGTTTTTGTCACAGAAAATCTTCAGCAACTTCAAAGTGATTTGTTTAGCAACTCGTGTCGCGCTATAACTTAACGTCGGCAACTCTATATATGTAAATATATATATTGCAACTAAACGTTTAAGAATGAATGTTGTTATCTAAATAATCTACGACTACAAATCATTAACCTCCAAACCAAACATGGAGCTGTTTACTAACCTTTAGTTTTTCAATTACTTCAGGTACTGGTATTGCAATATTAAAAGCAAGGCCGCAGTAACTAATAAGATCATCTCTGCCTCTGATATTTACACGCCCAGTCCCAATCAGGACTGGTATGATGTCGGCTTGGCACAACCTTCTCGCTGCTGGCCGCACTTCATCAACAGAGTAAGCATCACTAAATATGAAGAGAACCTTTCGCGGTATCTCAATTATCTCAAACTCTGTCTTCGATATAACTTTGTTCTTCTTAGTTTTATCTTCGATTATCCTTTAAAAAATAAATTTAAAAATGAAAAAAATAAAAAGATGTTTTTTAAAGGTAAACACAAAACTGATTTATGGTTACATAGAAAGTATTTTAAATACAAATTACAGTTGACTAGTGCTCAGAGACCTCGCAGGACGTAAACCAAAATATGTATGTAAGGCTTGTGGGAATGTGGGAAATGTGTAGCGAATTCTACGTTGAAATTGCAAATACAAAATTAACCATCTGATTAGCTTACTGAAATTGTTCTGTTCTTGCAAAGTCCAAGGCTTCTCCTATAAATGTTGATCTCAAAGTTCTATTCAATTTCCCAACGGCTTCATAGAATTCCACCCTTGATTTACCCACGGCTATATTGCTGGTTATCTTCTGCGTTGTGTCGAATGTAACTAGACCAAATTGGGACGTGATCGGACCCTTGTTACTTGTTTTTCCAATTTCGTCTGAACTAGGAATTGATTAGGTTTAAATCATGATCATATGGTTCTAATCAAAGTTATCACTTAAAGTATAGTAAACGTGTTTATGTTTTTAAAGTTCTCTCACCTTTCGTTGACGAAGTAGAAAAACTTTGTGGCAAGCTTGATCCAGGGACCAACTGGTGCGAGGTCAGGATTTCCAAGACTTGCTGAGAGATCAACCAGATATACAATCTCTGCATCTGTCGTTTGCATATGCCATAATACAAAAACAAAAATAATCGTAATATGATAACAAACAAACAGCACTATAATAATGATTTTTATTTAATATATACCAGAAAAGGCCTATCTAGATATGTGTTGCAATATTTCTTAGGATATCTTATAATTTAAGTGTTAAGTTATTATTTCAAGTATTAAGGGTAAAACAAAAGCTAAAGGAACGTTTCAACCATGTACACTACGACAATGGCTTTGGTAACAATAACAACATTAAAAACTGATGAGACCATTTTTTGCATCATGTTATTCTACAGTATCCTCACCTTCTATCCGATCAAAGATAACCAACGGTTTCCAGATACCACGGAAGCCTTTTCCATCGTGACCCCCGTCTGTATGAAACACAATCAGCATCGTTTCTTCCGTGCTGTTTACTTCAGGTAGTTCTCCCCTACTTTGCAAATCGCCACTAAATGTCCCGAGTATTTGCTCGGGATCAGCTTCAAGCCCGTCGTAGACTTTCACAGGGTCAAAAGTCTCTTCGGTGTTGAAAATATCGAACCTAATCAACATTTACATTTCTTCAAATATAAACCACGGTGTTAGAGCATTGGCGCCAGCATAACCACCCCTATGTACAGTTGGGAAGATTTTTCAGCTTATATGATATTAAAAACTGGATTCGAGAGGCATTAAAGATAAATTTTATATTCACTTTTAAATGAGGATCTGCCAAAACTACGCTTCGTTCGTTTTATACAAGTCAAAACTGACTTGAGATTTAGTCTGTATCCATGTCTTGCTCTCAACCTCCATTCGCACATTTCTCCGGTAAAGTACTTTCCCTTACTGAACAGTCCTGGGCTCCATATTGTTTTTTCAACCAAGTGTTTCGTGAACTGGCAGGTAGCACTAACTTCACCATCTAATACAAACGAACAAATGGTTAACATGGCCGATTCATATTTTTTATTAAATATGGTCTTAGTGACTAACCGACAATGATTTCGAAAGTTAACTAAGTAAAAAAAATAATAGAAAAATGTTATGCAATGGAAAAAGTATTTTGCTTAGCGATCAAAAAGTTGGGAAAACATTTTAATGGGTGTTGTCAGAGCACCTCCGGACACTCTTCTGTAAAATTACGTCTTGTAAAATTACCTATAAAATATTTTCCTCGTGCGGCAACTAAATCGTTGAACAATCAACCTGGGAACATTTTAGAACGCCTGGTACATTCTTTATGAACGCTTTATACACTATACAGTACCCTACCATTTAGTTTAGTTAATTTTTTTGTTTCCACGATGAACACATAAATCAGGATTAAAAAAAATAATTTGGAAAACAGTAAAAAAACGACAGTCGTTAAAACATGTCTAAAATCAAGCAATAAATTATTAAAATTCGGTAAAATTAGACGTGGCCGCTAAACCCAAATAAAAAATAATAATTTAAAAAATAATTAATTGTTTATAAAATTGTAGCCTATGTTGGTAATCTAGGCGTAAACAAAGGACATTATTTTATTAGGTATTTTTTATCTGAAATAAAGGTAACTCTATAAAGTAAAAATCTATTTTACCTCCAAACCATGACATCGGCTTTAGCAGAAGTTTGGAGATCATAGTTGTCACTGGAGGTCGCACAAGATCAGCATAGCGGGATATTTTGAATCCAAGTTCCGGACGACTGGACATGGCCTACGTAAATATGTTTAAAGTTGCATGTTCTTGTTCATATCTTATCCTTTATTACACCAAACAAATGTATTCATACTCGTATAATTATGGAAACAGATAAGCAATCCAAAACTAGTTCACTCTCCTCCAGACAAACCGTTGGCAGTTCTCCGAAATGTAGTGTAAAATACAAGAGTGTTCAACCATACTATTTTTTCTCGTCAGACAAAATATAAAAAAAAACGTGAAAGGGATGTATATAAGATATAAAACGGAACATATTGGCACGACTTGAAAACTTTTCCTTTCTTGGTAAAAACGATTTGTTAAATATTGTAGCTCAATACCTCTGCATACAGCTCCGCAAGATTATGGTACGTTTGTATGGTACCCAATCGAGCTTTTTGGGTTCGAACTAGGCTGGTCAAAAAGTCACTCCTGCTGGTAACGTTCGCGGAACTGAATAGCTTTAGAAGTTCCTTGTGGTAGTCTGGCTTTTTAACCACGTCTGCTGGTCGCTTGCGACTGCGTCAAAGTGCATTTTAAATGTGGTAGTATTAAAGAAATGATGATATAGTGGTAAATGATGATAAGTATTTTGGAATTTACCTCAAAAATTCTCTAAATTCCTTTAAATGCTGTTGTGTCTTAGAAAGCGCATTTCGCCGGGATCTTGCCGAGGTTGTTGCATTTACTTCCGACTTCACTCTTGGCTGTCTGTTTTGATGGATTAGAATATTTTTGTTTGTTTTTCTTTATGTTGCCACGTAAAAATGTTTTAACTTTTTATTTTATAGGACTTGAATGGCAAACTGCTAATAAACAACTGGACCGCAAATCCTAGATTTAGGCGGTCAGTGCATGGTATTCAATGTGGTGTTTGCACGGACACAGTGAATAAATGTTTAAACCAAATCCACAGAACGTTTCAATCACAATACCACAATGGAATAGCTTTTGTAAAACACATGGGCGCTGATTTGACTTGCCCGTGTGATAACGTCTATTGGATTCATTGTCTTATTCACGGGAATAAAATACGAACATATATGCTATTTTAAAGGAAATAGCTAAGGTTCTAAGTATGTATTTTTACAATGCGTCATGTAGATACTGGGCTCAATTTCTCTTAAAACATGCACAAATTATGTTCAAAGCCGTTGACTAACCCTAAGGAATTAACTGCGCCGATTTAAATTCGTGTGAGAGATTGTTCGAAATTAATCTTAATCACACTAACCTGTTCTCCAGAGGGTCTACTATAATTGTTACAATCCATGCACCGGTCTTTTTGCACCGTTTTATTTCTTCAATTGCGTCCAAAAATAGTCGGAAACTGGAGTACGGGGACTGGAAGTTAACTACGATAACCACGAGAGTCGGTTTCAACTTTGCTCCTCTCAAGAAGTTCGCTACAGATTTTAAGATGCAAGGTCATTTTAGGGAGAAATGGCAAATGATCATAATAAAACATAATAATAAACTAAAATGCATTTTCTAAAATAGATATTAAAAAAGAAATATCCTTTACATCTTATAGCATGTAGCGCATACGATACGTCAATTGAGTTCGGATCAAGGTCGCTGTGGTCCCCTCGATCCAATTTTCGTACAATTTCATTGTTGTACATTGTCAGCTCTTGAATTTTGCGTTGCAATCCCGCACGAGCGCTATAAAAGAAACCTTATTTCATTGGCTAGTTTTTTATTATAAAAAGTAATATTTTCAATGATTAAATAAGCGACGGAGTTCCTAAATTCATTTCCCACCAAAAAATACCATTATGAGCCCTGTGATCCTATACAAGAGAAATGTCATTATCAAGTCGTTTTTAATGAGTGGCTTAATACAATATCAACACATCATTAACATGGCTGTAAGTGCGGGATTATGTGTAAAATTTCCGTGTTTTAAATTCGCCTGCGTTGTTCTATAATTTTAAAAATAAACATGAGTAACAACATACTGTAAGATTTATCGTCGCAATTATTGTTTATATTATATCGATGTCACTAGGGAATAAGATCGGTATAGTATTCCCCTTTTTCCCACAATTTCACCGAACTATAAAACGCTTGTTTTTCACCGCATGAGCATTATCGTGAGGTAATCGGTCTTTTGGTAGTATGTTTTTGAATTAACGGTTATAAAGAAGATGTGTATGACGTGCTTTGGCTCCTGTTCAGCCACAATTTGGTAAATATTGGTTTTATTTCTCAAACTAGTAATTTTTGTGATAATTAAATTGTACATATATTTTTCCTTAGAAAACCGTCATTTCAAGACTTTTCGTTTTCGCCATCATTCAAATTCGAATAAATTCAGTTTTGGACAATGACGCGTTATTTCAAACTCTGAATAAGAGACGCCGTCTAAGCATACTGTAGCCTCTCACAAAGACAGGTGTTAGGAGCCAGCACCTTGTCGGGAAGTTACAATACTATACAATAGTGCAGAACTTTTTGTGATAAAAAGTATCATGAGATCACTGCTTTCGTTGGTGCTTCTTACCCTTTGCAACATGACGTGAAATCGATCTGGTGTTGCGTACGGGCTGTAAAAAGGGAAACTCCCAATCGACTGCTCGTCTTCTTTGGCGAGATGGTTGAAAGACTGTGTGCTCCTAATCCAATAAACTTTTTCACGTAGGAGAAATCTCGATTCTAAAATAGCGGTCTTTATTACAAATCGACATAATCACCCTCGTGTTGCAAGCGCAGTAGGCTACATTAATCGTTTATTCATGTAATATAATTCTATATAATCATTAATCCAAATAAACTATCGAAATAATAAAGTTTAAAACTTCAAAACCATCCCACCGTAACTCCCGCCCTTTGTATGACGTATACAACATCCGGGGTAATGCTATAATCCGTGCTTGGCTGCTCTGGATTTCGTGTGCTTTCACCTTTCAGATATATACGATTTTAACTATTTTGTGGCTATAAAACCGAAAATCATATTGTTTTACAAGTTGGATCAGCTAGTTACCTGCATTTTCTTCCGAGGAGGCCACGAATTTAACCAGGCAAAGCAAAAGTAAAAACTTCATGATTTTCCGATTTTTACTTTTGTTTATTTTTAGCAGAATTTTGTTGTAACATTACGTCATAGAAACGTTTGTTATCGTTTAATAGGCCGTAAGGATTACATATTTGCATTTATGACTTTATGTTATTAAAGAATTGTTTAACTTTAAGAAAATGTAGTACAGTACAGCGCTCAGGCCTATATAAGAAGTGTTTACAAATTTTTGTTCATACTTGCGAAAGAGATATTTCGTGTTAAGTACCATATGTGTAAGCGTGCGTTTAACGCATACAATAAATGGTTGAAGCTACGCAAAATTAAACCCATGTGGAATTAAAATTGGGCGGGATGAAACCGGACGAACTTATACGAACCCATACAGACTTAAATTTAAATCTGTGCAGAACAGCCATAAAAGTATTAAACAAACCCGTACACTACAGAACTTAACCAATTAAAATGAAATTAAGCCATTATTGCTGAATTGAGCCTGTGACCCCTAGGGAGTGTACATTTTAAAATTATACTATAGATTTAAAACACATAAATGTATGCAAGCTAGTTTATTTTCTATAGCAACTGTTCAGTATTTACTGAAGGTACGACATGACGCGAACAATTCGTTTTTCATAGAGTGGTAGGAACACTTCAGTTGACCCGTCTGCGTCAACATCCCCAACTGCGATTGCCCCAACTGTACCGCGGCCATCACTGTAGATCTAATTGATACATAAGTTATTTCGACTTCTTGTTGTGTGTTTCCTGGCGTTAAGTGTGGACTGCGGAGTCATTTAGGACTAAACTATGGTCTATATGTAGAGTCAAAGGCTGTATGTTGGCGAACAGTTGCAGCTGTACTTTCCATAACTATATATGTTCCAAATCAAATACCTCTAAAAAAAGAAAAAAATTGGAATAAAAATACTATGTCGTTTAAAAGAAATTTATATATTGTTTATAATTTTTTTTATTTGAGGAAAATTACATATGTTATATATATACCATATAGTGCTGATTACATATACTTATTTTACAAAGGAACTTACTGTCACAGACGAGTAAGTCCAATCGAATGGGTCTTCACTACTTGCTGTCACTACATATGCTTGACCATCGTCGTCACCGCTCACCATAATGTACGGCTTGCTGTTGGTGTAATAAGATGGTAGTTAGATTGAAATCGTACCCAGCAATGAAGTTGCACCGCCTGCCTGAATAAACTAGCATCCACGGCGAATTAAATCAGCATTTATTATTCCCCCCTTCATAAAATCGCTTTCTCCACATTTCTTAATATACATCACATAGCCGAGTGTAAGTTTTATTGAAATGATGGATGATAAGATATGTCTAGACTAATTCTATACTGTTATTTGATTTCGACGACCATGCATGCTGGAGAATATATATACTTACACCCCGGCTAGTTCCATACTGCTGAGTGGCCAGAACGCATTAGCTGATCCTGGTGACCCCGACCCGGGTAGCGGGAAGTCCTTGTATCCAGATTGTAAGATATGTCTGTGGGAAAATTTGGATTAAAGTAAAATGCTCACCACGAATAAATGTAAATAGGCTAAGTGTAAATAAAAACCTGTCCCATGGTTCGTTTTGCCAGTCATCTGGAATCTCATAAGCGATCAATGCGCCAGGACTGCCCAGCTGACTCCAGGTCGTACACAAGACATCTAACCGTCCATCCATATTTACATCCACAATCTATGAAATTAATATGTTGGTTTGATTGTCTCCACTAATCTTAAATATACAAGTATAGATTTTATGATGAAGTTAACCTGTAGGTCAAAGTACCAGCCGTAGTTATCAACAGCCATGTGTCGGATAGAAGCGAGGTCTTCCCAATCTCTTGTCGCACTCCAAGTCAAGCCAAGCTCGAAACTGAAATTTCATATGCGTAATCCATAACAAAAGAGTTAGATTAAGTAATACTGTGTAAACCCTCTATTAGCAACAAAAGATATTGCGAGTTTGGTAACGATCACTGTTATGTTTCACCTTTCACAGATTAACGACCAAGACCGAATAAGACCGAAATAATGTGAATTAGTGTATGCCAAAATTGTTGGTTGTCGCCGGAAAAGTTTCTTAGTATAAGACAACATTTAAACCAAATGAAATAATAGGTTTAATAAAAGTGAAGAAAAATGTGATACAACACAAATGCTCATGTATAACTCGACTCTGGGCGCGAGCAAATCTTACGATTTCCCGTGCGTTAATTCTCTCACAATTTTCCACTCCCCTATAGATAGAACATGAATATGCTACCCAATATATTATAAAATATCAATTTATACGTTTAATATATCTATGTGTGGTTATACTAGCCAACTATTAGCATATAGTTAAGCTGTTCTACAGGAAAGAGCTTGAAGAAAAGGAGACACCTGTAAATATATATGCTGGTCCTAATCAGCAGAGTAACAAATTTACCTCCAGAACCCAGCGCTTATAATGACGGGCGTGGTAGTTCCATCAGCCAGTGGTAGATCGTGGATACGGAAAGCGATGTCCTCGGTCCCCTCGTGCAAAACATGGAGTTCCCAGGATGGCGTTGCGTAAGTTAAACCGGGGTTTTCAAACCAGACTAATTGAGACTCTTCGGCGGCAGCTGTGTTGGGTAAATATAGCCAAGGTATATATAGAGAAAAAAAGAAAGGCTATACACGTGTGGGTATTTTTTCTGTAAGCGCAACATTTTGATCTTAGTATAAACTAAGTGCAAGAAACGCGGTCGTACTCGATACCGTGAGGACAAAATGTTAAATATTTAGAGAACCTCCCGTTCCATAAGCGCGTGCAGTGACAGCATCGACATGTCCATCTTTGTTCATGTCCATCCATACGACTCGGTGGTAGAACCATTTCTCGCCTGTTGCTTTCGACGATATGATTACTGGTGCTGGAGATAAATTGAAACCGTGTAAACATTTTCAGGCAAGATTTTGTTTGTGGTCGATTAGTAAAATAAATAATTCTTTAAGATTAAGGCACGGAATAATTCGCATAAGTTTAGTCCACATGCAATACGTCTGTCACCTGTGTTGCTTTTGTCAGACACGTCTATTAGAGCTATTGCACCGTCGTCTTTACCGGGAAGAAAGAATCCACTCGCTACCGCCCACATGCGGCTGTCAAAAATTCCATCTAAAGACAATGTGTCAATTTGCATTTCCATGAGGAAATACCAAATGATTACCTGGGACTTGGGTAACTTCATTTGGCCAATGTAACTCATCAGTTAGCATATCGGACGTAAAGACATCTGTGTTTAAATATTCGTTTACGCCGTTGATGCTGTATACGTGATCTTTAACCGACCTACAAGGAAATATGAATATGTTTTAATATATTTCGAAAATAGTTGTTAATAAGTAATTAAATGCTATTGTAACCAACAATATTATACATACAATGATCCAGTGAAAAATGACACGCCGATATCTTGAATCGGCTGTCCATTGGATCCCAGCTGGTTCTTGTCCTCTAAAATACTGCAGAAAGCTGGGTTATAAGTCGTTGGGATATCATCCATTAACTTTGGGGTCGGATCCACCAATGCGCCGTGAATAAACAGCGGCATACAAAGCAATACTATGGCCGTTAGAGCTACCATGGTTTCTTTTTAATATTGACCACAGAAATTACCCTGGTAATACAAAATTACTGGCTGACGAAACTTAACAAAATTTGTTTTCTATATAATCAAAATAACTCGTATAAATATATGTAAACAGTTATGCCACATTTTGAAATTACGAATCGTCTAAAGGGCGTTTTTATTAGCCCACTTTTCGAACAACGCATTTAATCTACGCATACATTTTATATATAACCTATGTATGTAGGCCCTTATATATACTGTGGTTAAATACAGCTGTATGTACAATTGAACTTTCCCACGTTGTGATGTAATACGAAAGTGTGATTGCAACGATTCACCACGATTTGCAATGAATTTTTACCAGAATTTAACACATTTAAGAAAAATCCGTGCACGGATAAATGTATCACAATTAACAGATAACTCATGCCCTTTGTCCACTTGCCAAAACAAATTATTCTACCTATACATAAAAACAGAGTTTACGTCAGTTTTAAAATTGTTTTTTTTTTAGTATGAGTTGGTCGCTTTCGGCTAAACAGCCGATCCTAAAGGAAACAATTTCTGTGCTTTACGAAGACACCCGATCAGCAAATAAATCGTTCAAAACTTGCAACCTTGTCAACTTCGGTGACCCGGTGCTCTCCCGCATGTCGCTTATATTTGGAATGTTACATAACACCAGGATTTGCGTAACGCCCTTTTAAAAGTTATATAACATTGGAAATGGGTTAACTTTTTTTCCTTCTGTAAAAACTATATTGACAAAGTTCGTTCTAAAGACTAGGAAGCGTAGCTGCCCGTCATCAAACGAACTATTGTGTTATGTAAACCAGCCATTAGTTACCGTGGGATAAAGGGAAATGCTCTTGACGGACATTTTCGGAACGAGGTGAAATTTAATGACACGGACAGAACTAAAAGTCGGTGTTGTACAACCGGGTAACACGGTAGTGGTGGCACAAGGTGTTCCGTCGAATGAAGTGTTATTAAGTAACCCTGTTGGACTTTTCAATGATTTTTATCAATTTTAAAACGTAAAAAGTTTTTTTCTGTTTGTGACAAATATAGTGATAGTTGGTTCGAGCCCCAGTTTATCGGGCACAAATGCCCATCCGCTGGGGCATAACGATGTGTTTTGAACCCACATTATACACGACTGTTACGATTTTTAACTATTCCCTATTAAATCAAGACAAAATATGCGTCAGTGAGATTTTATTTTACTACTGAGCGTAAGTCATGACCACGATTTCCTTGGTGGTGTAAGCAGGTATGAAGATGTCGGTAAATCCGTCTCCGTCAACATCTTGTACTCCGATGCCTCCTACTGTACCGGTTCCTTTGTATATCTACAAAAAATATTTATGTTTGATGTGTCATTATTTATTGGAAGGCAGATATCCAGATATGTAGACCCACTGTTATATAAGTTTATACAAGCTATAATATACATTTGTTAACGTATCCTTAGTTTATGCAAAAGTCTGCAACAAAAGTCATTTATTGTATTTGTATTGCAATTAAATTGGCATGTAAAGTCAATTTGTTTGGTTATTTGATTATGGGGCTTTTGAACATTAATTACAATTTTTTTATAGTTTTGTTTTATATTTTATGTACAAATATTTTTTGTCATTTAAACCCACTGTTGTTTGGGTGTAGGACCAGTTGGTTGCTTCCTCAGAATCAGCGGTGAGAACATAAGCGCTTCCATCGTCATCACCAGAAACCATGATGAACGGTTTGCTGAATAGAAATTTGTGTTATTAGCCGTTTAGTTTAGTTTATTTTATTCATTTTTTGCCCCAGTGTTTAAAAATGGCAAACAAATAAAATTACGACACAGAAACAGGAAAAGACGCATAACGAACAGTCGTTAAAACACGTCGTTAAAAAAGGATATAATTTTATAAATATAGCGGACGCGGCCGCCAAACCTCGGAGAAAGAACAATATTGAGCAAAAAAATTGTAATTAAGACCAAACGAAATTGAGCCCCGAAGAAGAATGGGCGGTAAAGCGCGACCAGTACTGAGGGGGAGCCGGCTTTGGATGAAGGTGTGGCCCGAAAGCGTAGACCAGGGTGGAAAAAGAAAAACCCCATAAATGAAATTTTACTAATGTCAGATGACACTATTAGTTTCAAGCACACTTACCGCGACATATTTAAACTAAATGTTCTTATTATAGCACACAAATTGCATAACGCTAATACATTTGATTTAATCCTTATTTAGGAGTGTGAAAAGTCGAGTAAGTTTTAATGGCTATGGATAGAAGTTTGATTTGTGTTTGTAAACCTAATTACAATTTAGGACGGCTTTGAGTTTAGGTTGCAGATTTCAGCTTCAATTTAAAGTGGGAAAATGTTTGGCTTTTCTTGGCAGGAATTCAAGTAACAGCCCTTTATGCGAGGTTAGTTAGCATTGAAAAGAAGGGGAGAATAATTGGTTAAACGCCCTCTGTGCAAGCGTGTGTGTTTATACGGTCGTAGAGATATCACGACCTATATATACAAATTATCCCATTCCTGATTTTAATTTTCAATATTGTTTGTAATTTGTTTTGTTACTGACTTGATTTGTGAATCGGTAGTTGGCCAAAACGCAAACGCCGTGCCTGGTGAACCAGATCCAGCAAGTAGGAACGACTTGTAACCGTCTTGCAGAATGTGCCTGCATATATATACAAGGGTTACAAAATATAAAACAAAATCGATATCGCCGTGTGGACGATTAAAAAGGGGATAGCAGATTCATATACCGATTGCTGTATATAGAAACGGTTGGATTTAATCAAACTAAAATGTTTTTAAATTATAGTATAAAATACATCGGCCATGGTTCAGTGGTCCAATCTCCATCGGGAATTTCGTAAGCAAGCACCGCTCCCGGCAACCCTGTCTGGCTCCATGTGCTGGTTAGAATGTCCAGCTTTCCGTCCATATTAATGTCGACCATCTGGAAGAAACATATTTTAATACTAAATATTGCTCGCGGGTCTAGTGATTTAAAGCAAAAATGGCAATTATTTACCTCAACATCAAAGTACCACCCGTAGTTATCAATGACCAAAGTTTGAATTGACGATGCGTCGGTAAAGTCGTTGTTGTTGCTCCACACGATAGTGAGAAGGTGGCTGGAAACAAAATATCGATTATTGGGTAATCATAATAACGTAGATCTGCAGGAGAACTGAAAATCGCGGAACAGATAAAAAGTTCTAGTTACAAACCTGTAAAATCCACTGCTGATGATCGCAGTTGTCGTGAGGCCATTGGGAAGCTCCATTTCGTGCATTCTAAAGTAAACGTCTTCGGTATTTTCTGTCAGTACGTGAACATCCCAATTTGGCGTCAATTGGGTGGAGCAAGGGTTTTCGAGCCAGATCAGCTGAGTAATATCCGCGGCAGCTTGAAGAATGGAGGTGCCGATTAAAAACTAAATTTAGGACGTTCACGTCACATATTTGCTTAAAAACGGTAAAGTCTTAATCAGTAAAAATTTTAAAAGTAACGGACAACCAGCAAAATACTTTAATAAAATAATGATTTAAAATATGTAAAAAAGTAACGAGTTGAAACTCACGTCCTCCTCCGTTGGCTCGTTCAGTCACGGCATCCATACATCCATCTCCATTCATATCGAACCATTCTACTCGATGATAGTACCAGAGGATTCCGTCAGGGTTTGAAGATATGGTAACAGGAGCTGTGTAATATATTTGTTTAATTACCCATAAATAGATTGCCTTAGACGTCACTGACTTGTTTGCCCATATGCTAGATCGGTCATGCTCATTAGCGCCACTTCACCGTCGTTCTTTCCAGCCAAGAAAAATCCAGTTGATGCAGTCCAAACCATGGGCAAGGCGAATATATTATCTGTATGACAAATGTATAAGTAAACTTAAGCAATTTATCGGACACATCGTTTAAAATGTATTAAATATTTAACAGTAAGAAAGACATATAGTGTAATGGTTCAACTAAATCTGCATTAGCACAAAAACGGTTGAAACCTGGGACTGCAGAGATTTCGTTGGGCCACACCAGTTCATCGGTAATGCTGGTCGCTTCCATTTGAGTGGCGTCCAAATATTTCTTTGTTACCCCTTCCACCCTCATAACTGGGTCAAGTTGGCGTCTATTGAATTATAACATAGCCTATCGAATACTGTTGCAGCTTATATAGAAATCTTTGTATGTCTACGACATGGTTAGTTAACGGGACATTTAGGAATTTAATACCGGTAATTGAAATGTGGTTATAGTGTGACATAAATAGAAGAGATGAAAAATCTGAAGTTACCCCTATTTATGAATATGTTATAAAACGCAATATTTTCTACCGAAATATGTAAACTAAGATAGATGTGAATATAATAGATATATCCTACCTTACTTTAGAATAGGACTATAGACACCCTTGCGCAAAAATATGATCTCGACAATTTGTTGTAACCCCCAAAAAAACATATTAAAACATTTCAAAGACACTTACGGATTGGGAGAGAATGAGCTGTAGACCAAGTCATAGACGGGCTGATCAGGGCTCGGCCCAAGTAGTGGATTTCTTATGATGTTGCAGAACGCTGGAAAAACCTCCGTCGGCAAGACATACAAAGTTTTGGGGGTTGGGTTGACCCCAAAAACTGCTGGCACGAGAACGAGAAGTATCCAGGCTATCATTTTGAATAGTGATAAGAAAAATCTTCATTCTCAACTGCCTTTATATACAACCTGATATGACAGATGTGTTTTTTCCCATCCCAACGTGTTGATCACGAGTCTTTTGTTAATTATTGAAAAACTATTGTTTGTATTCTAACGTTTCAAGGTTAACAAACTGTTTTTAGATTAAAAAGTGAAGCATTCTGCAATACTGTTAGCTAAACATCGTTTTAGTAGTAGTGTACACTTTTCTGGTGCGTGATTTCTCGTTTATACCCATACGTAATAATAAATGTATTTTTGACATTTTCCGCTGGGTGTCCTAATCTCTATGGAAACCACATATTTGATAACGCGTCTAGAACACCTTGTGTTTTTGGTTAACTACGATGGGCTTTATTTTTGTATCTTAAATTACAGATTGTCGCATTTTATTAATAAAAAAACAAACTTTGCGTATACCTTAGTTAGGGAATTAGATCATAATGTGATAAGGCCTTGAAAGAGAGAAGTCCAAGGCCACCAAACTAAGATGTCACGGCAAAATGCTTCAAAATCTCGTGCTGAAAAGGGAGCTAGTCGTGGCGGGGGCGGCGCACAATCAGTTCAAGCACCTACCATTACAAATGATGTAATTCCTGGTCGCTTTTCTGATGGTGATTGGGGAAAATTGATGCTGGAAGAAGATGACACAAACTTTGTTGGTACGATCGTTGAAGATATAGTAGAACAAACATTAGCAGAATGTCATAAAAGATATACATGGAATCAGGTAATGTGTAGCGATATTCTGTTTTACTTTATATATTTTGGCTATGGGTATTATACAAGACTTGTTTAATTTCCCTTGTTATATTTATTTCCCCAAATTGGGTTTACCGCTGTACATACATGCCCAGATGCTGTAGCCCAATCCATACAGATAGCAGTAAGTATGTTATTACTACTTTACTTTTTTGTAACCCACTTTAAAGCATTTCACCAAAAAATAACTTTAGCATGTGAAGGTGAAAAAAAATCTCATCTAATATCATGTTTCAGGCCTGAACTTTTCCTGCCATAAAAATATAAAAAAATCTAACAATTTTGATTTCATTTGACCTTACAGGTCCTGCCATTTACGGTGTTTCAAGCGAAAGATGCTCTCCTGCAGATCGTCCAATGGAGGTTCCTTAATCGGGATCTCGGGGAGGCGAATGTGTCCAAGGACCCTGGTTGGACTGAAGATTCGGTTTGTTCCAAAACTACATATAAATTATTGTAGTAAAACTGGTAAACATAATAAGGGGACCACTTTCTACCCCGATCATCTCTAACCCAGTCATGTTTGCTATTAGGTATTTTTCTTGGTTTAATATCACCAATTCAACTGTTTTTATATCCTAACCAATACTCATTAAAATGTGTAAAAGACTAATGATCTTCACTACATGAGTTAAAATATATGATAAATATAAACAAGTGTTATTGCTGGAAGAAGATTATTTCAAAATATTTACTAGTACTAAAATGTATTTAAATCAATATTAATCTTATTGTCACAGGAACCTGAAGCAGCAGTTATCGATTCATGGGCTCAAGGTTCTGTACCAGTGATTGTACGTCCTCAGTCATCTTCCCTACCATCGATTAGCGCTATAAGTGAAGAACCTGCTTTCTTACAAGGTAAATAATAAATAATGGGCCAGAGTACAACAGGATAAATTTAAACACCACGTCAGCACAAAAGTGCTGTTGACTCCAGTGTGGGGCACACAAAGTTCTGAAAATTGTTTCTGATATGGTATTAGTCTGTGGTTCTTTGGAATTGGGTATTTTGTATAAACTTTGGCTATCCTTTCGAAATTCTACTGTAGGTACCTGTTTATAATATAAATAATGATAACATATATATATGGTATGTATATATGTATATTTGTGTGTACCGGTATATTAATACAAATATGTTTTGTTGTATTAAGATGCCACAAATCATGCTTTTCTGACGGTGTAGCCAGAATCTCTATTAAAATAAATTCATTTGTTTTTCTCAATCTAGGGCAAGTTGACAATTCGAATCTTACTGTGTCAGGTACAGAACCCACGACTTTATCAGAAGGTCAAACTGACAGTTCAGAAAAATCTGGTAAACATGAAACATCTCAAGGTATATATGTAACTAAAGACTAAAGAATAAATACCTTGGAATCCAGTTGCTGAACCAGACAACTGTCATTATTACAATGTTTAATCGTGCAATGTTGATAACCCTGCATTACAATGACATTAATATTAAAAATACTATTCTGTTTAAAAAAGTTGTTGACTTTTAGGAGTAGGACACTCATGATTATCCGGATGGATGGGAAAAAGCAGAGTTGGGGAGGGCCATTGTGAGCCATGGTTACAATCATGTTGCCTTAATCTTTTTGCTGTGTGTTTCAAATATTTTAAAATATTTCAAATTTATTTTTACACAACTTTAATTATGGTTCTTTCATCACTTTAAGGTCTCAAAATTTATTTATAGAAAAATCTGAAGAAAAAGTTCTGGAACCAGAATTCGCACCAGAGCCACCACGGACCAAAAAGAAGAAGAGGGCGTCATATAAGGTAATGTTGTCTATGCAATTAATGCTAATTAGGCAGTTCTTATACTATACTCTTAAGGTAAATTATCCACAACACCATGTCTAAACTTTATTACAAACAGGAATACAAGGTTCATAATGTGCATGATTATGTATAATTAATTACTGATTTATGTTATAAAATACATATAAAACTATTAGAGTATAACACAGTCAGGTTGCTGAAACCATTTCAGCATATATTTCTCATAGCTGCAAATTTAACTGATCCATTTGATTTTACTGTAAAAGGATATGCAAGTGAGAAATTTGTAGGTTAGTGTTTTGGACTGGAGAATGTTCAATTTATGTGGCCTTGTAAACAACTTCACCATGTCCACATGACAAGATAGATGGTATATTTACTGCATGATTCATATACCGGTATATGTTGCTATGCTAATATGTTGCTCATACTAAAACTGTACCTCGCAACATACAGAGGCATGTGGGTAGGCTACCATCCCCCAAAGTGTCGGAAATGGTGACTCCTCTAGATAAAGATGATCAAGAGCTGCCACCGGCAACAGAAAATCCCACCAATGGTGATTCATTTAGTCAATCATTTTATTTCAGAACTTTATGTCGGATACTTCCTTTCTTTACAAAATTGTCAAAACAGTGTCAAAGTGAAATTTTACATATTTTCTTGCGTTCTAACTTCACAGGACATAATTTTAATTGAAATCAAATATACTAGTGAGCATCGAAATCTACCAACAAAATTTCTTACAATATTTGTAATTCCTTATTAATTATGTCTGATTTGTTACTGTGAATGATAACAATACGGCTTGGGCTTTTGAAATGTAAACACATATACAGTTATTAGATAAAAATATGATTTTCCCCCAACCAACCAAATTTTATTGTAACTAAGCTTTTTGTGGTTATTTTATATTTAACTTGGAACTTTAATATTTTAAAATTTGAATGTACCCATGAATTTTTCAGCTCATTTATCTCCGTCCCAAAAATCCCTGCTTAAAGTTCAAGCAGGCCGTCCACCGGGAAACCGGGAAGTTACTTTTGATGAGAAAGGAAATGTTGTGGGGGTTATGAAGCTTAACACACGAACACTACCCACTCACAGGGTAATTTAATACCTAAAAGTATTTTAATAGCTTTTTAATAATAGATTTTATGATAAATTCTTACAACCTTCTGTTGATAAATAGGATTAGGTTACCCATTTTTATCTCTTAATTGGCTTAACAATGGTCAATATACGTCATGCAGTTTGACTTGTTCCCACAATCATTGTAAGTATGATATATTTAATGTGACCCAAGTTTTTGATCAACCCATTTAAATCCATTGGATTGAGCAACTTTACAGCTATATCTCCATATATTTATTGGTTATAAAAAAATTAACACCTTGTATTACATTTTCAGGTACGGGTTCAATACAGCATTATAGATCCAGAAGCAGAAGCTAATGCCCAACGCTTGGCTGCAATGAGGACAGGCAAATTAATCAGGTTCAGAAAACCAAACTGGAAAACTGATGAATCGACAGCCACTCCAAAGTACATAGTTTAATAATTTAAACACCTTTGTTTTTTTGGTAAACATATAGGGAAAGATCCAGCAATCAGAACAGTCAATTATCATTTAAAGTCTGATGGATGTATATTATCAAAAATTATATTAAAGTTGCAACAATGATCAAAACTAAAGAATATCTGTTTGTTAATATAGTGAATATCATTTTGAGCAGGGATAAACATGATAATTCTATAACTTAGTTTAAAATGCTAACAGAGTACTAAATTTAAGTACTAGAATAACTGAAATAGCATTTGTACACAACATTTGAAAATTGTGTTTTTTACCACAGAGATTCATTAGTGGTTCCCCCTGCCAATGCCCGTAGTTGGAGCAAAGCATCCTCATCTTATCGCACGCGAGATATAGCTATGAGCGTCCACCACACACCACCTGGTAAGACAAATTTTTTCATCGCTTTTATATGCAGGTGTTTTTAGAAAAAAATTGTGAACTTGTGAAAAGTTCTGTGTTAGAAACAAATCAATTTTTAATATTTTTTCAGGAGCAAAAGGTTTTATGGGTGGCATTGCAAGTTCAAGTGTGCGAGAACGACAAATCAAAGGTGCCCGCATTGACCCTCTGCCACCTTCGCTTATTGACACCATCGATGCTTCACCGGGGGTTATTGTCCGAGAGGGTGGACAGATGAAAACTGGACCGACTGAGCAGTTTACCTCAGGAATCTCACAAATCCCAGACATAAAACCAGATACAATGGTCAAGTTAATCGGCAATCAGATATCAATTAGAAATTCAAAAAGGCCGACAATTAACCCTCGAGATCTGGTGCACATGGCTGTTCAATCACCGCATTCGTTACCACAAATTCGGTCAAAACAAGCAACAAAATCATAATTGTTTTATACAAAATAAACCCAATAAAACGAAATTTGGGATAAATTCCCACATTTATCTGATGAGATTCTACACAAAAGTACAATACACAGTTCATGATATAATTTATGTTGTTACAATTTTACATTTGTACTGTGAAAGCGATCTATAAAGAAAAATAAAATGAAATTGTGTTTCATTGATGTTGTGAAAGTTGGTCAGATTTGTTTGTTTAAATTAATCCGGTTAACGTTTTAATTACAGTTAATAAATTTCTTTAAAAGTTGTTTTAGTATTTTTTAAAAACCTGTAGTCATCTTTTACAAAAGTAGGTTAAAAGTTTGTTTAATTTAACCCGAGTGGTAGTCGGATTTGATAACATTGACAATTTTATTTAGTTGTTTCAAAATTTCCACGTAATTTTCTTATTTTGAAAAGTATAACACTGCAGCGTGCCCTAACAGAATACATTTTTATACATTGTATAATTCATTCAGGGTAGATAACAAATTGTGCGTCACCTTCCAGCCAAATGGTTATACTATGATAATGCGCTTTGCGTTTTCCCATTCATAGATCACTTGTTATGTGGTTGCGCAAGACACACAGCAGGTGTCTCTTGAACCTAGTAGAATAATGGATTGACATTGAACAGTAGCAACGTCTGCATCATTAAAACACATACACATTGCAGTAAACTCGGCATATGGAAAACGAGCACTAGTAATCAGAAAATGGACATGTATAAATTCTGTTATTTATCCATCTCCTTAGATACAAAATTACATTTTAATACACATTTTTAAATACGATTGCAAATTCTACCTACGTTACTCGGGTTATTGTTGTACTAATTTCCTTTTTTGGAAAAGCTTGGTGTGATCAGCTGTTTTACCCAAACAAACAAAAAAATCATAATGAATGTGCTACGAAAGGCTCCACTAAATCAGGTTTAAAGTTTTTAAATATACTTGTGTATGCCCAATTAATAGGAATCTAAAGAACTTGTCATAATATAGTAACTTTTAACAGTTATAGCTTTTTGTCATGTAATCTTAACAGGGCAATGCTAAAGGGAGAGAACGTGCAAGGAGGGAAGGAGGGAAACTGCTCACCAAAACTATCGAAATTAATTTTAGCCCTTTCCTAAACACTAATTAAAACCCCACAACTAACCCCATGTTTAAATCTAACTCTAATTCTCCAATCTTTATTTTAGTGTGCAGTTTCCCGCTTTCCCTCCTTTTAGTTTTCCACATCTTAACAAGCTATGTTTTTATGGCATATTATATTTTATAATATAATCAATAATGTTGATAGGCTCACTTTCATGAGCGGAAAGCTGAGCGTTGTTTAGCTGAAGGAAAATGGGATGAAGCGATTGCATTTTATAACACAGCCAGCAATTTTATCGCTCAAGCCATGCAGAGAATATCATCACGTCCGGTAAGTTACAGTCATTATGTTGTAAAGTTAGTAAGAGAACTTAAAGAAGGGAAACTCTACTTTTAAAGCAGTAAAAAGTACAATGCATCTGGTAGGCTGTTAAACATAGTTAACAATATCTTGATAAAACCAAGAAAGCTTACAATAATATGAATTTATAAAGTAACTGAGTAATCGACATATCTGATAGGAACAATAATAAACTATTCAACACATGGAATTCATTTTAGGACCAATAATCCCTTTGTACATTTCCTTAAAAACCTATTTTTCTGCATGTCAGGATGCAAATGACTCATCTAATGTGTAAATAAATATACAACTTCTAGTAGTACAAGTATGAAAAGCTCTATCATTACGAACATTTTTTATTTTAGACTATTTTGTCACATTCTTTTATTTTTAGAGTCTTCAAGCCCTACAGTTGCAACATGACTTTTATTCTCGCCAAAGTCGGGTCATTGAGATCAAACGAAAAGAATCAGGTATAATTTGTTTTAACCCTTAGACGGTTACAAATATGTAACCGAGAGGTTTCCTCCAAAAAAATGCCGAACTCAGTCGTTTCTTGGGGTATTTTCGTAGTTTTTATATTTTCGAAAAGCATTTGAAAAGATCTTTCGAAATAACGCACAAAAAGATAACCTTTACATTTAAAATTTTTGTATCCAGTTTGGTTTTGCCCAGGAACCACCACTTGATGTGATTAGGATGCCTAATGTGGTTAGTGTCCATCAATCGACAGAACCATCAGACACTGAAGTGATATTGACTCCTACTCAAAAGAAAAAAAAAACTTTGTAAAGTCCCAGTAACAAAAAAGAAAACTACATCCAAGCCTAGACGGGTCTGATATTGAATGAAATTGATATGGCAAGTGAAGATCAATATGTGTCTCAGATGCATTTGGAGGACAAAGGGGATATATTGGATCTAAACTTTTGGATGGCAACACAACACCACTGGAATTCTTGGAATTGTTTCTTGGCCCAGAATTTTGGTCACTATTAGTGACAGAAACTAATAGATATGCAAATCCATATTGTAAAAAGACTGACATACCTCGTCGATCCAAATTTGAAAATTGGATTCCAGTTACCATAGAAGATATCAAAGCTTATTTCGCACTTACTTTGCTGATGGGGATTTGTACAAAACCCAGCATGCAGGACTACTGGGATGGGCATTGGATAACAAAGATTTTGGCATATCCAAAAATTATGACTTGGGACTGTTTTGAATCAATAAGGTCATTTCTACATTTTGACAACAACGAACATCATGTTCCAAAGGGCCAACCAGGACATGACCGCATGTTCAAGCTAAGAACTATTATAAATATTATCACAGACAAATTTTCCAAATTGTATGCTCCTGGAAATCAATTGTCATTGGACGAGATGACAATTGCTTTCAAAGGCAGAAGTACATTAAAGATGAACAACCCCATGAAGCCTAGCAAGTGGGGTAACAATGCCTTTGTTCTGTGTGATGCTGCCACTGGGATGCCCTAAAATGGATGTTGTATACCGGAAGGCAGGAGGAAACAAGTGATGATATAAGTAAAACTCACACTATTGTGAGACGTCTTATGGATGACTATCAAAACAAAGGCCATGAAGTCTACATGAACTTGTATTATTCAAATCCACACATGGCACTGCAATTTGATGAAAAAAAAAACGGCTTCTGTGGGACCGTCAGTTTCAATAGAAAAGGAAGGCCTGCTGAACTAAAAAATACTGTTCTAAAATCCAAAAAAGATCCTGTATTTAGATGCTGTGGCCCAGTTCTCGCTTGTGCTTGACATGACACGAAGAGACTGACAGTGATCTCCACCATTCACAAGGCCACATCAAGTCAAGCAACAATTGGGTCGCGAGCTTCCGCCATACATGAGAGAACCATCCTAAAGCCATTTTGTGTTAGTTTGTACAACCAGTACATGGGTGATGTGGACAGGATTGACCAGCGCATGAAGACCTATTTGTTTCTACACCTGTCAATGAAGTGGTACAAGCGGATTTTCGATGGGCTATGCAGTATAGCAATGGTCAATGCGCATATCATCTATACTTCGAAGAACAACAGGCCATTGGATTTGAAACGTTTCATCCAGGAAATTAGTGAGGTATTGCTGGAAGGCTATGGGCCAAGCAGAAGAGTTGCAGGCCGCAAAGTACCGGCGACCTAGAAAGACTTATTCCCCCAACACAATTACATGCACTTGTCAAAAAATTGAACCCACAGGACCGGCCCATCTGCCGCAATTGTGTTGTTTGCGCCGAAAAAACACGAGAGAAGGGACAAAAACTTACCAATTATATATGTCAGAAATGTGATGTGCCATTGTGCATTGGGGAATGTTACATTCGATATCATTCCTTAATTGACTATAAAAAGTATCATTTGGATGTTTAGTTTCGATGGTCGTTGTAATGTATACCTTTTTTGTGTCACGACTGTTTTTTAGTATAGAAAACTGTTTCATTCATCTTTTATTTAAATAATAAAGTTCGCATAGTTAGGCATGATGTGTATCCTATCACAATATGCCTATTTTTGGCTTTTTAAAATGCTATATGTAAAACATGTCCATATTGTAAAGGACCACTTTTCTGTAACATCTGTATATATTCCTAGATCTTAAACCAAAATTTGAAGAAGAAACTGAAACTGAAATGGAAAGCACAGATATAGATTATATCAGCGAAGACACATCCATACCAACAATGAAAGAACTCCAGGATCCATATTCGCATGTTTCCACCATAAGCGAACGAGAACCAGATTCATTGCTTCAGGTGTGGTAGTGATTTCTTTTTACCTTGCAACATTTTGAAATTATGCTTTATTTCGCTTTAAATCAAAAAGGTAGCCAATTCTTGGTGTCTTTTGATAGGTATTGATTGAAAGATTGCTGTATTTTTTATTTACACAGAACTGTGTATGCAACATTGGATAACATATAACCTGGCTGTTATATTATTCTAATACTCCTATACCATTGTCCATAAGCAGAAAAGGTTATGTTGCATTGAACTTAAACCAATCACCTAACTAGGGCAAAGTGTATTTTCTGGTTGGATTTTTTATATCAAATTTGTTTCCCTGAAGTTCCTAAATGGCGAAATGGAAACAAGAGGACTGAACCAGTGCAAGCGTCCGAAAAACAACAAAGAAGTTATTGAAGAACAGCAGATGCAGATCAAAGACTTGCGGAAGTTGCTGCAGACCTTCATGGAAAAACACGAGATTTTACAAAGGGAAAACCAGTAAGTTTTGACATAATAGTATTGAATAATAATCCACAACTGCAGAAACCACCCTTTTCTGCATTTACCCCTGGATTAATAAATTATGTGCTTAATCCAGTATGCCATTAACTTTTATAAATGCAGGCAAAGGCACTGCTACGATAATACAGAATTTTCCATATGGTAGTATTTACATTTAAAATGATAAAATTTAAACCAGTTAAAAGATTTAGTGTTACAAAATATTAAAAATAAGATTCAGCATACTTTAAGATCTCTATCCGAACGAAACGAAGCATTGGAAAACCAGGTTGCAAATCTTCAACTTCGGTTGGAGGAAACTGATGATGACACCATAGGTTTGTAACCTTCTAGTCTTATTAGTAAGGAATATTAGATATAAAAAAATAGTAAAGAATAGTTTATACAACCGATATGTTTCTATAGAAGGCAAGTATCCAAATAATAGTAGTCTGTATGGTAACAACAAGTTGACACCTATTGTAGTTACAATCAAACCATATAAGTGAAATTATGTGGTTTATAGTATTTGTAAAGTCTGTAGTTTTCTGATTAAAATCTTTTGTTGTAGTCTAATGTTTTATTAATTCCACCTACAGATAACCTAGATACACAACATGAACAAGATTTCTTCAGTTTTGGGGACCCATCCATTGCATTTCAAATCAAAAATGCAATGTCAGAAAATGACGATTTTATTTCGGATCCACCGCCTATAGATCGACTCGAAGCAATTCCAGAAGAAAGCTAGATTGTACTTTGCGCCATCTTTAGTATCAAACATTTTTTACTTTTGTTTTGGGATGTCAATGAAATTCCACTATGTTCTGAAATGTCTCAGAACAAGTTTCCGTTTGAATTTTTTTGACTACTTAAGATTTTTATTTTTGGTGCAATAAATTGTTTTTCAAATTATTGGATCTGATGACTGCTGTTTGTTTTATTTAGTTAATTCAGTGTCTTAAAATTTAACAGCATTGTCTGGTTTTGCCTGGCAGTCTTTCCTGAATTGGTTATTTGAGATTGTTGTTTTGCCATATTTATTCTTCGCCAAATTACTTAACCAGTATTATTAATTTTTTTTAAAAAACAACAAAAATTATTTAACCGAAATTGTAAAGTGGTGTGATAAAAATTAAGATTTTATCTGGCAATGGAAACAAATTATTCTACATCGAAATTAAAAGTTGTTATTGTTAGAATAAGAAAAAAACTAACCAAATCAGAATAGTTAAGATTAGATTATTCGTGATAATTCCAGGGGTTGGAAAATACAATGAGGAGTTTTGTAAGATTGTGTAACATGGCAATTTGGAAATACACTGTTCCATTGTTTTATCTTAAATTTCTACTATATAGTGCAGATGCGAAAACAACAAGCAACCACTTTTGTTTCATTATTTATTCCACCAATACATGATTAAATTATGTCATATAAATCTCAATTAAAGCAATATATTTTGCCTCAGAGGTGCTATTAGGCGTGGTTGCAGTTGAAGGTCACAGCCATATTATCATCGACCTGCATCACTGTGGAAGTGGTGCTTGACGTTCCTGCCATGCACCGTCCCTTTGAAAGCTGCTTGGACGTGATCGGATCGCTTGTGGTGACGGTATAAATACCGTAGTTGTGGCCCAGAGGGTCGGCTGGTGCAAACATTCGGTAACTGCCAGTGCTCAGCTGCTCAGCAACACTGTTGCGCTCGCTGTGGTAGGTTGATAGCAGAGTTTTGACTGCGCCACGGGTGCATGATCCACGGGGTGTGATCTCTACCATTGTGCGATCCATTTGCTGGTCCAAAGATACACCGCTGTACAAAGTTTTCGTTTTTAGAACCAAGGTATATAAAATTGTGTAAAATTCTAGTTACAGTAATTTAAAAAAGCAATTGTAAATAGAACAAACTTGCGAACATATAGACTGAGAAAGAAATGATTAGTTGGTGGCTTATTTTAATTCGATAACCTTGTGGTTGAAATGACGGTCACTCCTCATATGAACTAAGTGTCTAAAGATATAACATTACTTCACATTACCTGCACTTAAACTCAATACACGCCGCTGATTCCACCCCATTAGAGATGCTGCTGTCCTCGCGTATTCCGTACAACTGTCCCAGAATGTCGTGCCTTGTACCCACAGTATTCTTGCTCTCGACCACAAGTGGGCTGGCGGTACCAACGATTTTCACCTTAAAATAAAGAATCAGTTTAAGGACTTAATTGATTTGTCTTTTAAAAAACAGTGTTCCTATGTGTAGCCAACAAAATGTTGAAGGTAAATTCTGTTAATATTTTAACTGTACACATTATTTATAAAACAATGAAAACATGGATTAATGTGTTTTACCCTTAAAGTGTATTGAGGTATATGTGAATTATTGAAATATCCCCTCTAGCAATCAAAGATGTATGTACGATTAATATATCAATATCCAACAAATATATTTATATATATTTAAAAAAAAAGGCCAAGGCTTTAATAAAACTGATCTGATTTAACGAAAAATAAGCTGAATGTTTTTAGTACAACTAAACTGGTTTACTGACAAAGAGCCAAACATGTACCTTAATATAACAGGATCTGAACTGGCTAGGTCGTGGCCACCAAATCAGGGGTGTATTTTGCCAGGTGAAGAAGATGTTGTTTTCATCAATTGGTATCGTGTTGAATTCGTACAGTGCACTTGCTTTCCTGGAAAGACATAACAAAATGTTATTTGTAAATAATTTACCACACAGCAATGCATGCATGCTAAGAAAATATATATTCTTTATTACTTTAAGTTTAACTTTTATTAAATATATATACTTTTTGTTGGTCAATATGAAAAAGGTAGTATTTTTTATCAATGGGTTGAAAGATCAAAAATTATACATGGGAACTTTAGATACCTTGTCATAACGCCCTGTGCACCCAGTCGGATTTCTTGGGCAAACTTGCAAGACTACATGCACACCTTATATTCTAATTACTTACAGTGAGAATCTGAAATGGTCGTGGGTGACTGGTGCAGTTAAGCAGTCGAATTGGTCACGGTAGAATGGACCGACCGAATGTGTGGCGCTATTATTTCGTGGCATGTTGATTGTGAACGAGGTGGTGTCATGTGAAACGCCTCCGTCATCTGATCGTCTGAAAATTAAGATTATTCTGTCAGTTTAAAGGATACACTCGCATTTATGTCCACAGGCAACTTGTGAGCAGAGTTTTTAGGTAAAATGATTTTTTTTCCAATACAATAATCCTCCTTTTTTGTGAATTAAATTAAATTATAAAAACAATGTTTTGGAGCAATTGGAATCGTTAAACTTAAAGTATTTTACCTGTAATTAATAAGTGATAAACCATTCTCTGATACGCCGATGATTGATGGATCTTGACCACTAGATGTTGCTGCATCTAAACTCTTCTCCGCGTTCAGCGAGGCTGAAATGTGGTGATAGAAATTAGCAAGGAAATATAAAAACTATATATTTTAAAAGTTAAGCATCTGTTTAGATCTACTTTAACTAGTTTTTTTAAACTTACATTGTTGGTAATACAAATTATGTGTACATTAATTATTTAATGGTAATTTAATTCAATAATCAACCAAAACACTATAGTGGCAATGGAAAAATATATATAAAGCCCAGAAAATGGAAATCATGCACACAGATCATGGCTTCTATATCCATTACATAAAAAGCCCAAGTTCTATAATTCACATAACTTTAAATATGTTTTATATTACAATCAGAACCTACAAAGTGGATTGCGTCTGAAGAACTATTTTAATATACACACAGCATAATCGTTGTTAAGCATCAGGACCACAAAATCACAATTTTTTTCTAATTTAAAATCTTCCCAAAGCATTTCAGTGCATACCAGTAAATGTAGCCGAGTAGATGTTGCTGTCTGCAACATCACAGAACACTCGCAGGCATCCTCCGGACTCTGGGAGAGTAAGAGCTGATCCAAAGTTCCTCCACCTGTTCTGTGACACCTCCTTGAAGACAGCATCCACCAGGACATATGATACTTGATCCCAGATGTTAAAAGCATCCGACCCATAAGCTCGGACTGTAGGAATAAAAATTACAGTTTTTTAAATGGATTTTTTAATAAGCACACTTTATTATCATTATATTAGTATGGGATAAGGTAGAATATCATTATTTTATTCATATGAAGGGGAAAACGTACAGGAAGTTCACACAGTGGGAATCAACAGATAACAACATGCCCACTGTTGAAGGGCAAGTCAGTGTAAAAAATATTGTTACTCTTAAGATTAGATTCTTTTGCGCGTAGTCAAGTTACAAGAGTAATATTTGGTGTGTTTAAGTGATTTACCTTTAGTGTAGCAGGTCTCAGGGGCAGCCACATCGATGTTAAGTAACCTCCTTGTTTGTACGAGAGCAACATTGGCTGTTAATATCATTCCTTCAGCAGATGATACAAGCTGCAAGAAAAGGAAAATAGTTAAATTAAATAGTTTGTCTAAAATTTTTATACCAAGGAGCGTGAAACAGCATGGATTAGTCATAGGTACCATGGGATTAAATGTCTGGTTAATCCATAATCATGGTTTGTATTAAGGAAATTCTAATATATAGCTCTATCAAATACACTGCACCAACTGTCAAGTTAAATCCTGCTAGATTTTAGATAATATATGGATAAACAAATTATTAACTACTCTCTTTATGTGTACTGTCAATCCCCAACAAGTAATAAAAATATTCAATCTTGTATTTAACCTTTTCAATGACATTTTTTTAAAATAAACTTACCGACATTTCTCCCTCGTCGTACCACAGCCCATTGAGAGGATTGAGTGACCACAACCTCATTTGTCGTTGTTCTGACAACACTCCCACTTCACTTGCCAGCATATTTATTCGGATCTGAGATGGGAAACAAGGATGGTTAATTTTTGTGTGATGAATGAAGTATAACATTCGTGTAACCTTTTGTTTCAATTTTGTTAGATTCGTGAACATAAAATTTAAGATTTTTATTCAAAACTGTAAGTGTTATTTGCAATACTACAATTCTCTCTGAAAAAAGTATAACAAACTATAAAAGTTGATTATTTCCTATCAAAGCAAATCCTTACATTTCTGACATCGAGCTCCAAGTTTTGGAAATCCCTAAAGTCAAGTTCGAACATTCCATATGACCTCATGACTCTACCGTCGTCGGTTCGTAGGTCACTGGGTGCCGCTAAATATGAGGACACATCACGGGGATCTATGTACGTTATGCTGGATCGAACCTGATGAAAAGTATTGAAAGTTTAAAATTTGAAATGTTTTACAACTTTTTGAAACTACTAAAAGCTTGAATTTTTTTTTCTTGGGGTTAGATAATTGAACTCTTTTAGTACTTTGTTTATGTTTTTAGTGGTGTGCAAAAATAATTGTTAAAAAATATGAATTGGCCTATAATTTGCTAATATCAAGAGAAAAACAAAATAAAATAAAAATGTTGCATTTTATTACACATTTGTTAAATAAATAAATTTTTAAATATACCATCAGATGATTTTGTTTACCAGATATTGCAAAAAAAAGTATATAACTTGCATATTAAGTTAAAAATCCATACCCGTCCATTGTATGAAACTCCGCTCTTTCTAAAATAGGAGTTCGGCTCTATCATGACAGTCAGGACACTGTTCCGCCCGTTTGAAGTTGGGCGGAAGTTGCCGCGTTCGCTTGACACAAATTGTGTGACCTCTTTTTTGCGTGGGACTCGGATATTGTGGTGTATAGCCCCACCTAGCCGTTTGAACTCTAATATCTGTGCGTATTGTACATGTTTGTTAATGGTTGTTTAAAATGACTAAACTATTTTAAAACTGCTGAAAATACATTTAAATGATATAATGTATGTAGTCATCTGAGCACTAGCTGCCAGAATTCACTGTAGGGTACTCAGTTGCTAGAATTCTTTTTTAAATAGGTATATAAATGTCTGAACATTTAATAATTGAAAAAATGCAAATATTGTGCAAATGGAGCACATGCCAGGGTGGATGAAAAATAAAGCAGATCAAACTGTATAAATTTATAGGTTTAATCTGTTTTTTAGGTTTTAAGGAATTATTATTTTGCATTATCCTAATCACCTTAGTCGTTGTCATGAGTCGACTGAATCTATCAACAAAAGTCAATACGAGTCTATCAACATCTGAATCAACATTCAAAGTGAATTTTCCATTGACGTCGGTTGTTGCTGCAGATCTGTTGTTCCGGAAAACAATGCCATGACTCAGCGATATTTCGCTTCCATCAGCAGCAAGTCCGTAAACTCTGTAAATTTAAAACAAACATATTTAAAACTTTGAACAACACAGTTTCTCATATATGTTGAGATTATTTTTGTCGTCCATTACGTACACAAATACTTACTTTCCAGTAACAGTGATTGTTTGTTTAATGCACTGACTGCAGCCACATCTGGTTACTTTGCTGACTGAGATTGTCTCACCATCTGAAATAAAGATGCTTACATTTAACAACACACCTCGAAACTTATTTATTAAAGAAATATGTTTTTTAATACAATTTTTTTTTAAATTTAATTAGTTAATATTCTAAAATTACAATATTCCCTTTTAAAGAAATTCATTTGGCAGTCAAAAAACTGGACATGACAGATGCCAAGTACGATCTTCATCCGGTCAATAAAAATTAAACTGTTCCTTGAGCAACTTTCACTGTTCCTTGAGCAACACACTCTTTTTTGGGTTATTTTATATTTAAGCAGTAACTTTAACAATATCAATAACTTAATATGAATGCTCTAAGAAATTATTTTTAACAAGTGTTCTGCCACAATCCCATCTTGTTATAAAAACTTAGTTTGACTACTCAAGTTTGGCAGTGCAATGAATTTCAAATAAATGAAATTAAGTCAAAATTTCAAGTTAGTTTTAGCCAAATTTTCAAGTTAATTTTAGCCAAATTTTCCCATAAACAACTCACTTCCACAATCCACTTCTTCCATTCTCCGGTCTACCACCCCACAACACCGGGTGTCGAATATATTAGAGCTGGGACAGGTGACAGAAGGGCAGGCCCCAACATCCACATATCTCACCCCACAAGATGGAGGCAGCTTGATGTTCTTTCGGATAGGTGTTTCCTTACATGAGGCTGCAAACACAGTTAAAATTTAACATTTTGTGAGGAAAAACGTACAACCATACACTTTATTATAAAAAACTAAGCATCATTAGGAAACTTCAAATATAAAAAAACTAGATTGTGTTTGTTTTTTATCTCATAATTCAGTTCATCCAAATTTTTAAATGTTTCAACACTTTTAATGCACAAAACAAACTGTAATCCACATTCATTATGATTGCAACAAAGTATATCTATTTTACGCTATTATGAAAAATAGCAGATTAACTGCATTTCGACTTACAAGTTGGTAGGAGGCATTTCATTCTTCCATCTTCATCTGCCCCACATTTTTCATTGGCTCGGCAGCCAGCATCAGAGCATAACAATTGACCATTGAAACAATCACAATGCCGATCACAGGTTGACGTGTAGAAGCTTTCACCATTCTAACAATAAAATTTTGTTGAAACTATGATGATGTTAGTTACATTTTTCTTGGGAAGATAAAGAGGTAAATTGTGTCTGTAGGTTGTACTAAATTTAAAAATCTATGCATTCCACAATCAACTCACCATGTAATATCTACCACTTTCCACTGAACATCCACAATCTTCAATCCTGACACATGTGGTGCCAGAGAGAATAAAGCCTGGCAAGCACTCGCAACCTAGTGGTGATTTTTAAATGTCTTAGTTTAAAATTACAAAAAAATTATTTAAATAAAGGAATAAATGATAAAAAATGTATAAAAAACAATTAAAGTTGAGATTAACCAGGCAATAAATCTAAAATGTAAAGAAACAGGAGAAATTGAATTAAGTATTACCTTCAATGCATACTTCAGCACAAGAAGAGCTTGCACTTGAATCCACACATGTGTTGGGACATGCGCTGGTACATAGCTTGTACACTGAATTCTCCGGGCAGGTCAGAGCTGGAAATTTAATTACGTTTAGAATTTATTTTTCAAATGATAGTTGTTAATTATTGCAATGGGTAGAAGGAATGAGTTTGATCACATTCACATTTTAAAAACTTAAGGTATAATTACTGTAAATACATTATACAGACTGATTAGTTAAAATGATCATTGACCATTTTAACAGTTTTAACCATTTATTTTTTTCTGTTAGAACATTTTTTAATAACACAGGTAGTGTAATTATTTTTTAAATAACAAAGTTAACCAAAACATTACAAGAATATAAAACTTACGAGATCCAATAATATCTCTCCATGCACAGATGGAAACAGCATTGCTCTGGCAATCTGAGGCATAGGCCCCGACATTCTCCACAAGTGAAGATATGTCTCCATTGAATGCACACATATCAAACACACAGTTCTGAGGAAATAATAAAAAATGTAAATACAGTATACATCGATTAAAATTCTTACATATGTAGATATTAGATAATAAATCATATTAAATAATGTTTGATTACAATAGTATGTTACTCATAAGAGTATGTCAGTGTTGTGAATAAAATTGCCATAATGCATTTGCTTTATGTACAATTAGCTGCAAAATAGTATAAATAAAACCAAAGAAGTTTTTGTATCATTACAGATAAATATCATTATTTTTGTCATTTCAGCACATAATGTCTCCACAGCCTGGTTTACAATATATTTTCAACAGAGCTTTTGGTAAATTAACATTTAAAATTATGAAAACTGGCAAAACTTACATCGTAGGATGTCTGGGGTGGCACCACGGATCTGCACTCTCTGAAGCATTCCGATGTGGTAATGATGGAACATTGGGCCTCGTAATCTGCTCGTTGGCTCGCTGTGCATGGTGAGGCTACAGAGGAAGCGGCTGCGCATCTGTTGATAAAAGTATGGGTCGTGTTTTAAAACTTAGGCTGGGAGATATGTTTTCACAAAATGGTTTAATGACCAATCCATTAAAAATCAAGTAGGTTGAGCATAAAGAAACAGATTGTCTAAATCCAGCCATCTACAGATCAAACTTTTCTCCAACCCAGTAGTGTTTAAAAATTGTCTTAAAAAAATGTAAAACAAAGCACTTACTCATCTGGAGAGTTGATCTGGTAACTGTTGCCAAACACCAGACTGCTTGATGTGGATTGGCCAGTTGATCTATCAACCATGTCATCGGTCTGGTCTCCATTGTAGTTGCCACACAAACCTGTATTTTTCGTATATTTTACCCAAAATAGAACTTAAGATAAATAATACAAACTAAAACACTAAATTCTTTAGTAAAACTTCCCTAAAACCATATAACGCCTAAACTATTTTATGTATTTTTGTGTCATCTTTGTACTTTATTATTCTCCATGCATTAGGACAAGGATCGTAAAACATAAATTTCCACAACACAGGCCTGACACATACACACATGTAAAAAATCAAAGGTGTTTCTTATTCAGTCTGTTATAAAGGTCATGATCATGAACCACCATATAAAATAATTAGGCGATAAAAACCAACAAGAATTGTACCTTCCACGCCTCCAGCATAACCAGCAGGAAGCCCCACGGTGAAGTAATGATTGCCGTCGTATCTCACCCTCATCCCGAACCCTGTAGTGATGCTGATGTACCGACCACTTACACCAATGTTAACCCCACTGGTTGCGTCGCTGTATGGGAGGTTGGTGTGTATTCCATTCACCTGGGGATCGGAAGATGATAAAATGAACAACAGGAAAATAAAGTTGATATAAAAAAACTTTTTGCTTTAAACATGGTTTGACACGGATGAAAAAGATTTTGCTTAATCATGCTTACCAACACCACAAGTCGTTTTCTAAGTTCGATCACAATAGTTGGCAGCCGGATGGTTACTCTGCCCAACCAAGTTACATGGGTCAGTCCGAATCGTTGTTCGTTCTCAGTCTGGAATGGATAAACTCATCAAATTATATCTGATTGCATAGCTACGACTGCTATAAACTCCTGCTTTTAAGAATTACAAAACTTACCTCAACAGAAAGTTGTGGAACACCAGCAGCATGCGCCACATTAGTGGATTTGATAAAGTCGTAAAGACATTTGCCCTGGAACTCAAAATGATGTCCGATCGAATGTGTCGTAATGTGGGTCACCACTTGCTGTACACCAGCGCACATTGGGTACATCACCTGCAGTAGGAAATGATTTTTTTAATATTGTGCTTGGGTAATAAAAATGAAATTAATGTATTAGTACCAAGCGTGAAAAATATGTAAAAGATAAATGTAGAAAATTCAGTTATTTAAATTATTTTCTTTGTGTACTAGATACACGGTTAATCTAATATCAAATTCAAAATACTATTAAAATTTAAATTTTACGTAATACTAATAAAATTTTAAATTTATGTTTAGCATTTGTTTTTTGCGAACAAGAATTGTGTTTTCAAAAAGCAAGTACAGAAATTCCAAATATTAATAAACTGTTTTTAAATTTGTAAATCTGTTAAAAAAAAGAAAAATACACTGACGTCTGCAGGTGGGAGGTGGGTTGGACCATTCTCCATTTTGCTGGCACACTGCACTGGATGCCCCTTCTAATATGAAGCCGTCGTAGCAGTGGTAGGTGACGGCATCGTTGTACCCACGTGGACCACTCACGCTTAGTGGACTGAAGGAGCCATGTGCAGGAGATAGAGGCTCTTGGCATGTTACCACTGTGGGTGGTTTGGTATGGTTCAGTCAAAAGATTTTTAAAAAGTTTAAAATGTACAATTATAAGGCCAACTATTAAGATAGTGGATGATTAAAAAATTTTATAATAAAATTAAAATGACACTTTTAGAACAATTTAACGACAAATCTTTCAATTGCAATATAATTTTCAAGTTGTTTTAAACTCTACAAAAATGTAGACAATAAGGTTAAAATAAAAAAGTTAGATTTATTTCCAAATACAACTTACAGTTACAGACTTGTGCCATCGCCGGAATAACCACGGTTGCACACGCATGTGTAACTACCATCGGTGTTAGAACACGAGGCTTGGTTGTTGCATTGAATGTTCGGGTTTACACATTCGTCGATATCTGGGTTGGGAAGCAATAATCATTATTTTAGATGTAAACAAGTGTTTACAACTAGTATAACGGTAGTGAAAGCTTTCACTTTAGAAATGGTGTAGATGAATAATTAGATATTCCTTACTTATCAGTAACTTTTTATAACAACATCGGTAAAAATAAGTAAAAATATTTACTTTTAAAATGACAGAGCTATATATTTTTATTGCTTATTTTTGAAATATCCATTTGAATTCACTGGATTAGGATAAAAAAGGTGAAGTGCCTTGTCCAGAGACAAAATTGCACAAAATAGTATCCAAGGTAGAGAATGAATTCAAAACCTGTCTGTCCACGACTATTAACCATTAAACTGATGTTGCCAATGATTTTTATCATACCTTATTCGTTAACCGAAAAAGCAAAGTTTAAAAGCAAATATCAACGCACCATGACATGCTGGTATTCTGTCTGTCCACACAGCCCCTGTTTGGCAGGTGATGGTGGCTGATCCCACCAAGCTGTATCCGTTGGAACATTGGAAGGTCACCTCAGTGCCCACTCTCCACACGAGGTCGGTAGAGGAGAAACTTCCGTGGGTGGGCCTTGTGATCGGTCGACACACTGGCACTAGTAGGATTTTTTAGGGGTTAATTTTGGAAAAAGACAAACCCACAATCCCTAGATAAATACATAAATAAACCCAGTCAAAGTAATAAACATAACATACCAGTGCATGTTATTCCATTGCCTACGAAACCATCTCTGCAAGTGCAAGTGTATGAACCAGGCTCATTTCGGCAAATTGCTTGAACATGGCAAGGTGGAGTGGTTTGCTGGCATTCATCCTTATCTGGAGATAAACAGAAATATGTTTAAAATTTAAAAACAAATGCACGAAGTTCTGTTAAAACGTTTTTATAACACAATTCTCCACAGGACTGTTTATATAGATTTGATGACTGAAGAACTTTTATTTTAATGTTTGACCGTCATTTTGCAGCTTTCCTCAATAGCTTTAGTTTAATATATTTTGATGTTACTTTCTTTAAAACAATTAAAAGAACATGACCTTAAAATTTAGCAAGTTAAAAAAATCAGCAAAATGACAGTTGTATAGAACACCATGAAAAAATTAAATTAAAATTACAGTAAATTGAGCTACTAGTTAAGATCATGTTTAACGCAAGCAGAGCCGCTAAAAGAATCTACCGTAAAGCTTAAATTTTTAAATTAATTGAGTGCCCTCTTTAAAAGACATGTTTTTAAGTAACAACAACCTTAAATGGAATTAAAACATTTCCACCCACCATCACAGCGCGGTACAGGGTGTGACCATTCCCCATTGTCCATGCAGCTGGCTTGTGCATTGCCCACTACCTGGTAGCCTGGTATGCAGGAGTAGGTGATAACCTCACCAAATCGGTACCTGAACTGGTTGCTTGGGGCGACCGAACCCCTGGTGGGTGGGGTTGGAACGGGGCATGTGATTACTGCAGAAAAAAAGGAAAATTAAATGTTGAACTTTATATTAATTTAAGATACAGATAAAAACTGGCTCCTAGTGAAAACACTGATAAAAACTAGCTCCTCATTTGGTTAATAAAATAAATTAAGTAATTTTAGTCCGAAAATTAAAATAGAATTTTTATTTCTAGCTTTGGCTCTATATTACTTTGGTAGCAATATATTTGTTTAGTGAAAAAATTAATTGCTTTAAAAGAAACAACACCATACCTAATAGATGAACCCCTGGTTCCTGGTACAATATGAAATGAGAAAAATAACTTACAAACACATGAATCTCCTTGAGCTTGATGTCCATGGGGACAACTACATTGGAAGCTTCCCTCAGTATTGGAGCAGGTGGCGGTTTGATGGCACGGGTTTGAATTCACGCATTCGTTTACATCTAAAATTAATTAAAACATAAAAGACTTATTAACATACTTTAGATATTCAGTTGACATAAATTAATAAAGATTTTTGTCTTTGACACAATTGGTGATTGGGTGCTACCATTGAACTTAAGGAAAGGAAATAAATCTAAATACACAACGATTATTTTTACTACAGGGTTAATAAATGTTATAATTGATTTTGACAACCCATGAGGTTTTATTTGGCAAGGGCAAAATTTGTAAAAAAGTTTTCCACTGAACAAGTTACATCCCCACATCCTACCTCTGCAAGTAGGTGGTTGTGAACTCCACTGCCCAGTATCCATGCACCTTGCTCTACGCTGGCCTAGCAGTGCGTACCCACCATCACATGAATATGTGACAATATCACCCACCACCCATGTTGTTTTACCCCCATCGTCTAAACTTCCACGGTGGGGTAGACCAGGTCTGTTGCATGAAATGCCTGTAAAACAAAAGTGGAACATTTTTTCTTCTATGACTAATTTAATTTTTTTCTCCTATTATATTTAAATAAGAAAATATAATATTCTAATGTATTAAGATGTTAGATTTTGTTATTGGTTGAATACAAGCTTAAACGTATCATCCAGTTAAGATATATGACTATGAATAAATTCAAAAAATAAAGTACAAATTTTATAGATGTCCAAATAAGTAACATTGTACATGCTTAATGTTGAATACTCACGTCTACAATTTACACCATCTCCAAAGTAGCCCACATTGCAAGTACATCGGTAACTACCAACGTTATTTTCGCATCGAGCATTTTGGTCGCATGGGCTGTTTTGACTTAAACATTCATTAAAATCTGAAAAAGATCAGATTTTAATTATTAGAATGCAATTGATTTATTTTCCTTGGCTGTTTCTTTGCTCCTTTAAATGTGTAATTTGTATTATTTTGATATGTGAGGAAAGATAAAAGAATATACCCACAATTGTAAATAGTATTATTTATTTATTCTAACAATTAGCAAGGTTATAATAAATGTTATATTTTTAATTTTATTATAAATATACATTATAAATATGTTTCACCTGTGCAAGTGGGGTTCTGTAGTGACCAATGCCCATTGTTTTGGCAGGTGGCAGTGCTTTCCCCAACTATCCTATAACCCTGGTTACATTGGAACTGAATGGTGATGCCGACATACCATCGCGGGGCACTGCGTGGGGTGTAGAATCCCTGGTTCGGATTCACTGGTGGGTTGCAACTTACCTCTGTGGATGATAGAATAATTAAAATAAATTTGAGTTTACATATCTTTGAAAATCGAAAAATTTAGATATATCTTATAAAGTTGTTAAGATAGTGAATCCTAAAGGTAATATACAGATTGTTAGATATTAACAAAATCATATAAAGAAAAACAGTATATATTATACTCTGGATGAATTGTAAAAACAAACGCTAAAAACATGAAATTGTATGTAATTTGAAGAATTCTTAGTAAGTTTTTTGAAGAATAATACATGCAATTATTATATTAAAATAGTTATTTTTCATAATAAAGTAACGTTTTAAAACAATTTATAATATAAAACTTTTACATTTTTTTAAACTTTAGACTGTTTTTAAAGTTATCTAGTATTGTTAACCTATTAATAGGCTTCATCTGCCTTTAAAAGTGGCTTTGTGTGTATTGCTGTGTGTCACACTATTTACTTTTTTCATCTAATTAAGTTATTTATTTTTATTGTTTTCAGATTTAAATAATTCCAAACCTTGGCAATGTTGACCAGATCCAGAATACCCAGTGTTGCAAGTACAGCGATAACCACCAGCGATATTTGTGCATGTAGCATGTGCATGGCAGTCATGACTCTCCTGGCACTCATTGATATCTGGTAGAGAAAATGCAACTAAATAAAATATTTTGTTTGGGGAAATGATAAAGCTGTTTGGAAAATAAACTTAATAAGAAAAAAATGTTTTTAGGTAACCAAATAAACTTTAAATTAAAAAAAACTAAATAACGGAGATGATAGAAAATAGTTAATATCATAGAAAATTAATATTGGATGAATGCAGTATAAATATAAAATGCTTAAAATTTCAAGTTTTCTTTAATTGTTATTCTACAAAACTGCAAAATTGACAATCTCAATAGTTTACAATCAAGCACTACAATCACCTTGACAAGTTGGTAACTGAGCTGGAACCCATGAACCATCCTGCTGGCAAGTGACAGTGCCATCTCCTGTGATCCTATACCCGCTCTTACACGAGTATGTGACCACTGAGTCCTTCGCGTATCGTTGCCTATTGCTTGGTGAGTAGGTGGCTTGTAGCACAGTGGGTGGGAGACCACATGCAGGTCCTGTGGGAGAGGGGAACGTTTTTATAAAAAGCAATGGAAGTGTGTCTCATATTAGGAGAAAATTGGTTTAAATACAGAGTTTTGGGATTCAATCATGTTTTGTTGTTGTTGTTTTTTGCTTTATTGTTACATATGACAATATTTTAAATTCACATATTTTTAGATGTGCAATTTTTATGTAAATAAGAGATGTATAAATGCCTTATTCAAAAATGAGATTTAAATACAACCAGTCACTTTTAAGTAATATCAAAACTGTTGAAATCTTACTTTCACAGAAGCTTCCATCCCCGCTGTATCCAGCATTACATGCGCAGTTGTAGCCTCCAATGGTGTTGGTGCAAGTGGCGTGTTGGTGGCATGGCTGGTTGAATGGGTCACTACATTCGTTCGTGTCTGGTGTGATCCAAGGTTTAAAAATTTTAAACACAAGATTTATAAATCAAATAAATTATATGCATACAGTAAAATTAATATACACCGCAGATCTGTGATAATACTTTTGTCTGATCATTACCCATGGGATAGCATTCCCTTTGGCATTAGGCAGCTATTCTAATGATGGCCTGGGCAATAACTCTTTCTTACATATTCTGGAGGTAATTTAACGATTGTCGGTTTGACAAATCTTCCCATTTTTCCAGTCAGAAGGATAAAACATAAAAAAAACATTTCTACCTTCGCATGTTGGCGGATCACTTGACCAGTTTTCAGTGTTAAGGCAGGTCAGTAGAGCAGGCCCTCGTAGAGTGTAGCCACTATTGCAGAAATAGCGTATCTCAACACCAGCGCCGTACACACGCAATGTTCTTGGAGCAAATCGTCCATTAGCTATGCTTGGAGGGACTGGGCATGTCACACCTGTAAGAAAGGGGTTTAAAAAGTTAAAGACACTTTTACATTGGTATAAAATATCGGGTTATAATTATGTCCATTAAAAAACCATGTAAAGAAACATAAACTAATATTATTATTTTTATTATTATTACTACAATAATGCAGATATTCTTAAAGGATAAACTCACCAGTGCAGAATATTCCATTGCCAACAAAGCCAGTGTTACAAGTGCAAGTGAATGATCCAGGAGTGTTAACACATGTTGCTTGTCGTGAGCATATTCTTCCATGTGGAGTGCATTCATCATCATCTGACAAGTTGGTTGGTTTAAATTTAAAATATATATGGGCTCATTTTTTATCCAGTTGTAGTTGGTTGAAATGTCTAACTTATACCTTAGTGTCACAGTCAGGTTGTCTTTTACTCTAGTGATAGGTAAACTTTTACACATGTTAATTAATCCCTTTGAATTTCAACAATGACCACAAGATACTTCCCTGGTCTTGTATGTGTTTTTTTAATATTCCTTAGCTGTGGTAAATTTACAAGTTGTGAAAAAAAACCTGGTTCTGGACACCAATAATCTGATGTTTTCCCTTCTTATAACAACCAAGTTTTCCCACATAGAATAAAACACAGAAAATCAGATATATAAATCATGTGCATATTTCGCAAAAAAAGCAGTTTAAGACACTATTATGCCTTTTCTTTATTTTAAAATAAAGAAGTGTCAATCCCAACAGCTACCTGTACAGGTTGGTTCCGCACTTGACCACAGCCCATTGTTTTGGCAAGTTAAGACGGATGACCCATGGGTTCTGTATCCACGACCACAAGTGTATGTGACCTGGTTGCCGGCATTGTACTCGGTCTTTATCGGCAAATAAGTGGCTCCAGTCACACTGTTAGGTGGGCTACACACCGATCCTGAAAATATTCGGTATTGATTAAAAATAACCAGTGACACAACAGTCTTTTTAAATCGCTTAATTTTTTTTATTATGATAAGATACTAGGATGTCAATTAAGGTATAATTATTAGGTGGAATTGACTTGTGGTTTATATATATTTTAGTTAGGGAATTGTGCCTAAAACAATATTAAACTGGTGTGAAAATCCCATTTTAAAATTTTCTGGTGTTAAAATGTAAGGTCACAAACAAGATTTTCAGCTTACAGCCACACCATCGCTAAAAAAACAAGTTACCAATATAATTTCAAATTAAATAAAAACTTACTTCTGCAAATTCTTCCATCTCCATAGTAGCCAATATTGCAAGCGCACTGGTAACTGCCAATGGTGTTGGTACATGTGGCATCAACGCCACAATTGTTTCCAATCACACATTCATCAATGTCTGAAATGTATTATTGAAATATTATACATTAACATACTTAACTCAAATAAAAGACAATTGTAATTATATTTAAAGTTCTTTTAGAAAATACCCAAACCAGTAAAGTTTTTGGAAATCCAAAACAACTTAAGTACTGCCTTCTATGCATGTAATGTGCAGACGAACAAAATAGAAACAAGAAATGTAAAAGGTAGAAAATAGTTTGTACCAGTGCATCGTGGGAAGGGACCAGACCATTCCCCTGTGTTCATGCATTCGATGGTTGCATCTCTATCCAGGCCATACCCTGTTTCGCATTGGAAAGTAACAGTATCACCCACAGGGTAGGAAGCCACAGTAGGACTGAAACTGCCGTGCAGAGGCCATGTTGGACGACTGCATCGGATCTCTGTATGGATTTTTTCCAGTTAGATGTAAAAAGAGTTATTATCCCGAGTATTATTATATATAGGTAATTTACATTGTATTTTAAGTTTTTACTAATACATTTAACAATGTGAAAACCATTTTTGTCATCCCACCTTGACAGTTGATTCCATTTCCTTGGTAACCACTGGTACAGGTGCAGGTAAATGAACCAAAAGTATTAGTGCAATCAGCATGTACACTACATGGTTGGTCATTTTCACACTCATCATCGTCTAGAAATTTGGTTTAAAAAGTTACCAACGGTAAAATATTAAAGCTAAAACACTAAGAATGTGGTAACGCACACATTGTTATCCTTAAGTGTGGGCAAATGGATTGGGCATTAAAGCGTGGGAATTTGTTAAAATACACTTGCAGACACTGCAGTGTATTGTAGTAATTTTGGTGTATTCTAACTGAATTAAAGTAAAGGGGGTTTCCAAAAACAATTCATATTAACGAAAACAACAAAGTCATGTTAACATTTCAAGATATAGATTGATTTATAAGTCTAGTTTACTACTTTAACGTTTAACTGTTGGTAAATCTACAGCCAATATACTGGAAACAAATTAAGAAATACAAAAACACCAACCAATGCATTGAGGTGGAACGTTATCCCATGATCCATCAGTGGTGCAAGTCAATACAGAAGATCCGCTGACCAAGTATCCGTCATTGCATGAATACGTTACCACATCGTTCACCGAATATCGAGCAATTTTCGATGACTGGTGGCGGCCATTTTGGATTAGGGCCAACTCTTCGCAAGCCACCTCTGTAAATTAAAAAGATAATGCTTTAAACAATTTACATAGGGAAGTTTTACAAAAAAAATGATTTTCAAGTTCTCTTAATGCAAAAAGTACAGTTTTATCATCATGCATTTAGACTCAACAATAGAACAGTATGAAATACTATTTTAAGAGTAAACAAAAACATTTTAGAAATGTTACTGTACCTCTACACAAACTTCCATCCCCGGTGTACCCAGTGTTACATGTGCATTGGAAGCCTGGGCGTAGGTTGGTGCATGTTGCATGTGGATCGCATGGTTGGTTGAATATATCAGCACACTCGTTAATATCTGAAATTAGTACTTGATGTATTAAGATGTGTAGATATTTTTATGGCAATTTAAAAGATTAAAAAAGGTCAATACCTCACTTTCTGAAATCACATTATACAGTTTGTGACATACTCATGCAGATTTAAAATAATCCTTACCTGAACATGTTGGAGGTAATGAAGTCCACTGCCCACTAGCTTGGCACGTTATACGGTTCGATCCAATCATTTCAAGTCCCACCCCACAAGCATACGTTATCACATCACCAACAATGTATTGGGTCTTCTCTCCAGCTCGAATGTCAGCATCGGTATTAGGTGGTGTGGAGCAAGATGATCCTAAAAAGAAAAAGAATAAAAAGTGAGTGCCAGAAAGGAAAAAGTCAGAAAGAGAAGTGAAAAGGAACCTTTATTTATTGATGCATCATCAGGTGGATAGTTATGTATATTATTTTTAGTTTGTTTAATAAAATAATTTTAGTAATAAACTTTAAATTACTCACTTGTGCATTGGTTTCCATTGCCAGTATAGCCAGGGTTACATTGGCATCTGTATGAACCTGGTATATTTTGGCAACGTGCATTCTCATCACAGGTATTGGTGCCATCCACACACTCATTGTCATCTAAAAAGTAGTAAAATGAAGAAAAAGGCAAGCGGAATGTGTTGAAGGCATTCATTTCAACTCTACAAATCTATATTACATCCTCTGACTTTTTTTTAACAAGACACTACTAAAGTTTTCTTACATAGTAATGGATTTTAATCTAGTATTATTCCTAAAGGGACATCATGATGAGTAAAACAATTTTCTAAGATTATCATACAACTCAATGCTCCAAAGCAACCAAAAACTTCTTTTTTAAATACCTCGGCATGTAGGTTCAGAATTCGACCACAGCGCTGTGTCCAAGCATGTAATAGATGATTCCCCCACAAGCGAATATCCAGAGATGCATTCGAAGGTGACAACTGCTCCAACAATGTTGCTGCTTGCACTGGATTCGTAAGAACCACTTTGTGGTCTTCTTATATCTCGACATTTAATTTCTGGATTGAAAAAATTTAAAGTTTAAGGTTACGAAATGAGAGCATTTTCATCTTTTAAATAAATTTGGTTGTTTCTGTATTAATTTACATTAACTGTAATTTTACCATTTTTAAAGTTATTTTATTAGTCAAAGATAAATATTTCCCCATAATTATTGCAAATAAAGGATTACAAACTAAACTATTTTTTTTTAATTTTGGTATCTTTCTTTGTAAAATTAAAGATGTGTGCTAAAAGCTCTTCAATTTTAACAAGTAATTTTCTGCAGTGTTACCAGGTCAATGTTATACTCCACCGACAACACACCACAAAACTATAACACAGAGCATGCTAACCTTGACAGAAGCTTCCAGTACCAGTATACCCAGTGTTGCAGGTACATGAATAGCTACCAGGGTTGTTTTGACAGGTTGCATTTGGATCGCATGGACTCTCTGTTGCCAAGCACTCATCAATGTCTGGAATTATCCACAGGTGTTTATTATGATTGTTCAATTGTACTTTTAACTTCCTATCTCTATTGTTTGACTTAGGTGTACTACATAATCATAATGTTGCTTAACAATACATTTCTGGTTAAAAATAAATGATGATTTTAAAAATAGATTATATTTTAAAAAAGTTAAAAATTAGCATATAACATGGGTTAAAACTTGGGATAAATGAGTTTTAAGTTCCAAAGTTCCAATATTGTCTTGGGGAAATAAGAAAAACACTCAAATTGTAGGTTTATTTTTGTTTCACAAGAATTGAAAACCAAACTATTTCAAAACTAGTTTTTTACCTTCACATGTTGGGAAAGCACTCCATTGTCCAGAATTTTGACATGTGACCTGACCAGCACCAATCATGCTGTAGCCAGTAAGGCAGGAGTAGCGGACAAAACTACCAGGAATGTACGCATCGGTTCCCTTGAAAGTGAAGATGATTCTTGCGTTGGAAACTTGGTCAGGTTCAACACATTCAATTGCTGGTAAAATATTTGAAAACAATATTATTGTGTTTCACAGTAAAAACAGTGTCAATATGATTGAATTAGTTGTATGGATATTTTAGATACCTATCTATTTTATTCATCTGAGCAAGCATTAAGTAAACAATTGGCAAAGAAGACAGGATAAAAATATTTCATTGTTTTGCCAAAAATAGAATCCAAAACACCTTACCTGCACAAAACAGTCCATCACCAGAATAGCCAGATCTACATGAACATTCAAATTCGCCAGGCAAATTGGTACAGATGGCATTTTGATCACAGGGTCCACTTAGGCATTCATTAGTGTCTGAAAAGTAAAAAAAAAAACATTAAAAAAAATCAGGTTGCTTTCTAAACTACCGGTGGTTTAAACTTGCATAATAAAAATTCTACATGAACAGTTTTTTAAATGCAGGTCTATAAAAAAAATTCTTAATTTTGTTAGTTACCTCTACATGCAGGTGGTGGTGCAGACCATCTGCCGTTTTGTTGGCATTCCGCAGTGTTGCTGCCTGACAGTTGGTAGCCATTGTTGCATGTGTACGCAACAGTGTTGCCCAATGTAAAAGGCTTGGTGCTAGTAGTAGATATTGTGCCTTGGGATGGTGCGGTACGGTCTTCACAAGTAATCACTGAAAATCAGATAAAACAAAACGGTGAGCTTTACACAATAAATTGAATTTATTAATGATGTTAGAACAATTTATACCAATTTTAAGTGATGTAGAAATTTAAGGTTAAAAGGTAGCATAGTATGCTAAAAGGTCTAGTACTCCGAGGTTAGGACTAGACAGCTCCTTTGAAATTCTTGACTATATGTGTTTAAGGTACTTATTGGACATTGTCATGATACAGTGGCTTTAAAACCGTCAGACAAAAATTTAAGTTATATAAAATGCACTACACACTCCTATACCTTCATAAACCCAAATGCGGAGATAAGGTCATTATTTATTCTAGCAATACTTACATGTGCATTGCCTTCCATTTCCATTGTAACCATGGTTACATGAGCAGTCATATCCCCCAACGACATTGCTACACTCTGCGTTATCGTCACAAAGGTTCAAGTCAGGATGGCTACATTCATCAATATCTGTAATAAATAAGTGATCAAATAAACAACACTTTTTTTACATTTCAGATAGAGACATTTAATTATTTAAATTTTTTTGTAAATTTGCATATTTGAAAAGAAATCTAAAATTAAAAAAAGAAATTTAAAAACAGCTACCTCGACAAGTAGGCTCAGTGTCCGACCATTGACCAGAATCCTCACAAGTGATGGACCTCACACCAACTATCTCGTAACCAGGTCTGCACTCGAAAGCAACGCTGCTTCCCACTTCATAATGAGTGAAAATGATTCGGTCGGTGAGTCTTCCGTTTGTTGGAATGTTGGGTTGGAGACACCGCACAGCTAAATATTAAAAAAAAGAATTGTAAAATTTTATACCAAGTCAATGAAATGTAGCTGGTACACTCACGTATGCAAATGCTTCCATCGCCAGAATATCCGTTGTCACAAGCGCATGTATAGCTTCCCTCTGTGTTGGTGCAAGTAGCTTGACTATGGCATGGACTTGCGTGACTGCTGTCACATTCGTTTATATCTGTGGAAAAAGGAAATAGTTAATAGAAATAGAAATAAAAAAACTTAAACATAAAATAACCTAGCTATTCTATGTAACAGATGGAATAAATTACTATCTATAGCCAACGAAATGGGAAAGGAACACAATATTTTAGAATACTAGGATCCCTCTGTCAGAAGCCAATTGACAAAAGTCAATTTATTATTTTTGGTTTTTCTTTGATGCATTTTTACACTGTTATCCGAAAGATAATACTTTCTATGCCTAAGTAATAAGTTTTTTGGACAAAAAAATTATAATATGGTACAAACGCAGACAGCCTTAAACAGTATTGGAATAAAAAAAGGTAAAAACTCTCCGTAGCGAAAATTCCGAAGAACTAAATAATTACCTGAACATGATGGTTCATCGCTGGACCATTGACCAGTAACCATGCATGTAAGCGGGGTTGAGTCACTTATTGCATAACCATTGTTGCACCTAAACACCGCCACATAGTCCACTCCATATTCCTCACGAGAATTACTGATGAAGCCATTGCTGGGCGCGGTTAAGCTTGAACAAGTTATTCCTGGAAATATATATAAAACAAATTATATTTTAAGCATTTCACTAATACAAAACACTAAATGAAAGTTCTGGATTTAACTAATAAATTTTGTATTACTTTAGCTGAAATTGATACATTTTCTATAGAATGACAATTAATCTGTTAATCCAGTTAATTTTGTCCCATCGTACATATATATTTTTTTGTCCAAATAGACAATTTATGTTTTCTGTTATGCAGTGTAAACCAAAAGTTGTTAATTTTAACATTGCGATGTATATTTCACCCAAGGTTAGCGTAACTCTTTTATTTCAATAGAGGTTCTATTAGATGGCTTCGCAACACAACATTTGTTAAGTTTTATTAATAAAAAGATCTCACAAATATCCATAAGTCGACTTAAACTTAAAGCAGAATCCAATAATAATGTAAATTATCTAAGTAAAAGAAATAATGTACTCACGTGTACAGGATAAAATTCCAATCCCCACTATATCCCACATTACATGTGCATACAAATGTACCACCACGGTTGCTGCATGCCGCATCAGTGTGGCACGGGTTGTCACGGCACTCGTCCACGTCTGTTGAATCAAAGAGAAATTTTTGAAAAAATGAAGTGCGAAAGAAAGTAATATAATATACATAATGAGAAAATGTCTTATAACAAGATTCGTAAGAATCCTATGTATCGACCATTGGGGTAGCCAGTCTAGAAGTTATTAAACCAACCAGTTTGATATTACAAGGTTTGAGTAATGTCTGAAAATTTTTGAAAAAGCATAGGCAAAACATCTTAATTTGGATCATTATATTAAAACAAACTAGACATCTGTGTAAGCTTACAATCAGAAACTGATATTTAAAATATAGGATACATTTTCATATCCAGTTCTAGTCAATATGCTACTGTCAGAGAACATATCAAAGCATTCATATTATTCTTTCTCACCTGTGCAAACTGGTGGGAAGTCTGAATATCGGCCAGTAGACAGGCAAGTAATGGTGTTGGAGCCTTGCAAGTTGTAGCCGTCATCACATTGGTATTCCACTTGGTCTCCAAACTCATATGTGCTTTGTGGGCTTAATATGCTGGCATGTCTGGGCACTATTGGGTCACCACATCTTATTTCTGTGGGGATTAAAGTTTAAATAGTAATATAACATTTTGATGTAGGTATTTTTCAAAGTGGGTAGTTTTTTCCTGGTTTAATCTTCACTCTCATTAGCAGTTCTGTCTCTGGGCAAGATACTTAATGCATGTTGCACCACACAGTCATTTAAACTGATTTTAAAAAGAATATTTCAAAACGAACTAAATAGAAAAAAACTTCAAACTTACTGCTGCATTGTGCACCATTTCCTTCGTATCCAGTGTTGCATGTACATCTATAATCTCCGATAAAGTTTTGACACTCCGCATTTTCATGGCATGGGCTGCTCCCAACTTCACATTCGTTAATATCTGGGGCAAGATTATATCATATTTAGTGCTTGATTTATTTTTAATGTTATTATTTATTTATACAACCATTTGCAGGCAAATAAACTCTAGTGAAGTGTTAAAGAACTTGCTACAACAATATCAAATCTAAGTCAAATGTAATTTTCTTAATCAAGTACAATAAAGGGCAGAATTAGGAAATAAAAAAAAATAGTGTCAGAATGACACCCAATACCAGTAAATGTAAAACCAGATAAGTCTATTAAATCTCATTGTAACAAAACTATTTAAATAAACGTAAAATTTTCCTGTCAACATACCGACACAGGACGGCTCAGTACCAGACCATGCCCCAGTGTCGTCGCAAGTTAAACTCTCCTCTCCGTTGATGCTGTACCCAGGATTGCAGGTGAATGTGGCAACGGTCCCGATTATGCTACCATCCAGTGACAAGGAGAAAGTTCCGTGTCGCGGGCTCAGTAGGTTTCGGCAAGTAATTTCTAAAAAACAATGATATTTTTAATGGCTGGATGTGTATTTGTCATTGATGCTGGATATCAAAATCGAACAGTGTATCTGCAGTTACCAAATCTATTACAGATGCTATTACAGTGTAGTTCAGTCAGTATAGTTTTGGGCGACCATTCCATGAGATCAATGCCCGTAAAATACCTTTTCCAGGAAAACATGCTTATAACGTGCAGTTTTTAACTAAATTCAACTTTTCGAAATAAAATGCTTTAAAGTTTTTATATGTTTCTGTAAAACTACATAATATTATATCTTAATATCAACCCAGAATCCATTTAAAGACTTCCGAAGGCGGAAACCACACTAGAAGTGCTTTGATGCAAATAAAAGAACTTACACCTGCAAATCTATCACTTACCTTCGCAGAAAAAGCCAGACCCAGAGTATCCACTGTTGCAGTTGCAAGTGAAACTACCCACAGTATTCTGACAACTTGCATTTGGATTGCACGGACTTGTTGTAGCGGCACATTCATCAATGTCTGAAATCAAAATTGAGAACTTTTAAAACGGCAGTAAGTTAATAATATTAAAGTGTTGATGGATGTGTCATTTCTAATTTGTATCCTCAAAAGTAGAAAAATGCATACTAAAGGGTTTAAACATGGTTATCATTAAATAAACCTAAACAAATGGAAATCTAAGAAATTTATTATTATTATTAAGAAAAAACAACTGTTTTGTTGCCGAGGTAATTTGACCTATGCTTTTAAAAACTACATTGGAGTGATGCTTTGTTAGACTACATAAAACGCCTTCGTATTGCCATTCCCCCAAACGGGTTTAATGTGGTGATTCAGAAATTGACTAGCTGACTACATTACTATTTTTATAGCTGTTTTCAAATAAATTTATGCAGAACTTCGAGGAATTGTGAAAATAAAAGAGCTACTTTTGGTCAGAGTGTAATAAACTTAAATGTTGTGAACTAAAAAACCCTTTTTACCATTGCAAGTTGGGAATTCAGAAGACCACTGCCCGGTCTCCGAACATGTCAGTTCATTAGCACCTTCCATCTCGAAACCATGGTTGCACCTGTACCTGACCACACTTCCCCTTATGAACCCGATGGTGCCGGCAAATGTGAACACAATGCGGCCATTGTCAATTTGTACTGGGTCTGTGCACTGGATCACTATGAAAATATGAATAAGAAATAATGATAAAATTGGATTGATGTGTGACTTCTATCCTGGCAGGCAGGGAAATCCATATTAAAGCATGTATACATGGTAAATGTCTGATCACTTGTGCCAACGATCCAGTTGCCGAAGCTATTGTAGTATGTTTTATATATAATTAAGACTTTAGGCTGCAGCTATTTTGGTTAAACCCATTAAACCAGAGTTTTTAGGAAAATTCTGCCAATGCCTGACCCATAGACACAACCAACCACAAGCCACCGGCAACAACATTTTTAGTTTTATTGATTAACCATTATTTATCTAACAATATTTTTTAAAAAATAATTTCTAACAAACGTGAAACAAAGCATTTATCAAGATTTTAATTTTTAACTTACAGCTGCAAGTTTGTCCATCACCGGAATATCCATCGATACAAACGCATTGAAAGCTTCCCTCCATGTTGTTGCATATGGCGTTCTCACCACATGGGTTGCGTGCGCACTCATTTACATCTGGGAGGTTTTTAATTTTAGTCGGAGCAAATTGGATATGATGATACTTTAGTCGCAGCGATTAGGCAGTAATTATTGCACAGGTGCCATCAGATAAATTAATCCTACAATTAGTACAATATACAAAAATCTTAATTACCTAAATTAAGGCATTCTTTCCATAATTCAAATGTGCATATTCAATCAAGAACTTATGCGGCTTTGGAGTGCCAAAGATATTTTTTATGAATTTTGTATCCACATAGGTTTGGTAGATTAGGTAAATGCAGTGTAAAACTGCAGAATGAAACTGCATTGTGAAAACCGGGCACCTTTCAATTCTTGCGGTCAGTGTCTTATTAAGCGCCGTTTGCTAGTATACTTAATAAGATAAAAAAAGGATAAAAATACCCACCGATACATAAAGGCGTTCCAGAGGTCCAGAAGCCATTTTCTTGGCAGGTTGCACTAGTGAAGCCACGCACTGTGTATCCATCATTGCAAGTGTATGTAACAGTGTTGCCAAGTAAAAATGGTGATGAACTTGTTGAGGAAACACTGCCTCTATTGGGTGCCGGTCTGTCCTCACAAGTGATGACTAAGAAAATAGTATTTAGTTATTTTTATTCTAAAAAATAAAGACAATAATTTTTAAGTACCCAAAATATATAACATTAGCAGCAGAAAGTTTGAGTACAGTCAATAAACTGATTTTTGGGATATTTAGATAGAAGTAAATGTAAGACTTAATTTTCTACAAAGCAAAAATAACACAAATCAACAGACATGAATTAAGAAGACTTTCTCAAGATAGAGAAATGTAATTTTTTTTACTGCATTACTTTATGTAAATAAAATACATTGGTTTTAAAGTAATTAAGAAACTTACGTTCACAAGTTGGTTCGTCAGCTCTACGGCCAGTACCACGGTAACCATGGTTACAAGTGCAGTGGTAAGCACCAATGGTATTCGAGCAATCAGCATTATCGTCACATGGGTTGATATCGCTGCTGCATTCATCGATATCTAAACGGAAAATCTTGTTTAAACATTTGTTTTCAATTTAAACACAGAAATTTTTAACACAAAACAAATCAGACCAAAAAAAATTATCCAAAATTGCTAAAAATATAATAATTAATATACACACACACCACATATATGTTATACTGGTTCAAATAACTATTAAATAAAAATTAAGCTCAATCTTATGCTCTTAAGACAATACAAATAACAGTGTTCACACTGGACAGCAATTTACTACACTATGTCAGAAGCAATTGATGTGTCTTAAAGTCAAAATCATAAAAAATATCATTAAAATTCGCACCTATACAAGATGGTTCATCTGCGGACCATGCACCAGAGTTGCCGCATGTTATGGTTGATTCACCATCAATTTCATAACCAGATCTACAAAGGAAGGTGACAGAGGATCCAACATCGTATTTTAGGAAGATGATATTGCCCGATATTCTGCCTTGTTCGGGTATCCTAGGTCTGTTGCACTGAATTTCTAAAGTATAAAAAATGATAAAAATTTCAGCATGAAAAATGTTAAATTATAAAGAGTTTCACTAAACAACCATTTTTTTAAATAATCATAAAAAAAACAAATGCACAATAACATGGTCTACAGTGCATTGACACAGTAGGATTAGAAATACAGGTTAAAAGATCAATGATTTCAGCACCGACACAGATTCCGAAAATATCTATGAGATATAGAACTAGATTCTAGATCAAAATTGATCATAGATGATTCTAGATTGCTGCAATATTCATAATAAGGGCATGTAAGAGAAATTGTTGTAAGAGCTTTATATTCACAATTTTCAGTTTAGAACTGTTGTATTACTTCACTATACTGTCTGAATAAACTGTAGTCAACAAAAAACTCTTTGGTATCTTACTATTACAAGAGAATCCATCTCCACTGTAGCCATCCTTGCATGAGCAGCTGTAGCTACCGACTGTGTTGTCACAATTGGCATTTGGTGAACATGGGAATACGCTGGTGCATTCGTTTATATCTAAGTGAGTTTGAAAATGTTAGAAGAATTAAAACTATGCAAAACATAAAAAAATGTTCTCAAGAATCCTCCGCAGAACGTTTAAGATTACTAGAGATACACACCGGGCAGGTAATGATTAG
>CH003386.1:430633-578535 GCA_000149265.1 Ciona savignyi
ACTTGATGGTGCAGTGAGCTCCTCACAAACAATCACTGTTGGAAAACTCAAATTAACTGCTGAGAACTGGTAACCACAGTTTGTCTATACCAGGAATATGTATGGGAATCCGTACACTTACAATGACCCAAAATTATTAAAATGATACAATTTTGCACATATGTAGAAGTATCACACTACTTACATTCGCACGAGGTGCCTACTTCTTGGTATCCACTGTTACAGGTGCATTCGTAGCTTCCCCTTGTATTCGTGCAGAGTGCGTTGGTATCACATATGCTGAGGTCATCACATTCGTTCAAGTCTGTGGTTGTAAAATCGTCAAAGTCATATTTGCGGGTAAGCATTACGTATTTAGGCGGTATTTTGCATGTAAAATTAAAATACTAAAAATTATTTAAAATAATGACGGTTAAACATTATTCTAGTAAGAAACACACATACCTTGGCACTGAGGTCTGTCTGCAGACCAGGTTCCATCAGGTTGGCAGATTAGTTCAGCTTCCCCATCCAATTGGAAACCATCGACGCATGAATATGTGACAGAAGACGAAACTGGGTAGGGACTTGTGCGTCTTGGGGCGAAGCTACCATGGGCAATTGGTAGAAGAACACGGCAAGTGATTTCTGCAACAAAAATATGATTTTATGGCAGCTGCTTTACATGTAAATAAGAGAAGTAGTGAACATACTAAACGTAAAAAAATAATTCTACTGGTCCAATCTCTTACTTTTATATAGTAAATTTTGGTTAAAATCCAACTCACGTATACAAATCGTTCCATCGCCAGAATATCCATTATTACAAGCGCATGTATAGCTTCCCTCTGTGTTGGTGCAAGTTGCTTGACTATGGCATGGACTTGCTTGACTGCTGTCACATTCATTTATATCTGTGAGAAAATTAATTAATTTCATTAACTCTTAAAACATAATAACCAGCATACCGCATGCACCATATATGTTTGCCAAAGATATTTCAGTATGTATAGTTAGTTAGTACACAATATTATTGAAATTATGAAGCATTTGATTTTACTTAATCATTGCAACTTTCACTAAGCCCGAAAAAAATTAAAGGTTTTTTTAATTCATTGCAATGAATCTCAAACAAATTATGGACATCGAGCTTGCCCAGCTAGATGAAGTAATCATGGAACCATTCCGACAAACTTACCATCGCAAGTTGGTTCAGTTGCGGACCACTCCCCTGATTCCATGCACCTTAGTGGGGTGTTGCTGCTCAGTTGATAGCCAGTGTTGCACCGGAATACACCAGTGTTTCCAGATACATATTCATCCCGAACATTGCTAATAAACCCATTGGCAGGGGCTAGTAGTTCTCTGCATGTAATTCCTGAAAATAAATGAATATTAGTTTCCAAATCTTATTCTGATTAGGGCATTCTATTGATTGATAATTAAAGTTTTTTCAGGTTATTTATTGATTTGTTATAATCCATGGCTTTCAAACCATAGATTAAAAGCAGATACATGTTTACAAAGATACTGCTGTGAGCAGATCGATTTATTTTTAGAAAATTCGATTTTATAGTAAGAATGTATGATAACTGCCATCCACAGGATCCTATGGTTCGTTCATTTTATTTGTACAGTATTCAAGTAGAATCACAAAATTTAGAATAAAGAACAAAGTGTCTATTTACTAATATTGCGGAATATACTTAATTGTTAATATTATAACATTATTTATACTATTCTATAGAAAATTAAAATTTGAAGAAAACTTAATCAAAATAATTAAACGACATTTAACAGATTCATGTTACACTTGCATGACACACTAAAAAACATTACTCACTTGTACATGTCTCTCCATCCCCCTGGTATCCGCGGTTGCAAGTGCAGGTGAAATGACCACGGACATTTGTACAAGCTGCATTTACATCACATGGGTTGCTACTGCATTCGTTAACATCTGCCAGGAAAAGAAAGAGTTTTTATATAATTTTTTTATATACACATTTGCATTTATTAAAAAATGCAAATTTCCACAAATTTATTTTCATTTTCAGATTATCCCATATGTTGAGTGTATTTTTCCAATATTTTTTTTACATTATATGTACAGAAAACCTTTATTAACCTAAAAATTAAATCTTTAGGATAATTTTTAAGTTGAATACTAGAGAAGAATCTTACATTTAGCTGATCAGTGTTTAGGCAGGGTAGTGATAATTACTTAGGAGAAAATACTTATGTTTAACCTCCAGATTAGAAAATAAAAGGGGTGCCTGTCAGCTTAAAAATTTTACGGGTCACAGTCAGTGAAGAATTGTACATATAAACTAGAGAGTTATGAGTTTTACCCAGAAAAAACTAATATGATGATATGATTGCAAAAAACATACCAGTGCATGTTGGAGGGAAGTCTGAGTACTGTCCACTTTCCGTACATGTGATTCTTTCACTGCCCATCAGGGTAAAGCCCACATCACACATATATTGCACAACATCACCAACAACATACGTGTCTTGTGGGGAAACGATTTGTGCGAATTGGCTTGATGGAGTAGGGCATGTGATCACTGGGGTAAAAGGTAAAAAGGTTGGTTAAATTAAATGGAAAATATTAAGTACAAAATGTAGCATAAAATAAAACAAAGACAATGTTATGGCGCTATATAATTGTATAGATCTGTTCTGATATAATTATAACACTAGACAATATTTTAACTTTTTATTTGGTATTGAAAAGATGGACAAAATTATGAAACGTTTAACCACAAGGAATTCAAACAAAAAATTGTTTTTGTTATATGAAAAAGTATAAAGATTTGTAGTTAAAATGTTACGAATTATGTTAACAAAAAAATGAGAACTACAATAAATTATTAATTCGTTAACAACCTATTAAGTGAGATGCTTAAATAAAGCAAAAGAATTAACATTTTATTACCTTGGCAGTTAAATCCATCACCAGTGTAGCGTGAGTTGCATGTGCATATGAAGCGGCCCGGTGTGTTTTCACATGAGGCGTTCTCATCACATGGGTGTAAAGTGGGATCACTGCACTCATCAATGTCTGGCATGGAAAAAAAAGTTTACAAAAATGATTTATAAACAAGAAGTTACAGAATTAAGATAATTGCTTTCACATTTAAAAGAAATTCAGTTTCAATGAAGAAAATGTACCAAATTTAAACAACTTTCTGAAGCACCATACTTTTTACTGTTTTATTGTATTGTTTGTTATTGTATTCTATTGTATTGTTTGTTATTGTAAAGTCAAAAAAACAAAAATATCTCATGTGAAAGATGAAATATTGACTTTATACCTTTAGTACAGACTATCCGGCAAGACAGTTGATTTCGCTAGAAATACAGATACACACTTACCAATGCATTCTGGCTCTGGGTGTGACCAGGTTCCAGTTGATAGACAAACAAGATTTGCTTGGCCATCAATCTCATACCCACTGATACAGGTGTATGTGAGCACTGTGCTTATGCTATACTCTAGCTGTGTACTATTCAAACTGCCTTTTAGAATTTCGGCCGGTTTTGAACATTTGATCTCTGTGGAATCAAAATGGTTAGCATTGAACGGTCCTGCGTATCATGGGAAAAGTTTATGCAATGGTTTTGTATTGTTTTTCTGCAATTTAAGCCACTCCACAAATAAACCAAAAAAACATTCAGGTTATGACTGGTACAGCATTTTTTATGGCCTGTCATAGTTTTAGGACAATCAGAAATGAATTGCAATTAGGTTGACCGAGTAAACAGTTTATGTAGTAGCTAAAGCATGATGTAACTAAGCATTAATAATATTTTAGTGCACCAACCTTCACAGAAGACTCCAGAACCAGAGTATCCACTATCACAGGTGCAAATGAAACTTCCCACTGTATTCTGGCAACTTGCATTTGGATCGCATGGACTATTTGTATCAGAACATTCATCGGTGTCTGGAACAAAACATTTTATAGTGAAAATATACAGAATAGATGTGTTCTGAACGAAAAACTGTAGTGTATAATTACGATAAAGAAATGCTTCATTTTTGTTTAACGGGGTAATTCACTGGATTTAGTGATTTCTGCATTAGGCAAGTCCAAAGTACAAGGCCACAAGCTACTGTCGAGTGCTAGTTTTGATCTCGTCATCTTGTAATGTATGTGACAAGTTAAAAAAGCATTTTTGATCCTACACTAACAAACTAATAAAAAAATGAAAAATCAGCAACCTACACTCCATACCTGTACAAGTTGGTGGTTGTTCTGACCAGAGACCATCAGGGTTACACCGTATGACCGGACCGCCGCTAAGTTGGTAACCATTATCGCATCTGTACCTCACCACTGAGTTCACATCGTATGGCCGTTGGAGTTCGGGAAAGAAACTTCCATTGTCCAGTGACGGAAGTTCATCACAGGTTATTTCTGGGAATAATGAAAAGTTAAAAAAAGGTTTACATTTAGACCTGGAAACATAAACCAGGTGGCATTTTTTAATAGTAAGTGATGTAAATTCTTACTTGTGCAAATGTCGCCAGTTCCAGTGTAATCTCTGTGGCACTGACAAGTGTAACTTCCAATAGTGTTGGTGCAAGTTGCATGGATGTCACATGGTGCTCTAGTGATGCACTCATTCTCATCTGTTAAAAAATGTGAAAATTGGAAAAGTGTACCAAACTGGTCATCAATTAAACTAGACTTCCCATGACCACAACAGAGTGTCCAAACTGTTTAAACACTGACGACACAGTTCTATGAATTTTAAAAATTAATGTTAAATAATTGGTTGGTGGCTTTCACAAGCAGTCTTAATGAACATGGTTTAGGTTTGGATGCAACAAATCCGTGCACAACAGCTTGATAAAAAAATATCTTAAACTTTATATTTCAAACAATAGTTCAAACACATACATACCAATGCATTGTGGAGGAGATTTGGACCATATACCACCAGCCAAACAGGTGAGTGAGCTTGCTCCAAAAATAACGTATCCAACGTTGCATGTGAATGTGGCAACCCCCCTTACACTGAGTGTGGTGGTGCTTACAGAACCAAAAGCCGGGTCAGAAAGTTCACTGCACACAATTTCTGGAAAAAAGTAGCATTTTGTGTTACTGCAACTATCATTATTGATTTTTTGTTATGATTAGTAATTTAGAGCAATTTTAAATTTTCCGTATATAACCCTGTTAACCTCTTACCATTGCATGAAACCCCATCTCCAGTATACCCATCATTACAAATGCAGGTATAACTTCCCTGGTTGTTATCGCATGATGCATTTATGTCACATGGGGAGTCTCTTGCGCACTCATCAATGTCTGAAAGAAAGTTACAGTAATTAAAAAAAAACAAGTTTATAATTTTTTTGATAAAAAATATATTTTAAACCCCAAATATATCTGAATTTTAATAGGAACGCATATTTTATTGAGATTCTTTATTTGAGGAGACTTGCGGCCACAGTATTCTGGAAAGCATGGCCTACCTTCACAGACTGGTGGGTCATTTGACCATGAGCCGTTAGGTTGACATGTTATAGTTGCGCCCCCGTCCATTGAATAACCATCATCGCATCCATATGTTATGGTGTTTGTGGCAATATATCGGGGTCGTCTTTGCGAGGAGATGAAACCATTGACAGGAGTGGTGGGAATGAGGCACTCATTTGCTGTGGGAAATTATTCATTTTAAATAAAAGCAGTAATAAAAAAATCAACCATCACTTAAACTAAATGTCACAGCTACTTAAACCTAGATCAACTGTGATTGCAATTGATGATAAAATAAATGAATTATACAAAACAAAAAATTATGTGGCCATTTTCAATTAGAGTTTTAATTAAACGTTTCTGAAAAACAAGAAGAGATTAATATGGCTATATACTTATATAAGCAAAATGAAAAAATTTAGTAGATAAAAATTGATTGGCCTAATAATTAAGCGATCAAAATAACGTAAATTGATATAACTACATAACATATTTCAAAATAGATAATATTCTCACGTTCGCATATGTATCCGTCCCCATTGTAGCCTGATTTACATGTGCAAGAGTACGACCCTTTGTTGTTAGAACAATCTGCGTTGCTGTCGCAATTATCAATGTCTTCTCTGCATTCGTTGATATCTGGGATGCCACAGTGAGGTTAAAGGTGCAATTTTGTTAAGCTAAATTTAAATTGCTAGGTCTATTATTACAGTTGGGAAAGATCAGTTTAATTATGATGGGTCGAGATGCTTGACTAGGGAGTCAGGAACACATTCACAGAGGTGTCACGACACATTTACAGACACAACCACTGATCTGCACTGACGGATTTTTTCTTTTACAGATTATTATAATCGATATAAATCCATAATATTTCTTCGAATATTTTTTCTACTTATATTTTAACGTACAAATCTTGTTTTTTATTATTTTATATACTACCTTTGCTTCCTCAAAATTAAAATATATTTCTATGGCTTACCTGTGCACGCGGGTGGAACTTCAGACCACAACCCAGTGTTGAGGCAAGTGGCACTAGCTGATCCAACCATCCGGTACCCAGTATTACACTGATACACAACACTTACGCCCACAACTATGCTGGAACTGCTGGATAGTCGGTAGGTGCCATCATTTATACGAGCTGGTCGGCCACATTGAACACCTATGGTGAAATTGTGGAAATGTAAATTTATTTACAAGCTTTTACATATCATTTTGTGGTCAATAATTTTGGCTTATTATAATATACTGGATCAGATGAAAGAGTGCCTTAACTTAAGTTTTTTTATTAATTTCTAAAATATATTAATTTCTGTGTATTTACGTGTGCAGAATGTGCCGTCCCCACTAAAACCATCATTGCAGTTGCATTCATACGATCCAGGCACGTTGGTGCATGTAGCGTCCGGTGAGCATGGCTGGACACTGTCCAGGCATTCATTGGTGTCTATGGAGAATATTTTTATAAATCTATTACTGCAAATAAGCATACTGGAAAAAAAATTAGTTAGAACTACTTATTTTATTTCACTAAATCACTTTGCATCAAATTGAAGTTACCTTAAATTTATGTTATTTATTATTGACATAAGGATAATATTTTAATATTTCCTTGGTTGTAGATATATAAAAAACCTACAATTTAAATTAATTTGAATACATAAAATGAAATGCTTGTCAGAAGCACAACTTAAAAGTTTTGCAGCAAGAGTGTTGTTCGAACTATAAACCATCTGATTTATCACCTCATTATTAAATCATTACACAATTTGGCCAGCAAGTTAAAATGTAAATTTATTTAACTAGTAGTATACTGCACCTTCACATGTAGGGGGAGGGGAGAAGACCAGCGTCTGTCCCTCATGCACGTCGCGAACTCTGTACCAACCAGATCATATCCAGCTTCACACGAGTAGCGCACTGACTGGTCCACCAACCACTTGGTGCGTGTGGCGGGGGATATCACCCCATTTTGTGGTGCACTTGGAAGTGGGCATTCGATCACTGTGGAACAAGGATGGTAATGTCTTAAAAGCACAAAAATAATAAAATGGATTTTTAGTTAATTACCTCAAACCACTGAAGTAATATGAAAATAAAAATGACAGATAAAGCTCTATTAAAAAACAGTTGAAACAGTTAAATAGTTGTTCGTAATCTATTTTGTACAATTTTGGTCATCATCAATATCTTATTATCAAAAATCAATTGAAACTGCTTGTACAAATCTGACTATGTATACATACATGAGCATTGGCTCCCATCACCGGTATATCGGTCATTGCATGTGCAAGTGAATGAACCTTCAGTGTTTGTACATGATGCGTTCCTCGAGCATGGGTAGTTGTTTGCTTGTAAGCATTCATTTATGTCTGCGGGAGTGTGCAAAATTGGGTTACTGCACCAGGAATATATCTCGACTGCAATAGGCATACAATACAAAAATGGATTTACATGCCATGGTGTTGAATGAGTACTGCAAAGACAGTTGGAAAATAAGTTATTGCAGTGTTTCCATAAAGTAACAATTTCAAACAATGCATTTGACACACTGGTCATTAGGTGCACTTGCTCTGGGTAACTGGTTAGAATCCAAGAAACAAACTTCTAGTATCATGCCACACTTTAAACTTGACATTACAGACAGGACCATACACAGAATCCATTTCCAAAATAATTTAAGAAATAAACATAAAACTTACCAAGACAACTTGGTACCCTGAAGGACCATTCACCAGAAGGAAGACAAGTTAGTGATCGGGTGTGTGATAATCTGTAACCGTTGTCACAGGCAAAGGTGACCACATTTCGTACCACATATGGAGGGTTACTTGACGATGACTTTGACCCATGCATAGGGGCAGCCAGATCCTCGCAAGTTATTACTAAAGGGATATTATTTAATAAACTAAGTAAATTATCAACAAAAATTTAACATGGTATGATGGACATTAGCCCATTTATAGTTTTACATTAAAACAGCAATAAAAAAGAAGTTTTTAAATCAAAATTTTATTTTGCCACCAAAGTTTCTAAAAACAAACAAATTTTTACCCTAATTACTTACGTTCACAGTTCTGTCCATTGCCTGTGTATCCTTCATTGCAATTACACTCAAATCCACCTCTTGTGTTTGTGCATCTGGCATTTTCATCACATGCATTCGGGTTTTCACATTCATTTATATCTGATAAAAATATTTATTTAAGTGTATTGCACAAATGTATATTCTTGTATTGGATTATAGATGCATTCAAAGTGCAGTCATAAATGACTTTTAAAGCTGAGCTATCAGAGCTGATAAAGAGTGCTGTAAATCACACCGGTATTTCATTCATTTTTGTTTAACTATCTCTTTATCTTCCTTCTGATGGTCCACTGTGCTAACATGATAGCGATATTGCCAGACAAAAAAAATACCTCATGGGATAGAATACCAGAGTGGTAACAAATATAAAATCATGGCTTACCAACACATCGTGGCTGTGAAGGAGCCCACCGTCCACTTTCCTGGCAAGTAATGTCAGCAGCCCCCTGCATTCTATACCCATCGTTACATGTGTGGGTGACTACTGCTCTGAGTTGGTAAGGACCCGTTCTTGGCGTGAATTGGCCATTCAGTATCGGTGTCAAGGCAGGACATGTGATTTCTATGGGTAAAGTTAAATTTAAAGGGAAAATTAGAGTAAAGTAAAATTTGCAGTATAAGTTTTAATTGTTTAAAATAAATCCTAATAATTATTCAAGCACTTACCAATGCATAACTGACCATCACCAGAATATCCATCATTACAAGCGCATGTATAGCTTCCCTCTGTGTTGGTGCAAGTTGCTTGAGTGTGGCACGGACGTGCTTCGCTGCTGTCACATTCATTTATATCTGTGGGAAAAAAACAGGACTTTCAATTAGGAAAATGAAGATAATAAAATAAAAATAAAAAGATGATTGAAATCAAATAAAAAAAACATAAACTATCATTTAAAAAACCTACGAAATTACCTTCGCAAGTAGGAACTGGGTGGGACCAAGTACCATCATTACTGCAATGTATACTACGTTGACCTTCCCTTCTGTAACCGAGATGGCAGGTGAAGAACACGGTGTTGCCATAAGTATATACCGGGCGTGGATTGCTGATCAAACCATTTGTTGGAGCGGTCAGTGCAGGACATGTGATTTCTGATAAAAAAAACATCATTATTATTACACAAAGTTATTACACATGGAGCCGCGAGACTACCACATTTACACATATTGCTGGGGATATTATAGCATGATGCAGATACTAAATATGCTACATTGATACTTTCTCCCATACATTTATGTGGGTGTAGCAGATAATTGTAAAAGCAAATATATTTCGTGATCTACGGTTATTATTCATTATTTTTTTATCTTTGGTTTTAACTAAATAAATATATAGAATACAAGAGTTTGCTTACTGGTGCAAGTGGTACCATCCCCAGTATAGCCCATGTTACAGGTACATGTGAACGTAGCACGCACATTCGCGCACGCAGCGTTTTCATCACAAGGATTATCCCGACATTCATTGACATCTAAGAATAAAAATAAAATGGTAGAAAAAAGGTTTCAGTTGTATTCTTCATTGCATACTGTTGTACTATAGCGTGTAATGAGAACATCACAATGTCAACAGGTTTTCTATCCTAAGATATTTTATGATAATGATGCACAGTTAGTCTGTGTTAGATTATTAAAAAACAGTAAAATAAATAAAAAATCATACAAAAAATATTGAACAGATGTAAAAACCAACTTAGTTCCTGAATCCTGCAACATACCTGTACAGGTGGGAGGGTTGTCTGACCACAAGCCAGTTTCAAGGCAAGTCAGCTGTCTGGAGCCGACCATGGTGAAGCCTGATGGGCAGCTATATGTCGCAACTTGGTCAACAAAGTATTGAGCTTGTGGCTGAAGCAATGTTACATCTTGATTTGTAGCAGGAGGGGTGCAAGTTATTTCTGAGAAATTAAAAACAATGTTATTGATATCTAGTATATAACCTGAAATATTCAGTTCAAAATTTATTTTAACACAACTAATATTGTAAAAACTCATTTTAAAAGAGTACATAATAGTAAAAAAACACAAATTCTTTTAAAAAGACATTTTAACAAATAATGCAAAGAAAAAAAATCACAATATAAATTTTTTAATTTTCTAAATAAATTTGCTTTACTTAGATTATTTTTTCGTTTGTAAGGTAGATAGGCATTAACCTTTTGGGTACTTAGGAACTTACGTGTGCAGGTATGCCCATTTCCAGAGTATTTATCATTACATGTGCATGTAAATGAGCCCATTTGGTTCTGACAAGATGCATTCGGATCACATGGGTTATTCGCAGGGTTTGAGCATTCATTGATATCTGTCAGTAAATAAAAGGGTTCTGACTTAATTTTGGATACTAAACAATATAGAACTATACCAAAAACTATGGTTGCATGTCAGCGCTAAACAAATGTCATCGAAGACTGAACTTTATTTTAAAACAGCAGATAGGCAAAATAGGCAATTTTTTTAAGTTCTGCTTACTTAAAAAGTCCACAAGTTAAACTCTACAGACAATCGCTACCGCCAAGACCACAAATTTTTAAAATTAGTTCAGCAATGATTTATATTAACCAAAGACTAGCATCAGACTAGTACTGCTGACACAAACTTGTGGTATTAACACAGATCTACCATGAACATTACCGATCAATAGAAACGTATGACCAATGCATTTAAGGTTGAATAATATAGGCAAAATTCACCCACCATTGCATGTGGGTTCTGTGCTGGACCATTCTCCGTTGTTTTCGCAAATAATAGTTTCATCACCCTGAAGTTGGTATCCTGGATTGCATCTGTAGCTTACTCTGCTTCCAATGTAATATGAGGGAAGTGGGTTAAAAATGCCGTGGTTGATTTCCAATGGGTCTCTGCACTTGATTTCTGCAAAAAAGGTAAAATTTAACCTCATAAAGATGAGTAAGCTCCGGAAACCTCATAAATGTAGGTAAACATTCATTTACAAATTAGATACTGGATTTATGGTAATGTTATTGTTAAATTGAAACTTCAGTTAAGTACCACATTTATGAAAAATCCCTGAGATATTTGTATAGAAAAAGAGTTGGCAGAAGTTCAGATATTGGGAGTGAAAAACACGATTTGCAATTTAACATGTGCATTCATCAGAATAACAGGTCCACAAGGTTGTGTTGATTATTTTATTATATGTGTCATAACAAATAAAATCAAACACATTTCTAATTTGTTGGTTACCAACCTTCACAAACAAAGCCAGAGCCTGAGTATCCACTGTTACAAGTGCAAGCGAAACTTCCTACAGAATTTTCGCAACTCGCATTAGGATCGCATGGGCTAATCGTAGCAGAACATTCATCGGTGTCTGGAATTCAAAAATACAAGAAATGTATAACAGTATTAGAAAATACACAAATAACGAGCTTTTATAAATTATTGTATACAGTATAGATGTTACTATTTTTAATATATATTTGAATCCAAACATTTAAGGTAACATTAATTAAGGGTCTCGTCTAGGAACATGGTTGTGCAGTTTATATAGTGGTTATGGAAAAATAATAAATGACACACAAACAGTGATTAAAAAGTTGACATTGTATTGTTGATACCTGTACAAGTCGGTGGCTGTTCTGACCAAAGTCCATCAGAATTACATCGGATGACCGGTCCGCCGCTAAGTTGGTAACCATTATCACATCTGTACCTCACCACTGAGTTTACATCGTATGGCCGTTGGAGTTCGGGAAAGAAACTTCCATTGTCCAGTGACGGAAGTTGCAGACAAGTTATTCCTAAAAACCATTAAATTTAGATTTGTAGATGAGTTTTCCTAGAGATTAGAGTTTCTCATTTACAACAATTTTTACATCCCCTTGATTTCAACTGGATAGAAACCACTTGTTATAAAAATCAAGACCGTATGGTTGGCGACCAAATACACAATATACTATCCGAACAAACGATAAATTAGGTACATTTTGAGCTGCCAGAAAGGAAATAGCATGGCACATTACCAATATTTCTATTCAGAAACAATCACTGTTCAGTTGATTCTTACTTGTGCAAATGTCGCCAGTTCCAGTGTAATCTCTGTGGCACTGACAAGTGTAACTTCCAATAGTGTTGGTGCAAGTTGCATGGATGTCACACGGTGCTCTGCTGATGCACTCATTCTCGTCTGTGTGGGGTAAGCAGAGTATTAGTTAATTGCTGTAAGATTCTGTTTTACACAGAAACTCATATATCAAACATAAAATAAAAACAAGCCAATGTTAATCAATAAACAGTCAAGTTTAAAATAATTTGATGTATCTGTTAATGTAATTGGTTGTATTTCTACTGTTTTTACTAAAGATAAAGACTGTATCTGAAATGTCTGCAAATTCATGTTTAAACTTATAATAAATGCAACAATATGTACTCACCAACACACGTAGGTGGTGTGTTGGACCACCGGCCATTTGAGAAACAAGTGATGACTTGTGGCCCGTCCAACCGATACCCAGTGTTGCACGAATAAGTTGCAACGCCTTGAACACTGCGGGAAGTTACAACAACACTGCCTTGGGTGGGTTGGCTAAGAGAAGGGCATAGGATCTCTGCAAGGTAAGGTTGGTGTTTTGTTATTTAAAATTCATTTCGATGTATTAATTGATCATTTGTATTCTGTATGGTAAGAGACAATGTTAAATTGAAACATAGGCAGCTGAAGAGTAACATAAACTAAAGATAAACAAGTCATTGGCAATAAAGTGCATACAAATTTAACATATAAAAAAATTGACATTGATAAAGCGATCAAAAACCTGAGCACATCACTCACCCTGACAAGTTCGACCATCGCCAGAGTAACCCTCATTACAGCTGCATGTGAAGCTGCCAAGCTGGTTGCGACATAAAGCATTCTGATCGCATGGGTTTCTCTCGCATTCGTTGATATCTAAAATGTGAGTCAGGATGTTTAATTTAAAAACTATTTGGTGAGATGCACAGTAGTACAAACATTATTGATTTTTGCAGATGATTCACTGCATTACACATAACTTTTTATTTAAAAACATTTTTTATATTGTTGCTAACACACATTACAAAAAATGATTTTTTTCTAATTTTAAGTTTGGAAAAGGATTGTTACTATTACATTCTAACTGCATAGCTGTAACACTTTAACATAATAAGAGAATTGCGACAAACCTAAACAAGTGGGCGGTTGGTTTGACCATGTTCCATCAGACTGACATGTAGCATTCCTGGGCCCCCTGAGCGCAAACCCATCTCGGCATGTATAGATCACAAAATCTTCAGTGACCCATTTTTGTTGAGGTGATATGGGTGGGTTGATAAACCCATTAAAAGGTCTTCGCGGTGCAGGACACTCAATCACTGTGATAAGGTGGGTTAAAATGTTGCTCAATTCAAATTTACGTTTTAACGGCAAGGGCAGTCATGGGAGATTGTAAAAGTATGTGCTTGCCAGAAATTTTCAAATACTTTAGGTTGAAATTATTTATTACTTATATAATCAGGGATGTGGACATTTCAGTAACAATAAAAAAAGGAATTTTTACCTGTGCAAGTATCCCCTGGTCCAGTGAAACCTGTTTCGCAAGTGCATGTGTAACTTCCGGGGGTATTGGAGCATTGAGCATTTTGGTCGCAGTCATGACTGTTGTCCGCACATTCATCCGTGTCTGGAAATATTTACCATTATGAAGAACCAATGGTTTTGAGATCTAAACCTAATGCAGGTAGATACAGAACAAAAATCGGAAAATCAATATAGATTAAAATTGAAGGGGCCTGGTATTCCAGAAAAACAGCTCTCCTAGCTGTGTAACTAAGTAAAACTATGCATTACACAACATTTAAATAAACTTACCTCTACAAATGGGGGGCGAACTGGACCATTCCCCAGTGTTTAAGCAAGTTATGATTCTGTCGCCGACGGCTTCATAACCAGAGTTGCAATGGTAGACTGCTCTGGTGCCAACCAGAATGGAAGTAGCCGTAGTTAAAGTGTAACCACCATTTTCTACACGTCCTGGTCTGGAGCATACGATTGCTGTAAAGAGAATACAGTCGTCAGAATCGAAAACAATTTTTTTAAAGAATTGTACATTTCAACAGTTTTAGGAATTAGAAAAACACTGCATAATGACTACAGTGGGTATGTCAATGGGATATATATTTATTTATGAGATCAATTAGCAAATCTAGGATAAAATTGCTAAACAGGTCAGTTTTTAGGCAATGACCCTGCCTCTTCGTGAAGTTAGAGAAATTGTCTTAACATTTCTTATGGTTATAAGATATAAACAATCAGGAAACTTACGTCTACAAGTTGTGCCAGATCCGGTGTAATTCTCCTCACATGTACACTCGTAACTACCATCTGTGTTGGTGCACTCTGCATTGGCATCACATGGCCCTCCGAATAAATTGCTGCATTCGTCGATATCTGAGAAGGGAGGCATGGTTCTTTGATCAGTTTGGAAATTCTTGTTTTATTTCTATATTTATGGATCGATTTGCACAAATTAATATCAATGTGTAAGGCAAAAACAAACTTCGTACAATTTATTTATGATTTTGAGTAAAACATCTTTATGAAAGTAAGTATATGTTGATTGAAAGGCATGGACAGTTAATTAATTGACAGGTATAACTAGACCCAAATTATGTAGCTTAAATTAAAGCTGCATGAATATGACATGAACAACAATATAAAGACAATGACAATAATCCTGTAATTTCAGAGAATATATTTCACCTGAACTGAAGTTGCTATTTAAGTTAGAATAGTTTATTTTAATACCCATGAATAAAAAAGATTTGCCCTATTATGGATGACATGGTTATCAAAACGCACCTGTACAAGTTGGTTCGTCTGAAGACCATGTCCCGTCAGTCTGGCATACAATCACCGAGCTACCACTAACAACGTAACCCCTGTTGCATGAGTATCGTACGCTTTGTCCAGCAAACCATGTTCCTTGGCTTGAGGGGGACATGGCACCGTTTACTGGTGCTGTCACTGGTCTGCATTCTGTTCCTAAAATGACAAAACGAAGATTATATGTGAGAATAAATAAGAAAATCAGTTTTAGTGTAAACATGTAGAAAAAACAATCCTGAAATAATGGGTTGTATAATAATCAGACATCAATATTTATATTTAGTGACGCTCATTTTTTAACAAAGTTAGTCCACCAAATTAAAAATAGTGTAAACATTGTTAAGATCATTTTTTGGAAATAAACAATATAGTCTGATTCACTTTTCAGTGTATCTTAACCAATGATAACATACTTGTACAAGTAACCCCATCTCCAGTATAGTCGCTATTGCAGGCACAAGTGAATCCACCAAACTGGTTGGTGCACACAGCGTTTTCATCACATGGAATGTTGGCTGGATCGACACACTCATTCACATCTGGAAATGCAAAACATTAGCATGATGTTGAAGAGCTTAATAACGAATAAAGCACAGTGTATTTAATCTGTCCTTTAAGTTGGAAAATTGTTTTAGCTATGATAGCTTCATCTATAAAAGACGATTCGAAATGTGTCAAATCTACAGTTTTTTAAATATATAGAAATCTTATTGATTCATGTTTACATCTATATAGCTTTACCTTGATGACAGAGACGTTTTGGAAAGTGCCTATTCCACAGCTTATTGATAACACAGATTTCATATTTGAGATTTATGAGTTAGTTACAGATTAAAACAAAATCTTTTCAACCGCATAAACAGGTGCCAAAAAACAATACTTGGTACCTCTACAAGTTGGTTCAGGTGACGACCAGAGTCCAGTCTCCATGCAGGTGGCAGAAGCCGAGCCGTGAAGTGAGAAGCCAGAGTCACAAGAATATTCAACCGTGGCACCGAGTAGATATGGCGCCACGACCTCGGAGGTCACATCCCCGTTGGTAGGGTTTGATGGGGTGGGGCAAATGATCACTGTGTTTAGGGGTTTTATATATTTGTAACTCTAAATGCATGTTAAAATTTATTTTGGAACAAAAAATATTTGCAGCTCTATTTAAAGAAAACTTACCAAAGTGACTATAGATATTTGATTTGTTGTATATACTGTACAATTAAAAAACAAATTTTTACTTTAAATACTAACATTCACACACAACACCATTGCCCCTGTAGCCTTCATTGCAGTCACATGTATAAGAGCCCACAGTGTTTTGGCAGGTGGCACTTGGATCACATGGACTTGGGCTCCTCTCACATTCATTTATGTCTGCAGATTCATTTTTATGTTAATATTAGAAGTAAATTTATACAACCGTTAGCTGTTCAGAAGTGTATTGGTTTGTCACTTGGATTGTTGCATATTCGTAAACTAACAATTTCTATTAGTGTGTGTGCAGGGCACGGTATTTATACAATTCATTGGAAGCTTATGTAAAAATGGTCGAATCGAGTTTTTTATCAGGCAATCTCGTTTTAGGTCAATTCTTTGATGTTTAGACTCATGTCTGTGTAAAATTGGTTTTGAGTAAAGACATTTGTTTGGGTCACTACAACAATGGTATCACTTTTTCTTAAATCTAATGGCAGTCTTTCCCAGAGATAAATATTGAGAATCCCACACTCAAAATTGAGAAATTATTAATAAATGAAAACTAAGCATCAGAAAGTCACCGTTGCATGTGGGTTGTGGGGACCAAAGCCCTGATTCGAGACAAACTGAAGTGGCATCTCCAACCATGGTGTACCCGACATTGCATCTGTATCGAGCCTCGTTGTTGAACGCCCACTGCACGCGAGGTGATGACGTCAACAGTGCATTGTCCGGCACGGGGGGTGCAGTACATGTGATCACTAGAAAACGAGTTTAATTGATTTAATTATTATGGTTTATCTTTTGATTTTTTAAGAATATATGTTTCACTATCATTTCATGAGTCTTTAAAAAACAGTATTTAAAAGGGCAGATAATCAAAACTTGACTTGAACAAAGGAAAGCAGGAAAAAATGTTGTGAAATGAAAATCAGCAGCTAGCTAGATGGGCAAGACCTAGTAGATTACATGATTCTACTAAAAATAAAGAATTATCTCAGGCATATACCACATACAGCAATTATGTAAACTTGGATTTATGTCCAAGTGCCTAGGTAATTCTGTCAATTTTTTGTTTAATTTTTAAAAGATGACCAAGTGCAAAAATGACACATATAACAAACAAGTCAACTTACGTGCACATGCCACACCATCACCAGTGTAGCCATCATTACAAGCGCATGAATAACTTCCCTCGCTGTTTGTGCACCTGGCATTCACATCACAGTTGTCACTGCTTTCATCACATTCATTGATGTCTGTTGGATGATTAAGATCAGGTTAAAAATCAAATACAGGAGATTATAAAAAAAGATTGTAGAAAAGGCAATCAACAGTTTAATCATTTTCTTGTAAAATGTTTTGGAAAAAATCTCCCTTTTATATCAGTTGTAATTAAGTTAACATTAGTAACAGTTACCTTTTTTTGCTACATTGCTTGGTTATATTTTTACATTGGTTGCTCTATATGTACTTTTGGTTTGTAAAAAACTTGGACAAATTAGCATTCCGGATACATTTTTTTATATATTTAAACTTTTAATAAGATTGTTAAAATATGCAAAAACGAGACAGATAGACCTTAAACTACAGACTAGAAATTATGTAATATGATACTGGCATTTGTACCTCCCTTGTGATTATACCTACACAGATTACCAAGGCCATAAAATTTAGACAACTTACCATCACAAGCGAAGGGTACTCCAGACCACCTCCCACTGCGTTGGCACTCTCGCTCTGTGTTTCCTGATGCCCTGTACCCTGGTTCGCAATCCACCGACACAGTGTTCCCATACACCGATGGTGTGTCACTGGGTGTGGGGTTCAATGAACCATTGATTGGTTCATCAAGTTGTGGGCAAGTAATTTCTATAAAAAAATGTCTGGTTATAGTTTTTAAATACAACTAAATATTTTTATTAAACTAAATTAGTATTTTCAAGTATGATGATCAATAAAAACAATGGAAAAAATAAAACAGTTTAAAATAATCTGATTAAAACAATTTTTCCAATATATATATATATTTTTTTTACTAATATAACAAGGAACTTACGGTATATATATATATATTTTTTTTTACCATTAAAACAAGGAACTTACGGTCGCAGGACTGGCCATCACCAATATATCCATCATCGCACATGCAGCTGTAACTACCAATAGAGTTGCTACAACTTGCATTCTCATCACAAACTGGGGTGGATGTTGGATCACATTCATCGATGTCTGAAAGAGAAAATTATGAGTTTTAGATAAAATTGAAGAAACTTTATAAAAAAAAAAAAATTAAACAATTTTAAAAAAAACTTGAACAAACCGTAATTAAAGCTTATTTGAAAAACTTAAAAAAAAGTAAATTGTAACAAACTTTTACAGACTAAAAATTGCAAAAACATTTGTTTGGATAAAACAGAGCTAAAGGATAACTGAAGTCATCTGTTGTCTTATTACCACAGCCTGAGGTCTAGTTTTATAACATGTATTATAAAAGCATTTATATTTTTTTTTTTCTGAAAAATAGTTAAAAAAAAAAGATAAATTATAAAGCACTTTAATAGGCATGATATTCCCACTGTGTGCATGTGATAATTAAGCATGTTCCTTTATGCATATATATTATCATCCCATAACTGAACTCACCAACACATGAAGGCTCGTCGGCAGACCATACGCCCCCCTCTGCGCAAGTTAACGGGTTACTGCCCTCAACTGTGTAGCCACTGACACAGGAAAATGTCACCACTGTGTTGACTGGATAGTTAGGCAGATTCTGAGGCTCAATTGTCATGAGCTCGGAACCCACCGGTGGACTGCATGATTCAACTGAAAAGTATTGATTATGAATAAATTACAAAAGCCTGACACATTTTTTTGTAAAATATCAGAAAAGAAAATTTCAGATAAAAAATAAACTTTGCAACAATTTTTAAAAAAGAATCAATGAATAATGTCACAGGAAAAACTTCTAATTTTACCTGTGCATTGCTGGCCGTTCCCAGTGTAGCCCTCCCCACATTGGCAGGTGAAACTACCGATTGTGTTGGAACATGTCGCTGACGCGTGGCATGGAATGCCCACTGAACATTCATCCATGTCTGTAGATTAATTGTCGCTTGGTTTATTGTTTCATTAAGATGTTGTTTAAAAATTAAATGTGTGTACAATTTTTTATTTTTGACCTGTTATATGTAGTATTAAATTTTCCAACACATTAATTACACAAAAAGCTGTAAAATAAGAGAAACAATGTTAACAACTCACCGACACATGTTGGCTCCTCCCCAGACCAAACCCCTGACCCGGTACATCTGATTTGCCGGTGTCCTGACAGCTGGTACCCGGGGTTGCAGCTGTATGTAACCCGTGTGCCCACAATCCAGTTGGTGTCATCACTTGGAGAGCGAATTCCATTCTCGATGGTTGTCGATAAAGATGGACAGAGAATTTCTAAAGAACAACAAATTACTTTAAAAACTCACTTTGTATGGAAAAAACTTATTGTTTAATAAAAATATTAGGTGATTTATAGTCACAAAGTATGGTGGCAGACTAGCAGCTATTACTTACGTTCACATGTTCTTCCTTCTCCAGAGTATCCTGATTTACAGGTGCAAGTGAAGCTACCTTCGGTGTTATCACAATCAGCGTTCAAATCGCACGTGTTAAGCACTGCATCTCCACATTCATTGATATCTAGAGAAGAAAATGTTAAATGCATAATTATGAAAATTTTTTTATAAATTGTTAAATATTTAAAAAAATGTGAAACTAAATACAAACTATGTGTCCACTGGAATAAGTCTATTGAACATCACAACAATACCTTCACACGCGGGTGGGTCGTTGCTCCAAATACCGAGTCGCGTACACGTAGCTTCAACCGGTCCTACCAAGGTGTAACCACCATTGCAACGAAATGTAATGACTGAATTAAGCAACCATTGGGTTGGATCTGGTGAGCTTGAACCAAATTCTGACACAACAGGGTCCAGGCATACAATCACTGAAATGAGCAAAAAATTGTTTTGTATTTTAAAATGTTTAAAGCAATAATATCTAAAATATAAAAGATAATAAAATAAGGTATAAAATACCTGTGGTTTGTTGCTTAATATAAAAAATATTTTTATGAAAAAAAAAAGAAATGTAAAGGTAGCAAAAATCTTTGTTTATTTGTAAACAATTTAAACATATGTTAATTTCAGTTTCCTAAAAGTTGTAAATATATTTTAAAACAAAACAATCATTTAATTTATTTGGTATAATTACTTCAAACTTGCATTAGTGGAAGAAATATCTAAAAGTTCAACTTACATTCACAGAAGACGCCATCACCAAAGTAGCCTTCCTGGCAAGTGCAATTATGACTTCCCTCAGTGTTGACGCATGTGGCGTGTTCGTCACATTCGTGAGTGCCACTTGTGCATTCGTTTATGTCTAAGAACCAGGTAAGTGTATCACAGAGAAGAATTGGGATGAAATACTCCCTTTTTTTTGAATAAGTAAACTAAACTGTTTTACTTTTACATTCCCATATATATTGACATTATTCTATCTCTAAAGTAACTGTTGCAGTATATTACTTATATTGAAATACCCAACTTGTACCCAAAGGATCAAGGCAATGCTTGCTATGCTCCTTATCCAGGAACACAACATGACATTTAGTGGCCATATTGAAATAACAAAAATAATTCTAGTTCACTGCAACCATACCAAACCATATTGTGGAAATCAAATAAACTCTACACATTAGTCTATTCTAAGACTTGAACACAGGGCTTACCTGTGCAAGTGAGCAGAGAATCAGTCCACTCGCCAGTTGACAGACACACCGAACTGGTTGCACCAGCAGCTTCATAACCCGTGTCACATGTAAGTGTCACCACAGAACTAACAGTGTATGTGTCGCTAACCAACGACAACTGACCATTTTCCGGAATTGCTAATGAGCCGCAGACGATTTCTGCAAATATCATTTAAAGGGATTTAGTGAGGTAAATTAATACTTAATTATAAAAATATTACCTTGACATTGTATTCCATCTCCAGTGAAACCCTCCTGGCATGTGCAGGTATATCCACCATCGATGTTGTGGCAATCAGCATCCGCATGACATGGGTTCAATAAATCAGAACATTCGTCAGTGTCTGAAATAATTTTTATAATTCAATTGTTTGTTTATATGGGGGCAATAAAAAGGCCTTATATATTGTACTGTTAGACAACCAAACAATCCATAAAACTAATACTGTCCCAACATATTCACAGTACTGCAAAACTAAAAAAAGTACATGAGCAGCTTTATCAAATACTAAGTGTTTTTTATATTACTGTTAGTCCTTGTGAGCATGTTGAAAAAATCTGCACAATTTTATCAAAATTAGTCCAAAATTATTTTACTAATTTTGTGATCTTTATGCTATACTCTCTAACACAGAAGTTTTGCTAGTTTAACATGTTCTTTACCTTGGCAAGTGGGTGGAAAGTGGGACCATTCACCGGTCGATTCGCAGACGAGTCTGTTGTGTCTTTCCAACAGTTGATACCCGTCATTGCATGAGTATACCAGCTCATTACCAGGGACGTACTCGGTGCGACGGCCAAATGTGATATTTCCATAGGTAATATCTCCCGGGAAAGAGCATGTGATTTCTGTGGAAAATAGGGTTTAAAAAAATATTACTTTTGGTCGAAACATTTCTGTAGCAAGCGCACCTAACGGCTACTTAATAAAAAAAATGTTTTTAGCAACAGGCCATTTAGAAAATACAGAAATAGTGATTTTCAGTTAATTATTGATGAAATGTAGAGACATCCATAGAAAACAAATGTTCATACTTTGGCAGAATGTTCCATCACCCTGGTAACCACTCTTACAAGTACACTGCACATTTCCATCAAGGTTGTGGCAGTTGGCGTGCTCGTGGCAAGGGTTGTTTCCGCTGCATTCGTCGACGTCTTAATGGAAAATTGTGTAAGGGAATTAATGGAAATCATATAAACAAGTCACAGGTTTTGTAAGAGCCATAAAACATGGCTTGTTTAAAAATATTCTAGGTCATCATTTACCTGTTGGGATAGAATAAATTACAAGTAAACATTAGCAGCTTAACATAAAAAATCATAAAAAATCATTATTAAACACTTAACTATAAGCATTAAAGCCAATATGTATGGGTAATTAACAACTTGTAAACAAAAAAGTTTATTTTTGTGGAGTCAATGGCTGAAGTTTCCACCTACCTTTACAAGTGGGTGGTTGAGAGGACCATTGGCCACTGGACATGCACACAATGCTTTCACTTCCTTCTACCATGTAACCATCAGAACATGTGAAAGTAACAACCGATCCTATCATGTTATCAGAGGCATCGGCGGGCACAATGGCTCCATTGGTGGGTGCAGTCACCGCAGGGCACGTAATCACTGAAAACAATAAATAATGTATATATTAAACCTTTGATGCTAGGAACTTGACAGCTGTTATAACATGAAAAAATTGAAAATATCATGTTCTATATTCATGTTGCCTCAAGGTTGAGCCACAATTATTGTACACAATTGGAAACAGCTAACAGCAGTTGTTATTGGAGCTTGTGGTTGCTGATAACACATTAGTGGTTTAGGATGCCCAAGTTTAAACAGGAGGAGAAACTATTTTAAACGCAGATGCTTCAAAACATAAGCTTAAGTGCCTTAAGTGCTTTCACAAAATTATAGTTTTATTCGAATATTGGTTGTCTTCAGTACTAGTTAAATTAAAAAACATTTTCATGCAAATGGATTGATCAACTGACCTGTACATGTGACACCATCACCAGTAAACTCCTCATTGCAGGTGCAGAAGAAACTACCACGGGTGTTGGTGCATGTGGCTTCCTCATGGCAGTTGTTATCGCTGACGCATTCGTCAATGTCTGGAAGGTTAAGATGTAGGTAAGTACAAATTATAAAAAAATGCAATTTGCACAATTTGTTTTTAACCCAGGAATCTAGTGCAGAGGAGACATATTTAATCGACCAGAGTCTGCCTATATGCATGTAAGTGGGTGGATACCTAAACTAAATCAATGCTTTTCAATGCTTTATCCTTATGAAATATAAAATGCTTTTGTTTCTATTTGTCCTTGCATGACAGTTAATATTTTAGAACCAAGCTATAAAATGATTGTAAAGAATTAACTAAAATAAATCCCACAAAAAGTTTAATAGTATCGGTGCTGGACCTAGAATGGCTTGATACGATTTGCCTTTATTACTCCGTTGCCCAGGATATTTTATCCTATCCCAACTGGCTACGTGGGCTCTAAACCTACCGACACAAGTTGGTGGATCTCTGGACCAAACACCAGAGGGCCCGCAAGTGACCTCGTCCGGCCCATCTAGCTCGTATCCATCGTTACACCGGTATGTGACCTCTCCACCCACGGAGAAGAATTCGATATCGGAAGGCAAGGCAGTTCCGTGGCGTGGAACTCGTTGCTTCCTGCAAGTGATGCCTGAAATGTTGGATGAAGTATTATTTTGGTGAATATAAGGTGTTGCTCAGGGATAGGGTGAGATAGAACTTTATAATGGAGAAGTGAGTTATTTTGACTTTTCTAGAAACAAACGATTTAACTTGATGCTTTGTGATAAATCTTGAGAGTATAATAAGAGAGTAGAAGTATTGTTTGTGCTCTCTGTAAAAAAAAGTGAACATGAAAGTGCAAACAAAGTCTAAAAACAACACTATATTTTCTTACTAATGTTATATCAATATGCCCATGATAAAAATAGTTCAATCTTTCAATTTTTACAATAAATTTGCATTTAAAGGAAAATTAGTGGAAAGAAAAGAAATACGTACCAGTGCAAGTAAAGCCATCGCCAATAAAGCTAGATCTGCAGGAACATTGAAAGCTACCAGCTGTATTCCTACATATTGCATTGCTGTGGCATGGACTGCTGTCACATTCATTTATGTCTGAAAAGAACATTTGGGGGTTTAAAATAAATCATTGGTGCTCATATTTACTCCAGCACCAAAGTATGGGCACACGGTAAACACAATGCTGCATGCCCGCAGTCAAGTTGCATGGAGTTCACCATACAAACTAAATATGGTGGACTAATTGGTTTTTAATTTTTGCTTAACTACAGATTTAAAGAATTTTATCTTAATTAACACATTGTGATATTTCGAACTTACCAACACATGTGGGCGTGACATCTGACCATCTTCCATTGGATTGACATGTTATGCTTGCAATCCCACTGAGTATATAGCCTGATGTGCAGGAGAATTGGAGCACTGTGGCAACTGCATGTCTTCCAGTGGTGTGTGGGTTCACCCGTCCGTATCTCGGTGGGATGATTACAGGGCATGTGTTGGCTGGGGATGGAAACTTTGTTTTTACAAAAGTTTTTACCTTCAAACTTATAATTGCATTGGTGGAGTGCATATTATATATTTAGTTTATTTAAAATTGGCAAGAAGTGATGGTACAAAGGTTCAAACATTTTAGTTTGATACTATGGATGTGTTATTTGTATACTAGTGGATTGGAAATTCGTACTGAAGAATTTATCAACAGATCAATCATACCTGAATTCCAGTAACAAAGTGGCCTATTGCATTTTGCAATTTAAATTATTAGATAAAACCTTCCACTGACTCTTGCACACAAAATTACCTGTGCAGATTCTCCCACTACCAGTATACCCTTCATTACATGTACACGAGTATCGACCGTTAAGATTGGTGCAAGTGGCATGTTCATGACAAGGTGACTCGTCTCTCCCACACTCATCGATATCTGCAGAATGGGTTTTAAAATATTTTTTCTGTTTAATTTACTACCCTGCATTGATCGAGTGCTAGAAGTGTGTGCATTTTGTTATGACTATCCAAGAGTTTAACATGTTTAATATTCTAATTTATTTTATGCACATGATTGTTTAGTACTCCTAGAAATAGTAACTTAATATTACATATAAATAAAAATTTTATGTATAAATTTTACCCTTTTAAAATTATTAAATACATAAATTTTTTTGATTGGTATCCATATCTTGTTTATAAGCTTAACTTGAAACAATTTAAAATATTTAAAGAAACACTTTTGATCATTTTTCTTTTCTTTGGTGTGGTGTAATTTAAATAAAAATCGCAAAAGAATTAAAACAAAACTATACCAAATCTTACCTGCACAAGTTGGAAAGTCATGTGACCAATTCCCACCATCTGCACAGGTCAAAGTAGCTTGCCCAATAATCTCATACCCCCTCGAACATCGGTATGTGATGACAGATCCAATTGATCTGGGGTTGCTACTTCGTGGGTAGAAGTACCCGTTTAATATGGATTCAGGGGCACAGCGTTCCTCGGCTGTGGATATGTGAACATGTTGACTCTCACTTGTTTACAAAAGAGATGGGAGTAACTTGCTCACAGATTTGGTTGCAAAAAAACAGAAGGAACTTGAAGTTATGTAGTTTAACAACCGGAACGATTTGGATATATATATTGCGGTAAAGAAGTATCATAAGTTTAAATGGAAAAACATAAATACAAAAAGATATCCGAGTAAAGTGCTCTTGTTGCATACACTTTTGTTTCATCGATGCAATAATATTATCGATAAATGATCTATTTAATTTATATGGAAAAGTCATTATATTTTATATGGAAAAATCATTAGTGAACTCATTGCCAATTTTAAATTACCTCAGCTGTTGTGTATAAGTATATATGAATTTAAATGTTTAATATGTGCTTACCAGAGCAGTCAAATCCATCGCCGTTATATCCAGTATTGCACACACAAAAGAAACTTCCTCTGGTATTTGTGCATTCTGCATTCTCATCGCATCGGTTGTGCTGGCATTCGTTAATGTCTGGTGCAAGTAAGTTGAAAGTAATTAATTCGGAACAGGTAGGATAGAATATGTATTTTTCTGCAGGTAAAACAACATATTGGGAATAATTACACTTGTAATCTTTGAAATACCACATTGATGGATTATCAGAAGTTGGTGGCTGATATCCAAGGTTGAAAATAACTATTGTTATGGGTCAAAGAAAGAACAGATAAATTATTATTATATAAGCTGCCCCCAATGTCTGGTTTCCAGACACTCTAGGTTATTCCTAAAATTTGACCACTCGGATGCATTAAGATTTAATAAAGCTTAATTTCAAGTGCCTTTATAGCGAAACAATAATTAAGTTTAGAGTCAAAGGTCAGGGTCGAGTCAGAAACCTCTCTACTTTTCCACCGCCTTGATTAACAGCCACTTTGGACATGGTTAAAATAATAACTAATCATAATCATCAATACCTCTGCAGGGTGTGCCAGAATAACCTCTAGAACATGAGCATCTGATTCGGTTTTGTCCAAGGCAGGTACAGGTTTTGTATTCACGTTCTATGGTCAGACTTTCTCCTGTTATATAGTATGAAATAAAAGGTTAAACAACTCAAAAGAGTACCTCAAATAGTCGAAACACAAGAGCTATTGGGTGTACAAATGCCAACAGTCAAACACCATAGCTTTTAAGTGAGCTGCATTATACATAAGCATTACTTTTATAAGACAATTAGGTTCAGGTAAAGTCAATTAAGAGTTTTGAAAAAAACTCAAAAATGAAAATCAAATTACAACCATGAAGTATGCATATATACTACAAAACTATTCTTTTTTTTTATTTTTTCTTAGTAATGATTGCTAAAAAAATAAAACCTCTACCTTTTCTGATATAAGAGTTGCCGATGGTACATCCACAGTCAGATTTTCTGATGCAATTATCACCATCCCTCACATACCCAACGTCACACACACAATCCTCCACTTTGCCAGGAAGCTGGCAGCTGTTGGTACAACAATGTAATTTAAATAAAATGAATGCAGTTTAAATATTAATTGCTGGTTGGAAAGAAAAAATTCCAAAGAATCTTTGATTAATTTCTGAGTGGAAATGCTAAAGTATTGCTTCAGATTGCCTTGTAGGTCTCCATCATAATTAACACACTGCAGTAGTTATAATATATGGGTAACATGAGGTAATCTGTCAATGATATAATGTCACCTGCGTTTAAAAAACCCCGAGGATAAACATAAGTATATCCTGTACTATTCGTTTTACCAAAATTTAAAATCTTTAAAAAATTCTCACTTTGCTGATGCATATGGTGAAACACAGGTATCAGTGCAAGGAGAGGCACAACCCACATAGTGGCTGTATGCTGGACAGCTAAGCAATTGTGTGTTGGTCTGTGATCTCCAGTCACATAACTCGATATCGTGAGCTTGGCAGGTTTCAGCATATGTTGATAAAGCCTGAAATGTATATGTATTGAGGTTTGTGCCAAAATGGAAATTTACTCTCACATGCTTCTTTTGACAATATCCCAGTATTATTTAAATTAAATATTGTGTTTTTTATCGAATGTGAAAATAAAATAAAAAAAACTAATATCATTATCACATGAGAAAGGTAGTGAAAAATCGAAATTTAAAATCTGTAAACCAGCGTATTTTATCTAGCATCACCTGTTCTAGTATTCTGGCATCACCGTTCATTGCACAAACATCCATCACACATTTTTCGAAAAAATTTGCAGGGTCCAAAGTGGCGTGACATGGTCTAAACATTCCAGTGCGATACAGCAGTGAACCACAGTATTCATTGCTAGCCCTGGAAAAGTAGAGAACGACTTTAAGTTAAAGATGCACTTTTTCTCAAATATGGTCTATCAATTTAACTGAGATGAACTTTAAAGTTAAATTCAGTAAAGTTAAACTTAGTATTTTAAAGTCAAAAGAGGTATATTTAGCTGAGGCATATTGCTCACTGCTTTATCTGGTGCCGTAATTTTGAAAAATTAGTTTATACCCTGTTTGTAGTTTTTGCCTAACTTACCATGTTTCTCTATTTGAACAAACAAAATCGTTGGGAATTAGAGAAGAGCAATTTCCAACCCGATAACTTTGGGCAAATTCATTGAAATTTGTCGTCAAAGCTCCACTGCTGGTTTTCAAATCATCATTTCTAATACCGTTGTAATCTCCACACACTCCATGCACCTTAAAAAAAATTGTAAATAATAATTCAAGGATTTGAAGGGGTGCTAACATAATTTTTTTTTTAAAAGTTAAACTTCAGTGGCAATACACTTGTATCGAAGTACTTTGCATACATGAGCATAGGGCAGTGTAATAAATAAAAGGGTTCTAAAAGAGCTTAATGTGTAAGGATATAGTCTGTTTACATATTTCAATCCGTTAAATGTCGGCTTTAAGTCAAAAAGTGGTTGGTTACCTGTCCCTTGTAAGTGCTTGGAATCCTTATTCTAACTCCGTTACCGTTGAACCAGACTTTCAATCCATGTATGGTGGATAGCAATACGGATCTGCCAGATATAATCACACTGAACTGTGGTGATTCGTAACTGGCTACAATATCACCGTTTATCTGAATAAAGAAAATTGATTAGTTACATCAGATATTTGTAACAATCTAAAATGTATAAAAATAAAACAAAATATTCAGAATTTTACAAAAAGCAATTTGATTTTTGTAATATTTTTTTCAGGTTTTATAAAATGTATAATTATGATGGAATTTACACAAAGAATTAAATAATTTAAGTAATAAAATAAAAGTATATATCACTGTCCATCGTAAAATTCTTAAAGTCAAATAATCTGTCCAAAGTTAAATAATTTGTTTTATTATTTATCGAAAAAAAATCTGGCAAAGAGAATAAAATAGAAAACTAAAAATTATTAAATTTGATGAAAAATAAACAGACTTACTTTAATCACTCTGTTCTTTTCCAAGGTTACCAGTATATTGCCTGGCAGGGTAATGGTGATGTGTTTAAGGAACGACACCCTTGTGATGCCACCCCTGTGCTCATTGGTGGCGACAACGTTAAACCAGCGCGGGTCGGTGGTTGCCAGTGTGTTGGTGCGTGACATGGTGTAGGAACAAGCTCCCATGAAATCAAACCACCCACTTCCATCAAATGTCATGTAATGCGGGTCGCCCCATGCTTTGCATAAGCCGTATCCTAAGGGAATTAATTGTTTTAAAAATATTATTGTAATGATAGGATACCTTTGTTTGTCACCGTGGATGGGGCATAAGGCAGTAAAACATATGTAATTGTTGGATTACTTCTTATTCATTGTCTTGTTATTATAGCTACCACACTGTACACGCTCAGGATATTGCTACAATTGTTTAAACCCATTATTCCCCAAGTGTAAAGCAGAGCTAAGGGGATGTCCTATGCGCTATCGAATAGCTGTATATTATTACTCATTGTAAAACTCATTGGTATATATACACATTGAAGAAGAAACACAGAAAGTAAAAATTCTAATACTTTCGAATGCTTAGTTAATCTCAGGGGTAGAAAACACAGAGGGAGTTGAAACCTAAACATTCGTAAAAATACTGCATAACCACAGTTAGTTAGACCTTTTACAATGTGCTGTGTACAATAAATAATGCATGGTACATCAGCTGCAGTGTCATACCTGCAGGCACACAAGCGATCCTTCCTAGGCCATCTCTTCCACAGGTTTGATGGTTGCTACACCTTCCCCGAGCACAGGTCATCCTGCCCCTCTGACATGTACATTTGCGTGCACACCCAGCAGTGTATGCTACATCACCGCTCTAAATTTCAAATTGGAGGTTATTTGTGTTTTTTTCTAAAAGTTTCTAATTTTTAGTCTGGTTACATAGTTCAGTCAGTTTTTTTCAACAATGGATTAAAAAGATTTAAATAAAATGTTTACAATGTATTCCTTGTATTATTTTTAAAATCCCAAAACAAACCACACCTTGTAGTACTTTCCGCTATGCACACATCCACATTCCGACCTCCTGACACAGGTATCACCGGAGAGTATGAAGCCATTGTTACATTCACACTGTTCCACACAACGCCTGTCACATGTTGTGGTATGAGGTTGAGAACATGTGCGGGGGCAAGATGAGCCACATGGGTTGTAGTGAGAATTAGGTCCACAGTGCAGTGCTGCAAATAAAAAAAATAACTTAAAAACTATACAATCTGTGGCATTTGGAAGTTTGTGTTCGAATAATAATTAAACAGGTCTAGCGGATGGTGTAAGTCTGCTCTAAGCCTGCCATAATCTTTTCATATACAGCAGAGGTATAAACTTGTTGTTATCATACAATCATGGTAAAATAAACATTGTTGTTTGATTAATTTTAAAGTTACATAAAATCAGTTTTTCAGTTATTAGGTGGTGATTCATAGGAAATTGATATTTCTAGGATATACTGTATTATATTTGTGGAGCAAATGATAAAGTTTGCTAGAAATTTGCAACCCTAGCACCTCTAACATTATCAGTATCCATTGTAACATCTATAAAAATAAAAAAGGTATGTACGTGTGTTGGTTGTATTTCTCCAATCGGCGCAAACGGTTGCCCCCAACGACTGACAGATTTGCGCATATGAGCCTACATTGTTCTCCAGTGCAGCTGACGCATCGTTGTATACGCACGAGTCAAACACACAATCCTAGAGACAAGGGCATGTATAGATAAATATGTTTGGATAATAGAGTTTATATGTTATAATCTTGCATAAAGGTAAATAATGATTATGTAGAGTAAAACCCTTAAAACAATAATGGTTTTATGACCATAAAAAATTTCTTTTTTTTTGTTTATGAAAACTTAGTTCAGCTTCCTATGGAGTGTATTCACCACTGGGTGAAAGCAACCAGGGACATAACTGAACAGCTAGTAATAAGCTAAAATGTAACTTCCCGAACACATTAAACCTCAATACAGGTTTGATCAAAAAGTACCTTCAGGAATGGGGCTGGGTCAGCGAGAGAATGGCAGCTTGAAAAGCACCCATTTTCCTCAGTCAAAATTGAACAGAGTCGCTGGAAAACTGACTTCCGTGAAGACGGACAACTTTCATCTCTCGGTGGCAGTTGTCTTGCACATCTAAAATATAGTTTGAAATAAAATGTACTCAAAAATAATACCATTATAAAAAAGTTGTTGGACCAATAATATAACTTAAGTATAATTCAACTTATTTATCACAAAAAAATTATCATGTGTATAATTACTTAACCAGCATATAAAAAATAACCTTTTAATGAAAAATATTCAATAATTACCCTGGTTTGGTGGAGGTCTGGTATTGGTTCCCAAATTGAGTTGGATCAGTAAGGATAGTTGTTGTCCCTCTGCGTGTAAAGTCATCATCTGCATTTCCATTGTAGTTACCACACAAACCTGTTGAGAGGGGAAAGGGAATGATCATTATTAATTGGTGTAACAAAACACAGATGATAGATTCAGTTTTTTCGTTGATCAGGGCATAAATCAACCAGTAATATTCAATAATAATAATTCTTTTTATAATGCCAAATGTAACATATTCAGAAACATTTATCCAACATATAAAAGTATCTATCTACAGACAATTTAGCAAAACAATATTTGTTTACCTTCCACAATCCCAGCATAAGTGCTAGGCATTCGCACAGTGAGGTAGGATCTCCCATCGTACACTATTTTCATTTGGAATGAGGTAGTCAAAACAACAAATCGGCCGCTGAAGCGAATGTTAACCCCACTTGATGTGTGCGAAAATGGAAGGTTGACGGTCTCTCCATCAACCTGGGATAGTATTGGATGGTTGTAATGCAAGCTGGTTAGTGTTAGATTATGATAGGAAGTTAGACCATCATCTGAAAGGTAACGACAAAATCTGCATCAAGCTTGTTTGCAGTGTCCTTAGGTCAGGCAATTAGTGAAGTTTAGTTAAGGAAACAAACATGGAGTATAGAAAATAATCCAATATTTATATAATAATGCAATAGCTACATCAACTTATATGTGGTTATGTATTATAATGCCATTTTTTGTCCAGCACATGAGAATAAGAATGAGTAACCTATGACCATTTCTATGTTTCTTACCTTAACAACTTTGCCCTTTAACAAATGGACCTCAATCCCACCAACTCGCACAATGGCTCTGCGTAACCAAGACACACGGGTGTTTCCTCCCCTATGCTCATTGTCGACCTGCATAAATACATTTGCATAAAATATTAAACAACATCATTATCTTTGGTACACATGTCGCAGAGTGACAGTAAGTGGTACATACAACATTGGTTCTATTCTACCTAAGATTTTAATTTTTATACTGGTAACAGGGTAAGTGTTTAACATTTTTTCTTGTTTTTTTTTGCAGCATATAAGGTGAAACGTTGCTTAGATAATCATGCAGTTTTTTGTCTCCAGCACTACTGCATGATTTTTTTAAGGCGGTGCTTTTGAAATTATTAATAAATCAATGGTGGTCCAGCATAAGTGGGTCTGTAAATCCTGGTTTGATTTACATGTGGTGCTGTTGGTCAATACACGTGATTTGCCTTTTAAACATAAATATCACCGTACCTCTACAACGAAAGGTTGAAGGTTGCCACCACTGGGTACAGACGCAGCTTTGACGAGGATATATGAACAAACGCCTTGAAAATCGAATCGTTTTCCGTCGAATGAGCAGTAATGTGGGTCGCCAACAGCGTAACAGGATTTAAATGTTGGTACCACTGGCCCTGTTATAATGCAAAATCTGCTTAAAACTTTTGGAAATTAATATTTTCTGATGCAATCAGTTCTTACCAAGACTAGTCTTTTATCTTAAACAAACAAATATTACATTAGTCACAATACCAAATGGTATTTGAATGCGGTAAAAGGGGACTTTCCGTTTGTTTTAAGAACGGGTAATTCCCTTACGCCAAAAGTGTTTAATTGTTTAAAATTTCTATTTACTCTACTAGACTTATATATTGAAGACTTAAATTGCTTATTAAGCAAAATTAAATACTTTAATAAATAAATCTCATGTAGGCAAATGTTTAACCAATTTATATACACAAATGGACCAATTCGTAAGCCCAACAGTAAACACTGGTTCAAACTTACGGCCGGTATAAATGCATAAAGTGTATTTTAAAAATTCTTAATTTACCACTTCGTTCGCAAGTTGGAGCATCGCTCGACCAGGATCCCGAGGAGCCGCATCTTACCCTTGCTGTTCCCACCAGTGTATAGCCTGCTCGGCACGAATACGTGACGTAATCGTTAGCGCTATACTGGCGTCTTACAGGTATGAACGATCCGTGAGATGGCGATGTTGGCACGATGCATCCTGAAGAAAAACAGTCGAATGGCCGAATGATTAGTGGGGCCGAGGAGCCGATTCATATACGGATTTTTATTAGAAACGGACCTATGATAACAAACACATTGCTGGTTTCCGGTAAAAACTTATTCCGGTAAAACAGTATTGCAAAACTGACCAAGTGACGGGCGTAACAAAACGTTAAATATACAAGCGGTGGTTTGATGTTATGGTTAGCACGCTATGCTCAAACCAAACACGGCACTCAAAACCTTATGCCATTAGGTAAAACGTAAGCGGTCTTCGTGCAGTCAAAAGGATGTGCATCAAAACCATGTAAAATTGCGAATATGACAAGGTGCTGGAATACGCACCTTGTAGAGAAGTTATAATGACCTCAGACTTGAAACTACGTATGTAAAAAGCCTATTACGTTTAATAGAAGTCAATTTGAAGTTTTAAAGTATAGGTCCACGCCCAACTCTCCTTTAATTTCGACACTTCATTGTAATTAAGGCCGGAAAATTGTTTGCTTTCAAAAATTAAATCTAATTCAAAACTGCACCTGCGCCGACCGCTCTCCAAGTGATGTCAAATCCTTTCTTATTGACGCTGCTGTCCGAGTGGAAATGAAGTGATGCACTTCGGCCCGTGCTTCTTAAAGTTCGCGGTCTTTGGTAGCCACATAACTTCAGCACTCTGGTATTCCGGCTTGTTCCGTTGTATATCTGCAATTAAAATGAATATTTACTGATTGGATTTTAAAGTTTTACTTTGGTGTTTCTGGGATTGGTCGATAACATAATGTGCTATTTTAAGCGTAAAAATGCTAAAAGCAAGAAATAAAAGTAATGTTTAAAGAGATGTGTGCACATCGTCAATTTTTAATTGAAAGGTATATTTGTACTCGAAACCCGTTTACATTTTACAAATATAAATTGCCGTTCGTTTTAGGGGAAAAACTTAAACCTACCGCTAAGTAATCGTATCTACATCTTCGATTGGGTTCCAATTCGAGTTTCACGATTGAGAGTTCGATGGTCTGTCCTTCGTTAACGGTGATATGCCACGTACAATCTTTGTGGTTCGGGTAGTTACTCGGGTAATTGGGACTCTGGATTCGACCCGAGATCTGCCCGACGATTTCACCGCCGCAATCTGAAACATTGAAAATATCACGTAAAATTTAGCGGGTCTGTGCTAAAATTGCAAACCAGGTAGAGGGGAATAAAAAATCTAAAGTTTTTATATTCTCACACTTTAACATTAAACATTTTTATCTTTTTTTTATACAATAAATGAAGGAAAACTTAAATATGCAGCCTTCGACACGGCAATGGAATGCCTTTGTATAACGAAAACGTAACAAACATGATGGTCATTACTATGTGTGGAACGGATAGCGACCAATATACGAAGAGCATAAAATATTTACAAAATGAGCCTAGTGACTAATCCAGTGGACCTAGGTACATAACTAGTCCCTGTAAAAAAAACGATTCTTAGCACCAATGTTAAAACATCAAACACGCATAGCTGGGGCACAGGACATTGGATGTTAAAAACAAAGCTGGGGAAAGATGTACCGTGATGATCTCATACTTAAACAGTTGACTAATACTCACCTCTGGTAATTGGCCTGCAAGTTGGGGGCGTGGCCGACCATTGGCCGGAGACGAGACACCTAATTGGTGAACGACCAACCAATGAGTAACCGGCATCACATCGGAAAGCTGCGTAATTCCCAACCGTCCAACTCGTTCGAATTGGGGATATTGAACCGTGGGAAGGGGCAACCAAACTGCTGCAACCTGTACAAGTTTACGGTTAGTGTGGCCTGAGCGTTTGGTTGGCACTATCAATGAACACCACCAGCAAAACATAATACAAAACTTAATGGTATTAAAAATGTTCGTCTATATTAGGATAGCATTTATATAAGCTGTATTTTTCGTTATTAGAGTTTTAGTTTGTGTTATTTTTGAATACCCAAACGACAAATTTGAGTCAATTGGTCAAAGCACAGACGGTTTTCTGCTAAATACATTGCCCGGAGACACAACCGCGCTATTTGGTGGCCAAGCCGATTATGGAACCCGGGAACTTTTTGGTTTTCATCATTACAATGGAATGCGGCAAGCATTATATGGTATGACGCCATACGAATGCAACGTAAATCGGACTACTTCGAAAATAACACTCGCTAAAACTAAAACAGTACTGAAATTTGTAAAAAGTAAAAGATTACATTGTGTGCTTGTGTTAATTTATTTAAAGAGGAAAAATATAAAGCAACATGCACCGAGAGTTTGTTTTACCGGCAAGTCGGTTAATTTGATAAATAGACACTTGCGAAGTTGTAGCAAATTACATCTTGTTCAAGTGAGCTCGCCCACAGCGTACCATTATAAGACATAAATGCCTTTAAAATATAAGAACATAATGGCTTTAAAATACTGTGTTGCAAATTATCGCTTGAATTTCCGTTTAGAGCTGATTATTAACTACTACTTACGCGACGAATTAAAGAAATTAGCACCCAATGTGTGACCAAGGTAGGTTAATTATACGGGATCGGAGGAATCAGATATTAGCTTTCATGGTAAGATCATAGCTCGCTAAATGTGAAAAGTGCACGTCGTAATGTCAACGGAAATGAGAAAGTAAATTGCCACGAACAATCAGACGTTGAGTTTGATATTAAAACGGAAATCCAATAGGTAATTAAAGCCTCCACAAACGTGTTTTGGTTTATACCATGCCGGTTCTCTCCCTAATGTTGCCTCATAATAAAATATAAAATATTCTAATACGTATTTTAATATATATATTTATTAATATTAGGTTTCGAATCCACATCAGTCCATTACATTACCAAGTTAGACTATAAATTTAGCGCCTGTTTTCAGTTAGATGTGGCATAAAGGTTAAATACACTGTAAGTAGAAGATGTTCCTTTCACGACACTCCTATTAAATACTAAACTTTTAAACAAATTACTTGACGGATAATAACCAGAACTCAAGCAAAATGAAATAGCGCTGACCAGATTTGGGAGAAAGGCCATCTTACCGTATAACACAATCTTACGATTGCCCGTGTTATAATGACCGTTTTCTCATTTGAAGAATAGGAAATGGTATCTTATGTGCCATTCAATAACCAATACCAGTGAATCGTGTTATATGTTATAAACGCTACATACTCATCTATGTCACATTTCAAAATCCACTGATTAGTTCGACCGAAGAGCACACCATAAGCAAAGACCGACAACTCTAATAACCTATCGACATTATTACCTGCTCTACTGACACAGGAAGGGACTTGCGATGGCGACCACGCTCCGTTCGCTCTACAGGTAAGCCTGCTGGAACCGCTCAGAGTTTTTTCATGAGGACAGGTAAACCTGATGTATTCGTTTGTTCGGAATATGGATTTAAAAGAAGGCCACGCGTTCACCCCGCTTGGGATGGTAGGTCGTCTGCATGTGATACCAGCCGAACCTATGGACAAATATGATTTTATACGTTGTAGGTGAGTTTGAATTTAAAGGGTTTAAAAATCCATTTACCGCCCCCGCTCCCGCCGCAGCAATATCGAACTTTGTAGTCTTTGCAGGTTGAAGTCGACATCGTTGACTGGTCAGCATTTAAGCACACCATTCCGTAACTCAAACTGTTGCGAATTGCATTTCCTGCCCGATTGTAAGAGACTCCACGTGTAGTTTGGATTTGGATTCCGGTTGGAGAAGTGCACGCAGACCTTGTTCTCAGGCGGTGTGTGTTGAGTAACTCGTAATCACCGGTTCCTGATTGATTGTCAACATCGATCCACGAACCCCACGAATTGGCAAAGCACAAGCCAATGATGTCAGAACCTATATAAAATAGAGTCATTGCATTAAGTTTTTTAATGATTTCCGCATTAACATTAATCTTTAGAAAATACTGTTTTCTTTATTTTTCTTCTCTCTTACGCAAATCCGTTGTGGTTTTGTACACATATAAAATATTGCATTAAGTACCACACTACGCTATGTGAATAAAGTAGCACAGACACATTACCTGGATTTCCGCATCGGAATTGCATCTGGACGTATTTGTACGTTCCCCTGCATGGATCCCCACGGAGCTGGGTATTGGACGCGGTAATGGTGCACGACCGCTGTCCGTTACATCGAGACCAAATTATTGGAAATGCCTTCGCTGACTTGCATCTGCTTGTGCGGATGTTGGACGACGGACAGCTGACGTAAAATAGTTGCCATTAGTTAATATTATTGTATGTTGTCTTAAATCGCAAAGCGTAGCCTAAGTCTTGTAATGCCCAATTGTACTTATGTGCAAATTAAACAAACCCTTTATCGGTTTTCGGTATAGAATTAAGCATTTGATGAGCCTGTTGTTTAAGGTAACCTAATAGTTGGAAATAAAGCAATTAAAGACGGAATACATACGTGCTTCTGCTTGCTCGCCCGTAAAACGCATCCTCGACCAAGATGACGTGTCCGGATGACACACATCGGATAGTTTTCGTCCTCCCTTCACAGATAGTATCCACAAAACTATTCCTCGACCGAGGTATTGTAGCTTCCCATGATGATATTGTTGATGAACTGGTACCTGTTATAAAAATAATAAAATTTAAGGAAATTAAAATATTGAAAATTTGCCCTTTTGGTAAAAAAATATATGCCATTAATTAGAGGTCTTTGCGGACATTTGATGTTTTGTTTTATATGGACAGCCTGAATACAAAATAAAGTGTAACTAACATGAAAAATACACCGAAATGGCTGTAGCTCTGATGAAAACTGTTATCACAAAAACTCTTATCCCAGTGTTTCAATATAACAATTTACCAAAATAGCGAGGAATAAAAAAATCGGCTCCTTTCTAAATTTGTAATATGAGGATACAAAGTTATTTATACTATACCTATTTTTATTTTTTTAAATATTTAATGTTGATATTTTTCAGTATAATTTTAATTCCACTATTTCAAATATAGTTGAATATAGAATCAACGGTTTTTCGTTGCCGCTCACCTGTTGCTGAAGTATAATGCGCAAAATATATCGACAAGAAAAATAATAACGTCCCCAAGTTTAGACCCGTAGTCTCCATGACAACAGGTTAAAAATCTTCGTTTACGAGAAACGAAAACTGAATTAAACGTATTCCAAATTCAGTTATATACTGCGGTTCAGATGATCTAATTTGCAGATTAGTGCCGGCCTTTTTCCTTGCCCACGGCTTGTATTTCTGAGTCAAATGTCATTTAATGGTAGGCAACTTGCAGTTTCGTCTAATCATCTTAAAATAGGCACCAATTAAGTGTTATTTAATTATACCTGCCCCGTACGTGAAGGCAATAGCGAAGAACGTACAGCTTATTAAAACCGTGCTTTAATCTACTAAATTATGCGTTTTGTTTGAACAAGTTACGTGGGGGCACCGACGTAGTACTCTTTTCTGTTGAGCTAATTGCGTACATTGTGATTATATTATTGGCTTGTACCAGGCAAACCCAAGGTCTATCCGGTGTCGACAGGATTATGTCCGACATTTCATCTGATATTTGACCTGTTAGATTCCCGGCAAGTTCATTATATTTTATAAAGACCTGTGTACTGGTGTCAGTAATATTAGCCTTATTCTACCTTGTATCACAAAAAGAAACTCAAGCCTGTTTGCAATATTTCGGAATCGACTTGTTTTTATATATTCCAAAAAGCGCATAATATGATATATCATAGCATGTAAATAAAACGTATTTTGTATGATTTTTTTTTAGTTCGCGTATTTTTGTAAGTTTTTTTTAGTTCGCAAACATAAACAGAAAAAATGACACAATGCGGACTAAAATGTACGGGTAGAGTATAAAGTTAACGTAAGTGTGGTGTATGAGGAATAAGCCTACTCAACAAACCAAAAATCATTTTAAAACATATTAAGTATAAGTCGTACGTAGGCAACGTAAAAAACACATGTTAATGTTATGATTAAGAAATATTAAAGATTTCGTTAAGACATACGATATGGTATAACGTATAAAAGTGTTTATTAAACTGAAAGAAAAGGAAAAACACAAAAATTCTACACTGAAGTTTAATGGAAATTATAATGGATGAAGAATAAAAATGGTAATTTGGTGCTGTTGCGTAACTCACAAAAAATTTAAAATTTTGTCCTCTTCTGTGACATGTAAGTAGAAAAATACTAGAAGCAAAAGGTAAACAAGAAAACGAAAGACGCAATTTTAACAGAAGGCAGTGGTAACATTGTAAACATCTATTAAAAAATGAAAAGCGCGGTATAGCAGCCTAGTGCATAAAAAAGGCGGGTTAAGTAAAATGTTGCAGGGCTACAGTTACATTACATACTAGGGGAATTGCCAGGATCTGCAACAGGTATTTCCGTTTGGTTTGTCACCTTGGTTTTTGTTAAATAGAAAAAAAACTGCAACTTGTACAGAAATAACATTTTAGGAGTAGAATTTAAAGCGTTAACATACGCGCATTGCAATCTGGTAGGTGCATTGTATTCTTATACGTTTAAACATTGACACATTTTACAATAGAAGTAATGTTGTTTGATTTCTATAGTTGGGAAAGAGAAAAAGGTTACTTTGCGGAAATTAACTTTTTTACATTAATGATATAATCACTGTTTCGGGTTTTTATATATATTTTTTAGGTAATTTCATTTAGTCAAAACTATTTTAAAATGCAAAACCTCTACCTTTATTAATACTTTTAAAGTCTTCACCATAAAAACAATAATCTCTGGATTCAGCGTATGCGCCAGGGGTTAAAAACAAAGGACTTGTGGGAGTCAGTGGAGATGCTTGTCCGTCGCTGTCTCTGCTCATTTGTACCGGTTCCTGGCGCAAATTCATATACGACTGATTCTCAAACATGAGACAGTCCTTAGCCGATGAGATTAGGTCTATTGATTTCGGTTGAGCAACTGTATTGTGAATGTTTTTATTTTGCGACCGAATTAATTTTAGTTGTGGGGTCACCGAAATTGGGACTTCAAGTACTTTGTCTAAACAGGGCATGACATTGCCAAATTCGGCATTGTCTATAGCGCCGTCTAGCGTGTCATAATGTGAAACAATGTCCGAACGTTGATCATCAGTTTTGATTTCTTCCATTATATCAGGCGCGATACCAAGTAACTCCGCGTCTGGATTTATCTGTTTATAATCCTGACTTGTTGTTCCACCAGAACTGGTTACCACAGACTCGCTGTCGTCGTTGGACGAAGAAGTAAAGATTTCGCAGACATTGAGCTCGCGGACTCCGCTCCCATGCGACGTTTCTTGGTAACTCTTAAAAGTTTACAATGTACATTGCGTTATTATGTCAACTAAAAACATAAGTATCCTACACAGGTCGTAGAATGGTTCCATTGTTTGTTTAAATAATTGGCGCAGTATTAAGCTTATCTCTCTGTTTTTTTAAAAGAGATTACAAGCAAGTTCCTGTTATTTTTAGGTGTCTTTACTCCACTGACTTCCTAAAAAACGCTCTATACATCTTATAGGTGGTTGTGTTTATTGTGCTTAAGATTTTTTTCTAGTTGGAGTATTTCTTAAAGGACTATCACAAGTATTATATTTTGATCCAAATCGTTTTTGTAATAACCTAGATATAGTGCCATGAGTTAGGAAAAATAGGCAAACTAGACATGTGCAATGGAATATTAATTTATTCTTAATTAGCACACTTTAAACTAGGATTTTTGTGTTACACTAGGTTACCAGTATACCTTCCAAAAATAATTAAAACCACAACAATTTGTTCAAGTTTTCGTGAGGGAAATGATATCAGATTTCAAGTGCGCAGAGGGCATAATGCCGTAATCAGGAACTGTATTTAGGCCCAAGAGGTGTCAATAATTTGACGTCCGAATTTAAATACTCTTATCCCTCATCCCCGTTTAGGGGATTAAGATAAAATGAACATTCTTCTGAGTCAAGAGTTACCCCGCTTTAAATGCAATATATGCACCGTGACATTTGAATAACACCCAACGACGACCCCAGGTTCGACTAGAGGCATAGCGAGTAATAGGTGCTGGAAATCACATTAGCTGTTCATAAAGCGTCTTTGCAAATGGAAATAAATTTGTTCTCACCTGCATGATTTCGCCCTCGGGTGAAAACAACATCGTGAGTGAGTTGAATTCACTTCGATTAGCTGGATTCCATTTCCAGCAAGATAGCATTGCTTGATACCTTAAAAACACAAAGAATTTTAGCGCCTGCAATACAGTCCAGAATTAAAAAAAATGCCAAATCAAGACTCAATGTAAAAGTACGTGGAAATTGGACTGTATGGGCTTCTTCCAAAATAACGATAAGCAGTGCGTAAACAGGGTCGTTGGAAACGATCCTATGCTGCAAACTGAAATCAGATCGGTTGCACATCGCAGCCAGCCACACTGTTTGATTAATTAATTAAAGTAAAAGAGACGTAACCCGACGCTTTTTGGCGGGAAGGTTCTAACGGCACATAACAGATGTCGATTGCATTGTGTGTACTGCTTTACATGTGATTTTAAACACCTGATAAAGTTTCACTATTTGAGAAACCGTATAGTGCATTTTAATAGAATATTGAAATACGTGAGCTTACAAAAAATATAAATTGTTACGTATACGATATCCGGCTCGACGTCATATTATCTTTTAAAACAATGCTGACACACACAAGTCATTGAAATGAAATAATACCGAGTTGAGTTAAAGGAATTCTACTAATAAATTAATGTATGTTTAAGCTACCAAACTTATTTTTACGTACAGTGTTTCACTTGCAATGTCAGGTTTCGGAAGCCGCAATCCGTGCTGTAGTTCGTCGTATAAATCTTTCGGTGCCATTTGAGGATAGGGTTCCTCACCTAAGGTAAAAATCTCCCACACAAGAACACCGAACGACCACCTGCGATTATTATAGTTTTAACACGAGTTGGTAGATCCCCAAAGATGGTTAATGTGCAATAGTTTAAGTACAAAGCTGTGGCCAATGCAATAGTTTTACTTCCAAAATCACAAGCATTCAACACAATACATCAGGTGTACACTTACACGTCCGAAGCAACGGTATACTTGTGAAACTTGAGAGCTTCTGGGGAAGTCCACTTTGCTGGCTTTTCCTGGCAAAGCGAATGAGGTAGTGGGTTTAAGTAACGAAATAAAACACACAATCACAATCCAAATGTATACCCACCCATCTGCTGCATACGCGATAATAACCCTTCTGGGCAATGTGTTTCGATAATCCGAAGTCCCCAATTTTGACAACATTGTTTTCAGAAAGTAACACATTTCTAGCTGCTAAATCCCGATGAAGTATCTAAAAGAGTAACTTGTTCATCAAAAAAAAACTTAAAAATTACGATTCAGTGCTTCCTTTTTTGCCAAGGTTATATGTACGTTTACAAACCTGTTTGGTGCAAAGATGTTCCATCCCTAATGAAACCTGATGAGCAAAAGACACGAGCTCGGAAATCATCTCATCCTCTTGAGAAGAGGAGGACACCCTCTCATCGCTCTTGAGGGATTTGTAGCGAATAAGATGAGAGCGAAGATCCCCACCATCAGCGAGTTCCATTACAAGTATAGGGGTCAACAAAAGTCGATGTTGATTCTGTTTATGTTTAAACATAACAGATGTACTTTAAAGGTTTGTAAATTCGGCCAAGGTTGCACAATATAAATATCCATTCTACTATGTTTACCTTTGCTTTGTAATTTAGAGTCTATTACAACATTCCTTTGAAGTAAGAAGTTTAATATATTTTTTTCACTATTGCGAGGTCATAGTTATCACATACTTAGTATATAAACAAGGGAGAAGAGCTACCTTCCTCGCAAGGATGTCTAAAATGCAAGTGCCAACAACGGAAATCACGTTCTCGTGCCCCGACGATTTGATTAATGTTGCAGCTTCTTCAATAAAATAGTGCAGGTCAGGTCCTCGAAAATCGTCTGAAAAGATTGCAAAGTTCTTATTGCTGCGTATGTTAATACAGCTGGGGTTAAGGTAATTAATGTTTACCTTTTAGAACTTTTACTGCAACTGGGACATCAGGCCCGTTGTCCGATTTTAGCAAACCTTTGTAAACTGTACCGAAAAATCCGCTTCCAAGCATGGCTTCCGATTCCTTGTCCGTATCACATGTAAGTCTGCAACCGAAATGAACGTAATTAATGTGTAGCGACATAAAGAAAAAATAATTATGCTGCTTAACTTCAACGATTCTACCTAAAAATACAATTTACCTGTTACGATTTATTTCAAGCTTTCTCACCAATTCCAAGTCCTGCTCAGAAAAGGCGGCAAAGTCATTGAACTGTAATGAAGTAAATGGTGAGCAAGTGCTCACAGGATTGATATTTAGGTGGACGATTTTGCGGGCCAGAATACAAAGAGATGCGTTTATGAATAAGACCAGTTTGTACATTATGTCAAATAGTTTTTCCAAAGTACTGTTCAACAAGAACATTGTTTAATTGTTATTTGTTTAAATAGTGTATATTTCTGTAACTGAACGGATCAAATAACTAATTTCCTTTCTCAGATTACTATTTTTGTGTTGATGCTGATGCAGAAAAATCTCTAAAGCACATTACTTCAAGACTGTAAATATTTAACTTATTTTGTATGTGTATTGCTGGTCAATTTAGAATGTATATGAAAAGATATTTTTTAGTGGCCAATACGTTTTAGTACTGTACTAGACATATATCACAGCTATACGTGTGAAAATGTACTACTAGGAAATGCTGTCAATTAAAATGTTAAGTACCTAACAGTTTTAACAAATTAAAGGAAATTCACTTTCCGTGTAATAATCACGCCATTGTATTCTCCTCCTGGTCTACTACAATTGCGATTTATTTTTGCTCGGTGGCGAATTCATGACGCATATACAAATATACAACTTGTAAAAAGGATAAAGGCGATATTGATCAACATTATACCATACATAGATAAATATTAACGGGTTTCTTTTTAATGCTTAATCAAGACTATTACTACATCTATGGAAAACGCTTGGCTTAATTCCCTGGTGACGACTGGTGGGTATTTAATATTAAAATTCTCACACATGATGCAAGAAAACTTCAACCTGGCTATGGCTCATATAGATTTCTAACAATACGTACAATCATATTTAAAAAGATAGAAAAGCTTATTAATCACACACAATTGTTACACGCACATATATGCTATATACTTACCGGTACATATGTACCAAGGTCTTCGATTTGATTAGCCGCCCACGGGAGTGCAGGAGTGGATTTTTCCTCCTCGCTTTCATGATCACCCTCTTGATCATGATCCGACGTTGGAATAAACATATTGCTCTCTCTCCATACCTTTAAATAAAAAGCTTGCTGTGTCCAACTGACATAGAAAAAACCCTGATATGTGTAAATGCATAAAAAACAATACTTAATTTAATGGTTGTTGGGTCTATTTTAGATCTTCTTTGGTAGACATTCTTAAGTCTAATTCGTGATACAAGTTCAACACATGCATTTGATTAACGTACCACGATAGGGTGGGTTTTTCTTTTTCGTTTCATCTTGTTCCAAAACAACAAGAAGACCGCCCCCAAACCAGCCAAGACCAGCACCGAAAACGTGGCAATGCTTATTTGAATAAGTTGTCTTTCAACAAATTCATTCCGAACTGGGGTTAAATTTTTAATGCAGTTTATTATTATTTAAATAGAAGCCCCAAAACATATTAGTGAACTTAGTCTTGATTCGACGCCGAGATTTGTAGTTCATTGGGTCCGTTTTTTATATCGTGAGACTTATACTATATTCTTTAAACTTATAATATGAGGCATTTCTGCATTTCAATGGACAAGTTAAATGATACGTGTTAAAGTTATTGGGCAATGGATTAATTAGAGTAAGTTTCACCTACGCACGGTCATTAACTATGAATGATCTTTGAAATCCTCCATAGCTGTTAAAGACATCGCAGGTGTATCGTCCTGGCCCTCGGACTTCGATCTAAATGTGAATGGATTTGTCACGAAAAACATACTTTAGTAAATAGCAAATTTTAAAAAGTATATGCAGTGTACGATCACATAAATGCTGCTGGAGACGCCGCGAACTAGTTAAGAGTAAGCCAGTGCTGGATATTGCAGTATTGGTATAATGTCTAATAGTTTATGTATAAACACCATAGGTGAACCTGAATCCAAGCTCTCGTTTTTTTTACCTCAACGCCTTCGCCGATGTCCGTTCCATTTAACCTCCACCTAACTTGAACCAAAGATTTTCCTCGAATTGTATAGTCGCAAATCAACGTTTCTGTCAATGTCGAGTTAATTTGCTTGACTTGAACCAACGAATCTAAATCATCCGCCCAGTAAGTTGGGTATTTTGGAACCGGCGGAGAATAACCGTCTGAAATTTGTTGCTGTCAAAAATCTTCTCATAGTCTTATTTACGTTTTGGTAAAATGTATCATTTAACTTTATGTGAGTTTCTTTTATAACTTCTTAATATAAAGAGAATGCCCCAATAAAGAATACCCCATACTGCAAGTTGAGGGCTATGTCGAAATGTAAGAGATGCTCGGTGCAAAACCAACGCTCTTACCTTGGTTTACGACCATTACGACAAAAGTCTTGTGAGCTACGATTTCAGTGACGTCATCTCGGAATACTTGGCAAGAGTAATAACCGGAGTCACTTGCGGTAAGGTTTCTGATGTGCAGCCTTGAATTCATAAGCAATGGCCTTTTCTTGCAACCGAACGGATGCAACTGCGTTTGAAAATGCAAGTCAATAAATATGATGCAATCTTGCAGCATCACACACGTATAAGCAACATATACTCAACATATGGCAAGTATATAAGCAATACTTGACTTCCGTTATTCGACCACCAAATTCTATAGTTGCATTAAGTTTTGCTACTGTGGTGACTTGTAGTAAATTTTTGTATCATCACCGCACATTTTTGTGATTTAATAAAAACGGGTCACAAAAAATATTATTAAGAATAATTAATTTTTAATTTATGAAATCAAAATATGAAATTTGTGTACGCAGATTTTGTAAAGGCAAGAGTGCTTACGTTTCCGTGTACTGCATTTACATCTTCTTGGTATTTGGTCCATCGCATTGTTATGTTAGGAGAGTTGAGGTTGTCTTGTTCTAAATTTACGTACTCCAGGTCGTTGCAATTTAAATTGACGTTTTCTCCTTGAGGTGTTTCGAATATTCGGTCGGTTTCACCATACCAGAGATAATAACCACCTGCGAGTAACCTCGTTTAAATAAACTAGGAAATATTTTGAATATATGCACAATTATCTAAATTCCGATAATGTATGCATGTTACGTCAACAATACGATTTGGCAGGAGTCGACTTTGGGCTATACGCATTAAGTGGCTAGAACACAAAAAGATAAGTTATTAGTGAAACAACCTGCACTGCTCTTATGCAGCACATGCTAATATACACTTCATTACATGCTGTTTACATACAAAACAATATCCAAAGAAAAATAATTTTTAACTTAATAATTAAAATTTTAAGATATATAATCTCTTTTATATAATTTTTTTTTTATTTGGATAATTATTTGTTATATTTTTAAGCGAAAAAACTTTTAGCTGTAGAAACAGTAATTCTATACTGCATTCTTTGTTGGTAAATGAGCCATCAAACGGTTAAAACGCGTAAACATTATTGTTCTTGGGGCAATACCAGCAGATAGAGAGATTATCATTAAGCCACGTTTTTAAATAATTAAAAACTATTCGTACAGCCAAGATATAAGTATTTCATAACATCCTCCATAAATTTTAAGTCCTTAGGCCTACCCAGTTCCGGGGGTTTTGCAACGTGTCTCTGTTTCATTTTTTCACACTTTTTGCGAGAACGATGCACCAATTTTATCTTTCTGGCTTCGCTTGAAATGAGCAAGGAACAAAGGACGATCACAGCCTACAAAGTGCGTTCAAACTTCACAATAACAAATAAAATTGCGTTATTGCAAGTATGCTTCACGATATGGAATATAATTATAAATCGTACAAAAATGAACAAAAGTAAAAATTTCAACTATATTTAATATAATATAAATTTAATAAACATAAAAGGGGAATGTATAATAAAACTCCTTACAATTATCTTAAGAAAAGTTGTAAGGTCACTTATCCGGTGTTGTCCATTGCTCATAATTTTGCCGTGATATTTTGCATGCTGGGTTTGAGGTGTTGCCACGTGCGCTCCAGACCAATGCTTTTACATCACGCTTTCGTCTTTGATGGCATTACGGCTTGTCTTTGCGCTCCCACGTTCAAACACGAGGAATATAATGAACAAGCTAATGCTAAATACAAACTAAACAATCAATTAGTCGCATAGTGCGGAAACCCAGTCGCAGTTTATACCTACTAAACCATGAATTGCTGCTCACCACACGTCAATTGCCCACTAAACGTCAATTGCTTACTACTCTGCGCTGCGTGTTCCACCGACAGCTTGGTATTAACTCCCCACGCTTGCCAATCTGCATGTGACTTCCCTGAATTTTAGCAGCGGCTTCCTCTCCGCAACTTCGATCAAATCACACTGAACCCCGTGTCAATATAAGCCAACTGCACGAGTGTTAGGTCGTTTTCCACTCTCTTCGAATAAAAAAGTGTTGCATTATTGGACGATATCTCGAAAATGAATCAACTTTCATAAACATCAATTTATTTAGCCTGTCGCTCAATTAATTTTTCAGAAATTGAGGAGGACGAAAGGAACAAAATTATCTGGTTAGCATGAAATCACTACTTATCCACTTCCGCGAAACAGACTGAAATATGCACAGTTAACATATTAAAGCTTTTTAAACATGAATTTCCGCGAAATTTGACATTATAAAAGTTAAAAAACACATATATACCGTCGCGGGCGTTTACATTTTTATTATTCACCACGAAATGCATTCAGTTTGGCTTACTTTAGATTTGAAAGTGTGGTTTTGGAGTCTATCTAGATTATCTACGCGATAAACTGTTATTATTTGTGGCAAAGTGCACGGTTCAGTGTATAACGATATAGTTTACAAAGGCGAAGCGAAGGTTCAAATATTGGGATTTGGGATTGGTTGTATAAATAAAGCGGTAATAGCAACAATACAAACGTATTTAGCAGAAGGGGGGGGGGGGGGGGTTGTGTTTTATATTTTTTAGTAAAACGGCAAAAATAAGGTTTGTTTCAACATAAAATTCCTGCCGTCAGAAATTACGTAAACTCCATTTTTGATTCGTAACGCCGTACTTGCTTGGAATATAACTTTCTTAATTATAGTGACACTATGACCAGATATCACATGTAAGACATTCTGTTTCCGCGAGGATTTTGGAGGGTTCGTTATAAGGGATTGTGTGACGGAATGGCTAACGCGACCAACCCACATACATACGCAGTATATATGAATGGACTATGCAAAGTATCCAGTAATCTAAAACTCGATCCAATATAATATGTGTTAAATATTTATTATATATATATTACTGCAATTTTGAATGACTGATTCGGTTCACCTAAAACTATATTATAAAAAAAACTTAAAACCAGCAGAATACGCGAGTACCGTGAAGCCCGTTGTGCGTTGTGCAAATTTAAACGAAATGGCTAGGAACGGATCTGGAACCTAAACCACTTGTTAAAAATGTAAGCAATACAGCCTAACGAATGGCGCCAGATAATAAGTGAGAAAGGTGCTCGGTATGGTTGTTTTCCCACACAATGACAGCTTTACAACTCATCTTCTCGGGATCATAGTACTGTAAAAAAATTGCTATTGGTAACATATCAGCCGTTGCATTAACAAAAGTATACACTCAGGTGTTGTTGGTAAATAGGCTTGTTTTATAAGGATTATCAGTAAACACCGGGGTAAGAGATGTGCGTGTAGCCCCTATTACGATTTTATAGACTGTGTGCTTGCCTTTTTATTGTGATTAGCCAAACTTTTGCATTAATTGCTTTCATTTGCAAATGTTAAGACGTTAGAATTAAGAATGAAAATATTTTGCCATACGAAAATAAAATGTGTTAGTCTGATGTGATTATGATTGTACGCCTGGCTAACACTTTCAGCCCAGTTCTAACAAGAGTTTAGGTTACCCGTGAAAGCATCAAATTCCAATGACGTCTAGTTTAATTTTATTTTTTTAGGAAAGCTATCCCACTTGCAACGTCTATGCATGATATGTCGTCAGCTGGCGAACATTGATCGCTCAGACACGAATTTGGCAGATGCCAGCACTTCTCTCTGCGGGTGGTCTCAGTCGACGTTGCAAAGCCAATGTCTGGAAAACCACCTGTCTGTAACCGACCAGCCTATATTCCATTGCATGTAGGCTAGTCTATGTTGGGGACTTAGATGTAAGTTTGGATGGTCACTTAATAAAATTAGTAGCCTAAGTGTATTTATCTATAGGTGAAGTCAGGTACGGTATTTGCCATAAAATCAATATAAAGCATGCGTAATTTAGCGAGGGTTTATCTACCTATTAGTTATTTAATTGGTAGCATCATATTTTTCCAGTAGTATCTATCAACATCTGTTAATTTATGTTGTGACATTTCAACTATAAAGGACGATGATGTAATCAGTTTGTTAAAGAGTCGTAAACGCTTGTAGCCTTTATATGTGTGTCTGCCAGACGGTCACTGATCACTCCTGTTTTTGTAATCATGTGCAAAACAGATGGCATGCAGAATGGTAAAATTTATTGTTATGATTTCACACGTAACTAGAGAATAGGCCACAGTAATACTCGCATATTATTTGTAGTTGACTTCCGTGTAAGATCAATCGAGATAAAATGTTTATTTTATGTTGTCTATGGGTTCTTTTCTCTTCGATACAGGGGACTTTTTTGGTAATCCCCTTTTTCGGTATCTTTAGATTTTCTGAAGGCAATGAATTGAAATTAGCTCGTTGTTATTTGATTTACCTTTTAGTTTACAGACGTAGCTGGGGTATCATCTGTACATGTGGTGATTAATGTGCTTGTTTCTTGCGAATACTTTGAAAAATGACAAATGTGGAAAGTCAGAACTGGTCTCAAAGTCATGGATTTTCGGATACATACATTCTTGCTGAAGAATTAGGAAAAGGAGCTTTTAGTGTTGTAAAGAAATGTATTCATAGAAGCTCAAAGCAAGAGTATGCTGCAAAAATAATAAACACTAAAAAGCTTAGTAGCAGGGACCTGCAGAAATTGGACAGAGAAGCAAGAATTTGCCGGCTGCTTAAACATACAAATATTGTGAGGCTGCATGCGAGTATTCCGGAGGAAGGCCTTCATTTTCTTGTTTTTGACTTAGTCACTGGAGGTGAACTGTTTGAGGATATTGTGGCACGGGAATATTACAGTGAGGCAGATGCAAGTCACTGCATGCAGCAAGTGTTGGATGCAGTGTTGCATTGCCACAAGTCCGGGGTGATTCATCGAGATTTGAAGCCGGAAAATTTGTTGTTGGCAAGTAAGGAAAAGGGAGCGCTTGTGAAGCTTGCTGACTTTGGTCTCGCAATTGAAGCAAGTGATGACCAGCCCGCGTGGTATGGGTTTGCTGGCACGCCGGGTTATCTGTCTCCAGAGGTCTTGCGAAAAGAAGCTTATGGTAAACCTGTAGATCTGTGGGCATGTGGTGTTATTCTGTACATTCTACTGGTTGGCTACCCTCCATTTTGGGATGATGACCAGAATCGACTTTACGCCCAGATCAAAGATGGCGCTTATGATTTTCCATCACCTGAATGGGACACCGTTACAAAGGAAGCGAAAGATTTGATCAATCAAATGCTCACCACAAAAATGAATGACAGAATTACTGCGGTTGATGCATTGCGCAACCCATGGATATGTCAGCGCGATAGAGTTGCATCACATATTCATCGACAGGACACCGTTGATTGCCTGAAAACTTTCAATGCAAGAAGGAAGTTAAAGGGAGCAATCATCACAACGATGTTGGCCACGAGAAATTTCTCACGAAGCTCTATTTCAAGAAACAAAGAATCCAACAAGGAGCCACAGGCTCAGTCCACAGTTGTCCGTGCAAACACAGCAATTGCAAAGTCTGTTGGAGAAAATGGGTTGGATCTCACACCAGAGGAGATCAAAAGCAAGAAAATGGAAGTTTATCAAGCAACTGAGCAGCTGATTCAATCCATAAATTCTGGAAATTTTCCCACTTACTCGCGGTTATGTTCCGCTGATTTCACATGCTTTGATCCTCTCTCTATGGGAAATCTAATACATGGCAATGATTTTCAGAAATACTATTTCGAGGCCACACCCAAGAGCGCACACTTGAAAAAATCTTCAATCCTGAACCCCCATATTGTGTTGCTAGGCCCAGAAGCTGCTTACATTGCTTATATCTGCCTCACACAGTATATAAATGATTCTGGAAAACCTGTGTCACTGCAGAACGAAGAGACAAGGATCTGGCATAAAGTTGATGGACATTGGAAGAATATTCATCTGCACCGATCTGAGAGTGTCGGGCCAAGAAAATAAACCCAGTTTGTGGGAAAAACAATTTTACTAACTAATTTTCTATCAAAGACACTGCTCTGAGAAATTCATCTGAAACGGTGGTTGCTGAACTTTTTGTGAAGTTGAATTTTCAAGTTTTAGTTCTAAGATTAAGAAGATGGTTATTGAATTTGGTTGATTAAAATTTTAGCACTTTTTGAGTGTTTTCGTGAAATCGGTCAAAATTTTGAAGATTGTTTGATCCCGTAAATACTGGTTTCGTGAAGGTTAAAATACATCTATTGCTGTAATCAATTTTTTTGGAAAATCTAGCATTGCGCTTTTGCATGCTATTAATCTGTAGTAAGTAGAATTTGTATATATACACTATACAGTGGTTAGTGCACTATAAATCAATAGATGAACTCTACAAATTTGAATTGAAATCCTAATATAAAATCTTGTTAACATTTTTCAGAACATTTTTATGTTTATATTATATCTAATATGTATGCAGTTCAATCATTTTTAATCAGCGCACATGAGATTTTCATTCACCATTGTAATTTTGATGAGAAATATTTCTTGTTTAATGAAATGCTTTTGAATTGTGTAAGACTTAATGAACTAAAGCGTAAAATCAATAATCTTAATCATATGTCAGTAATATACAAAATTGTTTTTACTTGGAACTTGGTACCATCACAGTTAGCATCGACTGGCATTGCATTGCATTAATTTCATACAAAGAGCCGTACAATGATACTTAACATTTTCTTCATTGGTGATTTTAATTACGCGACACTCTGTAGATATTATGTGTTTCGATTTAATCTGTGAAGTTAATTAACAATGTTTATAAACATTTTTTAATAATACTTTAAAAAGAGTACAGTTGAAGCAAAATCTTTTTATGCGTGGTGATGAACTTAATTTTATAACATGGTAAATAAAGCTAAAAACGACTGGTATTCAAGGTTGGTTACAAGTCTTTGTATACTGCAAAAAAAGTAGCATTTTTCATTAAAATATTTTCCAATCATTTAAATATATATATATATATAATAATTCTACGCACTGTAATGGATATTAGAATTTTTAATTCAGTTTCTAGAACTGTTTATAAATTTTTCAATCATTTGTTTCAACATATATTTTATTCACTGGCACCTAGTTTAAATTAGTAAAGTAACTAGATCAAAGCACCTTGCAATTTTTCAACTAACTGTAAGCTTTTATCTGTAGGCTTATCTCTCAGTATGTAGTTGCATGGACCGTGTATGTTAAATGCCCATATATCATACTTATGACCTGTATGCTCATGCAAACTACCATGATTAAGCAGTCTACCATTCACATATAACAATTGTAAGCTCACAATAGTAATCTATGTTAATGTTTTACTGTCATTCAAATTACTTTTTCTAGACATCATGAAAAGTTGTTAAACTTTCAAATGACTTTACATAAGCCGAATTTCGTAACTATCCTGTGTAATTTACATGTCTTCGCATGCTAGGTGTAGAAATTTTAGGAAATTTTCAGAGGTACTGCTTTATTACAAGCTATGAGTTCTAGATTTAACAGAGGCTCAAGAAACTCAAGGGGTTATCACAGAGGAAGGGGTAAACGTATGTTTTTCATTAGTTTAAAAAGTAAATTGTAATTGAATTACAAAATATTCCTAGAATAGGTTTACTTTGACTGATCCTGTTAGGTGTCCGAGTTTTGTATTTGTATATTTGTTTTTATTAATATCCATCAATGAAATTTTTTTATTTTACAGGCCAAGGCAAATATAACAGAGAAAGCTCTGACAATGATTATCATGGTGCAAGTAGTTCAGGTAACAATATATGTAAAAATCATTAATAAAGTTTTAAAAAATTTTATGTTAAACTGTTATTTCTGAAAATAAATGTTCTTTATTCAAAATTCCCATTATTTTCACAAATTGTACTAGGTTCTCGTGGAAATTCAGGGAGGGGAAGTCGTGGTGGCGAAAGACCACCACCATGGCTAAAAGGACGTGACATAGGAATGTGGTACGCCAGCAGAAGTAAACACAAACAGCGGCGTATGGAGAAGGACCATGTGAGTGCAGGAAATGACAAACCAAATTTGGTCTTTGTTTTTATGGCTATTGCTAATACAAATTTAATATTGTATGGTATACTTAACAAGGCATATTTGCATATAATCCTTTACTCAATTGCAGTGCAGACATGTAAAATCCATTCTTTATGCCTATGATGCCCATTAATTATTTATTACCACATTTTTTAACCCTTTGCAGTTTACTTAATTGAAAATGAGAGTTTGCATCTTTTTATACCTGCAACTTGACATTTTTTAGTGTGGAACAGTGCACATGGACCAGACACAAATGAATGCTGCACACCAAGCACTCAGTGAGGCAACCCAACTAGAAAGGTCGCCCTTGGTTAATAGTTAACCTCTCTTTAAAGTCTTCATTATTACCCATCTAAAATATGCGATTGTGAAACTTTAATTTCAGCCAAGACAACGAAGAATCTAATGGTATCTTCAACACAGAGCAGGCAAGTGGCTTAGTACTAAATATCGGTTTACCCACATACTAAAGCAACTTAAATAATTGTCATGTTTGAAGCGTGGTGACTTGTTTATTTAACTGTAAACCAAACATTGACGATTCGGTCCAATGAAATACAAAATGCTGATTCATCTGTTAATGACCAAACAGGTCGATGAATTGACTGATCTACCGGCATTCGAGGTACTGACACAAGACAATAAAAGTGAGTGACAAATAAAACTATGTAAAAGCCGTCAAAATATCCGGTGTAAATAATACATGCGGTCCAGGGTACGGCTGGTTTACAGATGCCGCCACTGTTAAGATTACCAATGAAGAACTTCTGCAACACTCACGCAAGGAAAAATCAAAGCCACACATAAAAATGATGGAATTCCGAGAGCAATTACCGGCTTTTAAAATGAGAGAGGTGCGTAGGACTGTTGTAAACAAACAACTCCGTTTCCTACACTTACATTTTTATTCTGGGAAAGCAATTGACATTCACTTGTGTCTCGTTTCCAGAGGTTGATGGCCTTGATAAATACGAACCAGGTTGTTGTGGTGAGCGGAGAGACAGGCTGTGGCAAGACAACTCAGGTTACAATAGGCTCGCGCTTTATTAATAGCTCTACAACCTAATGCTTTCAATCTATTTATAATTAAAAGGATGTGATGCTGCCTCAGCTAGGTTCATGTGTTTTGTCATTGTAAATCACAGCATATGGAGATGTTTAGTTTATGCTTTCCACCCTAATCTCAACACTTTACATTATAAAAATTAATTTGTGTGAGTTTTTTAAGGTTCATTAGTAAACTTAAATTATACTTGCTAAAAAATATAAATAAAACAATAAAGATTGTACTATGTTTTCAAAATATTGTGTACAGAGGATCAAGAATTTTAAAGAAATAAGTTTGTAATTTCACAGTTGCTTTAACATTACAGTTGCCGCAATTTATTCTAGATGATGCAATTTCGCGCAGCCAAGGTACTGCTTGCAAAATAGTGTGCACCCAACCGCGAAGAATATCAGCAATTTCGGTATTCATTTTGTTGCATTTTTGTATACACATAAAATAAACCGATTGTTCACGGTGACAGTGTGACCTTTTTGGGGCATTTTCTATTGTCCTATGCTGATAAAGACCAGATCTCGGTTTGGATATATATGTGAGTGTTGATGCTCATGAAAAATAGATTAACCCACGTGTAAAAGGTTTTATGTCCATTACCAAAGATTAAATATTAAAAGCGTTAGAACTTTCACCATGCATATAAAAATTTAATATATAGTAAGATGCAATGATGCTGGTTTTGTGTATGGTGATTTGTAGTAAAAATGTCAATCAAAGTAATAGAGCAATTTAATTTAGCTAGAGAAGTTGAGTCAAGACATGAAGCGAAAAATGCTTTTTGTTTTGCTTTAAACTTTTCCATACAAATTGATTTTCTTTTTTAAAAAGGTCAAACTTTTGGCCATGTTTACTGGGTAACCATACACTGTGCATTACGCTCAAATGCTTAATTGAAAATTTATTATCTAAGAAATAGGGGAAGCTGACGAAAGTGCTAATTAATCACATCAAAACTTTTATCTTGTAAACATAGGTGGCACAGAGAGTGGCCAAGGAGAGAGGAGAGGCATGTGAGAGTGAGTTGTGGTTACCAAATCAGACTTGAAGCTCGGTTACCCAGGCCTTGTGCTTCTATACTCTATTGCACAACTGGTATTCTGATACAGGTAATTGTAAAGATTCTTTTGATGACTGGGACTTAAATTTTAGGAATTCCGCAAGCGGCATAAATTAATACTATTTTCTCTCAGGCAAATATTTCTTTAAACTTTCATGTTAGTTGTAAAATTTCACGATAACCAGACTTTTAAAGCTACATTCTTACATTGCATCCGTCATATTGTTATAAGTTTAATGCTGCATAATCACAAAATCCGATTGGTAAAGCCATTTGCAACCTTTCTTCTACCTTAACATTTTTACACAAAACGATGCCTGGTTTATTTTCATAAATAACTTAATTAACGCTATATTGGCAAACTGGCCCCTTGTAAAAACAAGATGAAAGGGACTGTAGAATAAAGCTGTCGCTGAAAAGTTACAACCAGCCTTTTGATTACTTTTATATCCGCCTTAGTAATAAAGTTTTAAAGGTTATCATACCATAAGACTCATTTTCTCGAAATTGATTAATTTTGTACTTTAATTATAAATATCTTCTGTTTACATGTTGCAAAAATATAAATTCTACATGTAATGTATTAGGCATTTTATTATCAATCATAGGCTATTCTCTGTTTATGGTCTGATAATGGCACAAGCAAGGGTTCCATGCTAGCTTAATCCATGCCTTTGGTGGTGGAAATTTATAATAAATCATGACTCTGTATGCATATAAGCAAGACAAAAAGGGAAACGAACAGTCATTAAAAATCGTTACATTGCATTAAACCCGTCTAATAATAAGGATTTTAATGGAAAAAATCCTAGTTATTTTCATTCCATATGCACTTTAATTATGTGATGGTTTTTATTTAGGCTTTACATTGTATTAAAATAATGAGACACTTTGATTTTGAACTAGAAATTGATTATATTTGCTTTAAATAAGTCTCTGCATTAATAATTTATCAGTTAATTATCAACTGTCCATCATAAAAATGAGCCACCCTTGTTAATTTATTTTGCTCCCTGTATGGAGTGAATGTGCATTAGCCGATGCTTGAAGACACAATTGCAGGTGCCAAAGATGGAGAGTAAATTATTTACGATAATGCCGACTGTGTTGACAAGAGATTAGTGATAAAAGGGATTTTGCCTCGATGTGTCTCAAGTATTTGAATACAAGAACTCCTTGGTAGTGATCCTCGAGATAATCAGATAAGATGTCCTTCCATTACAGTGGATGCAGTCTGATCCAATGCTGGCTGCCATAAGCCATATTGTTCTCGATGAAATTCATGAGCGGGATTTGTTGTCGGACTTTCTCATAACAATAATAAAGCAATTAACATCAAAAAGGTAAAGACCTACCTCATATAGTGTGTGTATGCAACTCTAATTTTTCATAAAATCAAAAAGATAAAATAGCACTTCCTAAAATATGTTATTTTATTATAATCCCCTTAATAAAGAATTATAGTTTTATTTAAACTTTACAATGTAATTGTGGTTAAACTTGGATGAAATCGCATTTTGTGAAAATATTTCTTTTTAAATAAATAATTATTCGGAACCATCCAAAATTTCCATTTCAGAAAAGACTTGAAAGTGATTTTGATGAGTGCGACTTTAAACGCTGAAACCTTTTCAAGCTATTTTAACGACTCCCCATCCATCACAATACCAGGCTCCACTTTCCCAGTTCAAGAATATTACCTTGAAGACGTCGTCAGAATGATTGAGTGAGGATTGTTAAGATTATTGATTCGGTAGCGAAAATATTATTGATTAAGAATAAAAACGTATTGATTTGGGAAGTCTGTTCCTGCCATCGAAGTTATTGATTGATTAATGGTGTTTACTTAGCTCATTTCAGTCCACATTTATGGCTGTTGTTAAGTTCACATTTGCCATGGCTGATTCCCAAGATAATGAAATATTCATCACATCAGCATACGTTTGAATTGGCCGCCATGCGCTAATGTTTGGTCCAACACAGTTACAAGCCGTCAGAGGACGTATACTACTCGCTCAAGCGGCTGGGCTTGAAGTACGATCGACTCACGATGCGGAAACTGGATTTTGAGGAAAAAAGGAAACTGCAGCAAGAGAGGGAGATCTACCAGAAAGAGCTGATGGATTACGAAGTGGAACTTGTCAACATGAAGTAAATGCATGAGCGTAAAATTAGATTTGGGGAGGTGTGGCATGTTTGGATAATTATTCAACTCTGCGTTGTAAATTAATTTTAGCCCAATATACCATGAACCTAAAAATTTTATGAAAAATCAACTTTGTAATCATAACAACAACATGACTTTACAACAGTTTTGATGATACCATTTTGTACATCTGACAAAACAGCAAATTTATGGCTAATTAAGATATCAACTATTTTGGATGTGCATTTTCACATAGAACACATCATATTTATTTTTACTTCGAATACAAACTAAATTAAATTAAAGAATTTATATGGCTGCCCTTGATTCGAGGTCACCATCAGTAGATGATGTAGACACACGTTACGTTGTCTGTGTAAATAAACAATGGTGATGACAGAATCGGTAGTTATGAGCTAATAACTATTTGGACATAACAGCTATATTTTGGTAATGGTTTTGCATGTAAAACTGGATTCTGTTAAACTATTTGCATTATTCTATCAGTTTCTAACTTAAGTTAGTCAGAGAAAATGCCTTCACAGTAACTGAGCAACAGTTGCCTTGTGCGCCTTTGATGCACATCAATGATGTGGTTCTTGATGTTTTTGTTGTTGGTGACTGACAGTTTAACATAGATTTTCCAGTGTTTTAATGGCCGACCAAATTGATGTAGCTTTTATGTAGAAATATTAAACCTTTCAGCCTTTATTTGACATTTCCAGTTCAATGACTGTACCCATTCTGTTACTCTCATTTTTATATTTGTGTGTTTTTAACAACTGTCGTTTGCCTTATTTACCTAATTATGTGTTATTTTATATAATTTGACCAATAAAATTTTGTAACACCAACCACCACTTTCAGTTTCCCCCGACATATCAGCCACGCTGTATGTGCGATTGATGCCTTTCTTCAGCAAAAGCTCGATTTTGACCTCATGGTTGCCACTGTGAAGCACATTATAAGAAACCCACACTCTAGGAGCACAGGTGGAGGTGCGATCCTCGTTTTCCTGCCAGGATGGAGCGATATAAAACAACTGCATCAGATAGCTCACCCAGGATCGATTTTTCTCACCAAGTAAGTTGGTAAAAGTGATAATTATTTGACTCTCGATTTATGACCTGTCAAGTTAATTTGAAAACAAAATCACAGCTGCAGATGTTTAATCTTGGCAGTTAAAGCTTTCCCTTTCAGGATATTGTTAGTATAGTAACTGGTGAGCCAGAATGTTATGAATTTGGAACCATTTGCATTCTATAAAAGCTTAGCACTCAATAAACAACAATGACTACAATGTAAACAACAAAATGTCCTAGCTGCTATAATCCGACTGTGCAGTGTTGTAACGAATTATAATTCCACACAATGTTGTATTCTTTGGCAAATAATATAGAAACTTATAGGCATTTTTTTTCGACCTTCATTAATTAAACTCCCATTGCAGACAAATATCGCATCCTTCCCTTACATTCCATGCTGCCCACAGCCAACCAACAACAAATATTCGATCGCCCACCACCGGGTGTCACAAAAATCGTCATAGCAACCAATATCGCTGAAACGAGGTTTGTAATATTTAGAAGCAGTCTGTGTGGAGAGTTAGAAGGTGCGAGCTAAACGCCGAAATACTTTTTTTTTATTAAAAGTTTTTAAAATTTTTATAATTGCTTAGGACAATAAAATGTAATGTCTCGTTCTTTCAATGAAATTAAAAATTTATACTATGATGTAATTTCGATGTTTTCTAATTTCTATAACAGTATTATTTTCATTATTATTATGATATTAAAAAACAGTAATGATGGTGCATTTGCTGAATAAAGCACATAACTTATAGCTTCTGCTCCTTTGTAAGTGAACGTTTATTATGTTTTTCTTAGCGGCTTTTTATTGAGAATCTAAACACTACAGGTAAATTTCTTCTTGTTAAACTGTCAGTAGCAAACTTCTATACACTGTACGAACAATTGATTAAAATTAGTGCAGACGAACTTTGATTGATGTATGTTGAAATTTAGGCTTTATTTTTTAAGATTTTTGGGCCAATTTTATATTTATTAATACACAAAAAAATCTATAAAAGCTATATTTAGCTTACTTATACACTTATTTACATTAAACTGAGCAATTTCATATTAAAATTGTAAATCTTTTAAAGCGAAAAACCAAATTGATTTTTTATTAAGTTTTTATTAAAAATATAATTTTAATAATTTTATTTATTTTAAAATCAATAAAATGGTACACTATAGCACAGAGAAAAATTCTAATTTTCAGCATTACAATTGATGACATCGTGTATGTAATCGATTGTGGAAAGATCAAGATTCGAAAGTTCGAAGCTGGCAAAAACATTAACTCTCTAAATGCTGATTGGCTGACAAGAGCCAATGCTAAACAACGAAAAGGCAGATCTGGCAGGTCATTTTTCCAGATCTTATCATGCTATGCTACTAAGTTCATTATTTCTAGTCGAGATATTCGGTTATTTAAAAATAACCATGTATAAATTTATTAACATTAATATCCCCACCCACCACAGTTACAAATGTCACATACCTTCTTTCTACTTTTCAATTTTCTATTTTATTAGTTTATTCCTGCATAGGAACATATAATAATATCTACATGTGTACATTCCGTCAACCTAATTTGAAATGATTAATTGTGAAATGACACTTAATGCAGAAAGAATGTGACATCCTTCGTAATTTGGTTACATGCTTCATTTTGACATGAGCGTTTTGACATTGCATGTTTAATGTTAGGAGGTTTTTTAAAATAAATTAAGATACTGACAATATCTCTGATGGCGGAATCAATATGGGGAATAATATATAAATATAAGTATAGGCAGATTTAGATTGTTGATTGCTTGAATTCGGTTCTTAATGACGTATAATAATCTTTTAAATTTCATCTTTGCGAAGAGAAAACTGTTTAAAATATATTTAACTTTGCACACAAACGTCAATAAAAAAATACTTGTTATCTTTGTTCACTGTAATGTACATTTTAAATTGTTAAAATCAATCCAAAAATCTCAATTTTAATATTTAAAAGTGTTAAATAAAAATAAGAGTGAATCCCCAAGATTTCCCTTTTAAATATTTCATAATTTCCTCCGCTCTTTGCTTTTCTTGTTAATTATTGGATAATTTATCTGATTTCCCATGAGCAATTACTTTAATCTTCATCCGTAACAGAAAGAACAATGCTCTGTGATGTTAATTTCTATGTTAAAACATTTTTTTAAAAGAGCACAACTCAATAGTAACATAGAACAGCAGCAAGACCATAGCCGAAACATTAGAAGTTTTAAAATTCTAATCGATTCTATAAAACTTAAAGTCTCTTTATAATAAACACGCATAACAATTTTTTAAAATTTTAAAGTGTCAAATCCATTATTTTTTTAATTAAGTATAGTATACTTTTATCTTAAAATGCCTATCTTTATATTTCGTTATAGAATTTTCCAGATTAAATCGAAAATAGCTAAAAACAATTCTGAATTCGATAATTCAATACAATGATTATTAAATAGTAAATTATTCAGATTTAAATATGACCTAAATTAAAAACCGAACCTTAAAGGGGGAACCTGAAGTCAATTTTAAGAATATCTTAATAAATGGAAAAAAATACGCTGATTTCAAAAATCAAATCAGTTTCTTCCAATATTTTTTTGTTAAAGAGTTATGAGCAAATATGCATTTTATTTTATGTTAGGGGATTTCCCGTATTACGTCATTGACGTTGTTGAGATTTCGTGCCTATATGCATTGTATACAATCATGTGTCAGTTTAGAGGTGAATTAGTAACAAAAGCGCCTGCAGGAGCGTTGTATTTTCGTTTTTTTTATGGAGACTTAGCATAACACTTGTCATATAGCCTTACTGAACCAATGTACACGCGTGACAGCTTACCTAAAGCGCGCTCATTCAGGCCTGCACGATCCTGGACCTAAGCTGAATGCTGAGGTATACAGGTCTCGTATTTAAATGACTTTAGAATAATAAGTCTTAGCAATTTATATCATAAATCATAGAAGTGAAGACAGAACAAGAAAACTAGAACAGGAGGCAGTTAACTGTAACTGCCAGCAATTTATAGAAATAAACCAGCCATCAATCAAAGATCAGACTATGCGGTGGGAACAGCCTATTTCTTTCATGATTGTTGCTTTTCAATATATAGCCATAATCTGCAACGTAGACTAGCAATGTTGTTATCAACCCCTAGGCTACAAACTAAGAGTGTGAGAGATTTGGTATACATATGCATAGAAGTTTTAACAAATTTCTTTTGTTTTCTTCATTTCTAGAGTAAATTTAAGTTAATGTTGTAACACTAAAATGGATGACAGTTTTCAGCATTCTGGCATGGATGAAAGAAGTTTTATTGTACACAATAAAACAACACAAATTTAGTCATGTGCGTTTGAACCAAGGAAAACGTCTGAAAGTATCTTTGAAGATGCAAGCCCCATAGAAGAAAATGTTTATTTAGAAACATTACCTATTGACATGACTTGGTGCCGTTGCAAAAACTGTATTCTTATGGACACACCGCAAGAATGTTTATGCTGCATGAATGTACATGCATTTGTGCACAAAATAATGCCAGACTGGACTTGCATTACTAAAAGCCCTTATTTTTCAATTATCTGCTTGGATAAAGAAGTTCTTGAAGTTGCACTTGATGTACTGGGTTGATCACTATGTTTAAATTCATAATCAGAAAAATTAAAAATTGTTGGAACTGTATTTTTCACCAAGTGGTTTGTTTTCATCATCTTGGCTACTCCATTGGAGTCAAATACAATTTTACTATGATAATCCTTGTCACAAATATGTGCAGATTGTGCACTACACACTGCGGTTCTTTTTCCAGGTAGTTTAGAACGCTTGCATTGTTGTATCCATTGCTTCAACCGTTTTTTGTCGTTGTGAGGAAATCGATGGAAGAGCACAGGTGGATTGGAATTTTGTGTGCTGTAATAGGAATTTGTACATCCTGGAGCAAAACAATATGCTCCACTCACTCTTTCTTCCTTCTCAGTGGCTTAACTTTAGGCATTTTACAATATCTAATAAAAAGAACTAAATGAGAAATGTGGTATATTCTTATTAACTTATTTGGGTAGTTAAGTAAAGATCTATTAAATATATTCTTCACTTACTTTTATCTGAGTGCTTGCTGTGTACTTATTGTCAGACTACACATCAGCTACTCAACTGTGGATTAACTGGTTTTTGCAATAAGTGGTATTCTTAACCAGTAGGCTAATGCTCAGTTTCAATAACAGCAGACATTAAATGCACCACATACACAACAGCAAAACATTATACAAACAGCCAAGGTAAACCATGAAAGAAATAGGCTTTTCCCACCGCATAGTCTAGCCTTTGCCTAATGGCTGGTTTATTTCTATAAATTGCTGGCAGTTACAGTTTAATGCATTCTGTTATAGTTTTCTTGTTCTGTTTTCACTTTTATGATTTATGATATAAATTGCTTAGACTTATTATTCTAAAGTCATTTAAATACGAGACCTGTATACCTCAGCATTCAGCTTAGGTACAGGACCGTGCAGGCCTTAATGACCGCGCTTAAAGTAAGCTGTCACCATGTACATTGGTTCAGTAAGGCTATATGACAAGTGTTATGCTAAGTCTTCATAATAAAAACGAAAATACAACGCTCCTGCAGGCGCTTCTGTTACTAATTCACCTCTAAACTGACACATGATTGTATACAATGCATATAGGCACGAAATCTCAACAACGTCAGTGACGTAATACGGGAAATCCCCTAACATAAATTGAAATGCATATTTGCTCATAACTCTTTAACCAAAAAATATTGGAAGAAACTGGTTTGATTTTTGAAATCAGCGTATTTTTTTCCATTTATTAAGATATTCTTAAAATTGACTTCAGTTCCCCTTTAAATAACTACAAATGCCTCGGTTCTGCATGTAGTCTGTATAGTATTTTATTTCATAAGCTACTAAATTACAGTGATTTTATCTCAATTGTTATTATGATGCAATCACACAACTAAAACACACCACCCCACACTACACTACCACACATCAAAATATCTAGCTGGTTGTGGGTATACAATTTGAACAAATAATACAAAAACATTAGTGATCTATACCAAGAAATACCAGTAAATTTTACCATCTACTTTATTCAATGACTTCTGCATTGCAGTAAATTTCTTGTTTTGACATATGTGCGAAAGTACATCATTGTGCTTAAAGATTATTACATTTGATTACAAGGTTAAATGGCTATGTTTAAGTTAAAACCTTTTATGGTTAATTTTAGATTACACTAGTCGTGGCAGGCTGCGAGGATATAATATTATAAGACCAAGAGCACCCTTTGCACCCTTATTAGCCCCTAACTTTCTGCCCATGCAATAATGTGTATCATATGGTTGGGTATTTGTTGGGGGAAAATGCTGGTAAAAAATACACATTAAATTCTTCTTGTGATGACTTTGCTGATTTTATTAACAATGAAATGTGTTAACATAATTTAACGTTGTTATTATCATTCTAAATAAACCTAAAGATATAAACCCCTTTCATAGGTGCCGTTCTATGCTGGACCCTATATTTGGTACAAATGTTTCGGTGGTTGTTTTGGGGTCATATTTCTATATTTTGCGCTAAATAAGTATGTTAAGTTGGTGCTATTGCTTCTTAGTTCTTCCATTAAATATCTACAATCACAGGGTCCAGGAAGGTGTGTGTTTCCACTTGTTCAGCAGGTTGCAGGAGCGAAAACTTGATGAATATATGATCCCAGAGATACTGAGGTCGCCACTGGACCAGCTGTGTCTGCATATTAAGGTTTGTAACATTGGTGTCCAATGTCAATATGTGTTTTTGCTGATTATGCATTTGTTGGACTTACCGACCCATAACCGTTTTCAGTGCTGTTTATTAGAGCTACAAACACGGGTGCAAAAGTGTTGTTTTGACAAGGTGTGGAATTAACATAATCATGGTAATTGGTAACACAAGCATGTTGATTTAACAATATTTGACATTAGGTTTTATTCATTTCCGGTATGTGGCAATTTGAACCAGGTAAAATTTGAAATGCAAAGATACAATTTGCACCCCTAGTCCTCTTCACTTTATGTCTGTGGCTGAAATGATGTCGCTACACACATCATGATGGCAAAGCTTAAGCGCTATACTTAATTGTGTATTTTGTACCATTAGCACTGCTATTCTGCACAATGACCCATGCTTTAAATCTCGAGCAATGGGTTTCCTGTCATGACTGCATAATTATCGACGACAGTGTAAATGAATGCCACAAGCCCACAACAGCAATGCACACTTAACAATAAGATTTACCACGATGATGGTGCTAATAGTAAAACCTGATGCAGAAATGATACCTATTGCATGCAACTGCGGTTGCAGCTCTAAATTACCATCATCTTTGCATATTGATTATTGGCCTGTTTTATCAACCTTTATTAGCGCAGGCTTACTTTAATAAATTGATTATTTGTTTCTTCTGGCACAAAAAAACAAGAACCTAATTACCTAAACTAGTTCGTTATTAAGCTATGCCTCAGCTGTCACACTTGACTTAGAAAATGACATATTTCTAGAAGAGCGGCTGTGAAATCACATTTCTTTTCCACAGATCCTCAAGCTTGGGAAGATCCAGGAATTTTTCTTGCAAGTGATGGAGCCCCCCGCGACAGACCTGGTTGAACTTTCGCTGCAAAAACTAACCTCCATGAACGCTCTGGACCCGAACGAGTGCCTAACCCCACTGGGTTATCACCTGGCAAGGTTTCCTGTGGAGCCACAGCTTGGTGAGTTGACTAGTGTTGACATCTGATGAAGATAAATCTTCGATGTGTTTATAAGGCCAGTGTGGTTGCAAAGCACTTAGGCCGTACCTGACATGTTCCAGATTCGATCCCTACACTTGTTGTGTCCTTGTGAAACTAACTTAAATCCCCCTAATTCCAGCAGATTCATATTAGCCATTAAAATAGAGAACACACTAAAATCAAAACCAGCATTCGTTTTCTGATGGTTGTATCTATGTGGCAACTTTTCTTTTTTGTTTAACTTAAAAGATACAGGATACAGGCTGTACAGGCTTTTATGCAAATCCCTAACTTTTGTTTTTATTTAAATTAAATATGGTAAAATATGGAATTTTATCTTTCTAGGAAAGATGCTGATCTTGGCCACAATGTTTTCATGTTTAGACCCAATATTAACCATTGCTGCTACTTTAAGTTTCAAAGACCCATTTACTTTACCTCTGGTGAGTACTTTATTTGTGTAACCATGCAAACTTTCCGAATATTGTGTTTACTACCATTCTAAAAAAAATGCACTGGTGTTTATTACCAGTCTTAAAAATCATATAAGTTTTAACTAACCAGGCCAAAATGACATCTTGATATTTCCAACTAGTCCAAACAATCATAACGGTGTTAAATTGGTTCAAACAATCATGAAGATGTTTTCAACCAGGGAAAAGAAGATGAGGCAAATGTAAGGAAGCAGGAATTAGCAAGAGGTAGCAACAGCGATCATATGATGCTGGTTAACATGTTTGATGGTTGGCTGGCTGCCAAGAGGGCTGGTTCTGATCGGGAATATTGCTGGAACAACTTCTTATCGTCTTCTACTCTTAAGGTAAATAATTGCATTTTTTGTCACAGTAAAGAAAATGGTATATTAACGGGTAGGTTTTCATTGTATATTGTATTACTTGGTTAGTATTACAGCAATTATAATGGATTATTTTTAAATAAAAAGTTTTTTTACATCGATCCATTATTGATTAGTTGCTTTTTGCTGGCACATTACCAAGAAATTAATTCGCCATGGTGGTCATCCAACTAGAGAGCCAGCTGGTTTACCAATAAAGTACTTGCTGCACCACAAAAGTAGACCACCTGGACTTATAAACAAATTTAAACACTACAAATAACTCTAAACATTACTGTGCGCAATTAAAAAAGATATATTGTAAAGATCTAACAGCTGTCAATTCTCACTCCCTATAAAATGAGTCTTCTATCTTGTGTGATAAATTGATGCATGGAATGAGGTGATTACTTTCAAATCCATTTCTAACCAGATGCTTTGTGACATGAGGCAGCAATTCAAGGGTCACCTCCATGAAGCTGGATTTCTGAGTTCTGACTCTGCAGATGCTAATCAGCATTCCAACAATACAAAAGTAGGTGATTGATAGTCTGGAAGCTTAGCTTATACAGTAATGCATCCAGTCGTCGGAAAGATGATATTGTACAACGAAAACGAACAAAGTGCAGGTCGTTTGTATCCTTGGGAGAAACACCCAGTGGAGTTGTGGGTTAAACAAAAACTGTAACAAACAATTCATCATAAAACAAAACACAATGCAATCGCTAGAATAACTCAAGATTATACATAATATAATGCCCTTCGTTGTCTCACCCATGTAGATAAGCATGAGTATTATGTCTTAGTACGGGGTACATGAGTAAAAATCATATCATTTGATGACTGACCGAAGTGAAAATTACATTTGTTTTGTTATACGAGATGTTGAGGACCTCCTCCTGTGTGAAGTGTGGACATTGCATTTCGCCTTAATTCCACTTGATGCAAATTGTAAAAAAACATTCTTTGCCAAGGTAGTTCAAGCTATTGTATGTGCCGGACTGTACCCGAATGTTGCCAAGATGTTAAAAATGAAGCCACATCGTCCACCCAAGATATCAACAAAAACTGATCGAAAAGTTGCGATTCATCCGAAATCGGTGAACTGTGACAAATCGAGCGACCACTTCACACATCAATGGTTGTGCTATTACGAAAAAATGAAAACAGCAGAGGTGTGTTTTTACGTAACTACTTATTGTGGTTTTACGATGATTGCATTTAAATAAGGAACTATGGACATTTGATTTAAATCGAAATTAATTTTCCACAAAATACCATCCTAATGACAGCACAGAAGTTTTAGAAAATTAATTTTAAGACTAACAAACGGTACTTTAAATTGTACTCCGAATAATTACTAAACAAGTTTCTCTGAATATCTCTGATTGCCCAGCTGTTGTGTTGTTGCAATTGCCCATGATCTAACATCATATTTCAACTGGATAAGTAAACAGTACCATTCCTATAATTTTATTTGAGCTGAATCTTAATCTCATTTGAAAGTCTCTGCCAGGTATAATTATCAAAAATTTAAAGACATATCTGTGTTTTTTATTTTTAATTAAATCAGGAATTCTGCTCTTAACATCAGATATTTTTCCCAGTTTTGTGTTTAATGTGATGATTTCTTTAAAATTTTGACGAAAACATTTCCAGGTTTATTTATACGACACAAGTGAGGTTAGCCCATACCCGTTGCTTTTCTTTGGTGGTGATATCTCAATGTTTAAAGATAATGAGGGGGTTAATAGGATTTCCGTGGATGGCTGGATCGAATTCAAATCTGAATCGAATGTTGCTGAAACTGTAAAGGTGATTTGTGTGTTGTAATTTTTTATCCACCATGTACAACATATAAGAATAGCTACAGGTCAACTGTGGGCACGAGGTAATGTGTTGACTGGCTAAGTTACAATGCCTCCCTGATATTCCATCTCTCAGATAGGCAACTCCTAAAATTGTTGTCTAATTCCTGCAGTTAAGAAAGAGAAGCTGATAACCTTGCTAAGTCATAAAGGCATTTTGATAAGATTCCATGGGCTTTCATAGTCATAACAACATTTTAAAAATGAATTTAAGTCATTTTGGCAAGGCTGTTAATACCAATGCAACCCTCAAATGAGTAGACACGATTCCCTACAAACAAAGTAAAGAGTGGAACAAGGTCCGAACATCTTTAAAGTTTCAACCAACCATTATTTTATTTATATATATATATATATATTTTTTAGACTTCTTTAGTTGGATTTGAAGATTATATCGTACGTAGAAGCAGTTCTTTAAAAATCCTTTATCTTTAGAAATTGCGCAAAGAACTCGACAGTATATTGGAACGAAAAATTCGAGATCCAGATTCTATTTTGCAACAAGCATCGGATGGTTCTGTCATTAAATCAATAATAGATTTGATTTCATGTGAATAAAACACCAGTTTATTAAGTGCAAAGCCTCCGTGTAGATATAAAAAAATCATTGCAACGTTAGTATATATTAAAAACAACAGCATCGGTATAGTTGTAGTACGTGGAATATAATAGTTAGGTAAGCAAGTGGGCATTTGAGATCTTGAACAGGTTTATATTATTAGAAGGGTAAAAAAAAAACAATAATATGATGCTTCATGAAATAAAAAAAGCCACTGCATTTTTCACTTTATACAATATAAATATACACCACCTCGTACTGTATATTAGTAACATCCTTCAAGCCTTAATACAAATGGAGCACTAATAGAATCTGTATACGGAGCAGTTTTTATTAAAGTGCTATTACTACCATCCGAAAGTTGCTTCCATTCTAAAGTACTTCTATTGTTTTCGTCAAGCAAAATAACAGTTGATGTAGCTGTAAAGGTAGGTTTTGACAAAGTGATGTGTACACTAGGCTCCGTTAAAACGAATGCGTAAATATATTTCCCTTTCCTCGTGTACCATACATTGTTTGCGCCATCTTTGTGAAATATCCAGGGGCGACTGTCATATATTCCTTCCCCATTTATTTGCATCCATTTTCCAATCTTTCTTAATCGCTGCTGAAATATTTGGGGTATCATTCCATCAGCAGTGGGTCCGATGTTTAGCAGTAGATTACCACCCTTGCTTATGCTTCGTATTAACATCTGCGGAAATTCAGGGTAAATTGATAATAAGTGCGGATAATATGTTTTACTTATTTCTTAAAAGCAATGTTTAACTGTCTTTAATAATAACTGTGATTAATTACGTTTAGGGGATGGAATTTCAGTAATTACTTTAGTAATAAAGACAGCAAAACTAAGGTGTTGGTTGTTAAACATTAAATAATTGTAGCCAGACATGCTAAACTAGTATGTAACAAAAAGAGTTTATTTAATGTACATACAGCCTGATGTACACACATGGATGATTTCGATCCTGCAATTTTCTGAGGGCTAGAAGCGCTTTAAATAATTTGCCGTCTTTTGGCTTATTTTAACAATATCTACTACATTGGACTACTGTTTCAAATGTTAAAAAATTATGACAACCGAAAATTCTTTTGTTTTATAAGTAACCTAACCAGACAAACCACACTTACTTACAGTCAACACTTCATTCACAGTAAGAACATCACTGTCCACCATATTTCTTCTGTAGCCCCATGATTGCTTATCTAATGTTATACAATTTTCCCATTTGTGGGTGATAGTGTTGATGGGTTCATGTTCGGGACAGAAGTAATCGCCGTGTTTGTTATGAACTTCATCTGTACCCCAGCGATCATTTGTAACAATTGTATCCTGGATTGAAAAAGTTGCATAAAAGGTCAAGTACACTGGCTGCTGACTTAATTCTGTTCATGATTTCCAAATCTTATAAATTGTTTTCCTTTTTTGTACAGGCTACATGGTCTGCATCATTCCAGTACTATTGAACACTAGGGTGGTTGAACCAAATGTCTAGCAAATTTATGTTTAGGCTACGTCCATTAGTCACTATTTATTGTAGTTGTTACATATTGGTACTTCATTAAAGAATATGTTATCGCTTAAAAAAAGCGGAGCACAACAGACAAATCGCAGTACATTCCTCTAACGGTTTGACATGCTACTAATTTATAGCTAAAAAGTGCCACTGTACTAATTGTGTACTTCCACACCTTCACTGGACTCTCATTGTAAAGCCATGCAAGGAAATTAGTTGCGTTCCAGTAATTCGATGGACCAAAATCTCCGTCGGAAAATAAAACATCCGGTTTGTAGGTGTTGATAAGTTCCAGTAACTGGGGATGAACTTTGTGCTTCACGTATTCATTACTTGCGTAGTTCTTCTTTTTATCCCTGCAGAATACAAGACTTAGGTGATATGATAGATATTGCAGAACATTTAGCAATTCATACAACTTTTGAGGACTGGCGTCAAAATACTGCATTACCGAAGTCAGATAAAATGAAATTTTTTAAAATGTTTATTAAATTCTATTCTCCCAGTTTAAAATGTCGAGTCACAGAATAAATGCCTCCCCAAAACGACTGTTATCTAAGAAGGCTGGATGGTGATATTCATGGGTGGTTTTACACACCTGTCTGCCTTTTACAATAAAAAATATGTAATTTTTAAATATATTAACAACATCATACAGGGTTACATCTGGTACTTACTCTTGATAGTTCATGCTGAACCATTCAAACAGCGAATAGTAAACTCCGAATGTGAGATTTTGTTTTCGAACAGCAGTGGCCATTGCCCCCACTAAATCTTGGTGGGGTCCGTCTGTTGCTGCATTCCAATTACCGTGCACTTTGGAAGGCCAATTGGAAAAACCTTCATGGTGCTTGGTGGTGAACACGACATATTTCGCACCCGACTCTGGATTGATAAAAATGTTGGTATGTTTGGATTCTAATTTAAATTTAAAAATAATTTAACAATGCATGCTGGTGATAGTCTGCAGAAACTTAAAATTGTGGACACTTCCATTGGGTATTCATGTTTTATCACTGTGAATGAAAAAACAAAAGAAATGTTATCACACAGGCATTCACCAAATGACCTCATGCCCACCATCATGTTACTGGAGATATGGCAGTGTTTTGCATTCTATGCTTAAAACCTTTCTTTAGTGTTAACAGACCCCGTTAATCCACTGGGTTTAGACTATGTCCACTAACTGCCTTTTCGGCGTTTTTTTGTTTTAGTTGATTCACAACAATAAAATGTTTTTCAGTCCTGCGTTTGCATGATCTTGTTACATTAATAGGATAAAAAGAAATCCTTAAAAATTTAACAAGTACATTTGTTTTATGCTGTTTGTATGATTAAAATATTGGTCTGGTGTAAATCTGCATATAAAAAACTGTACGTTCTGTTCAAAAATCGTTAGAGATTTTTGTTGTTTTGGTTTAAACCCAGCTTTAAATTACAATGGCAATATTGTTAAATCCTGTTACCACGAAACAAGGTAGCCCAATCATCTGGAACGAACTTTCCTGCTGTGAAGTTTTGCGCAAATTCTGTGTATTTCTTAACACTCGGGTAATTTTGTTTCATGAATTCCTTTATAGAGTCCTTTGCCTTAGAGCCCTATTCAAAAAATTGTGCTTAGATTTTAATTTTACAGTCTAGATTATTTTTAGAGTGTCACCAGACATATTTCAGTGGAATCGACATTAAATATCATTTTAGTTTGACCCACCTAATCATTATCAGGATACCGTCTCAAAGTTTGGTACTTTGAAACAAACTCAAAAATAATGGCCCAAAGCAATACTTAAAGTACAAACACAAAGATTCTCTTACTTTCCAGTACCACCAAAACCACTCATTGTAGAAACTTGGCACAGAATAGATGCCCCAGTGAATGAAAATTCCAAATTTGGCGGAATCAAACCACTTTGGCAATGGTCTACTGTCTAAAGATGGCCAATCAGCTGTGTATATTCCATGATGGTTTGTAGATGAATGTATTGTTTCTCCTGGATTCGATTTTAGAGTCACTCCAGGTTGCAAAGGTTTGATGTTGATTTTTCGGTTACCATTTCTGGTATTCTTTACTACCGACACGCTAGCAGAGTCCGTGTGTATAAAGTGATAAATTAGTCTCAGGGCAATTAAAACAAAGAAAATGTATGCTGGACCTCTTAGTTTCCGTAATATAAGCTGAGACATTATTTATACATGCCTAAATTGTTAAACTTAATATCTGCAACATTAAGTATGTTAAGTCATTTAAAAAATAATTTAAAGCAATAAAAATAAAACAAATGCAGCTAGACACCAGTCGCCAAACATCAAATAAATTTAACAACATTTTAATTTCTTTATAAAAAATATATGAACTGAAATAAAATTCTACACCCGCTTTGGTTTTGGAGTTTCAAGCAATTGCTGATCCTCAGTGTTGGAAGTATTATCATTAAAAAATAAATTTTTCGTGCCAACTATAGAATCTAACAATACATCGCCTGTTTTAGTGTAGGGGCAAATTGTTAACATATAAATTGTACTAACTCTTCTTAAAAAATAACTTCCATAGCCAAAAAACATTGCATTTTTAGGTCCAATAATGGGTCTATTGTCCCATTCATCCGAAATTGAAACTATTTTTTCCCCTTCGCTTGTTTGAATCAATTTGACAACCAGGGTCCCAGAGCGATCGACTGTTAATTTCGGAGACTTAAAACTCAGCATGCGTTCTTGAAAAATTCGAATTTCTTGCGGGAGATGCTGTACTTCAAACTTTTGGGTTGTAATCGCCGTGAAGACAACTGGTAGCAACGAAAAACATCTGGGGAAAGATGTGCTGTTAGATATAATATAAAAATTTATTGGAGTTTTGTAGTTGCACCTGTATATTCTGGTTTTAATGCTTAAGCAAGTACAACTACTTTACATTCTAGTGTAAAAATCGCTTTCACCCAAGATTCATAGATTCACTTTCACAAATCTATGATGTACAACTAATCCCGATTCTCTTACACTATTATGATTTATGACTATCAATAGAAGAAAAATGTTAAAAATATAAGATATATGTTAATTCTGGTGAATGAAAAAAAGCAGGCCTTAAATTAAAAGACAAGCAGTATACCATAGTATGATTACTTTTTGGCCACCGTTTGGTTGGTCCAATTTAAGTTGCAAAGTGCCATGTGTAGTCAATTATTTAACCCTGTAGTGAAGTTAGCCTTGAAATTAAACTTTAGTCACTATCCATTGCCATACTTTTTAATGCCGCAGGACGCATGAACTGGTTCGATTCAAAAACCGTGTTTGATTCAACACCTACTAAACAGTCTGTACAAATTACTTTAATATTTCTTGTCTTCCAACCATCGTCATACGTGGATCTTCCAAAATTGCGTCTTGTACAAAGATGTCCCTCTTTTCAGGAAGATCTTTCATTTCATAGAGTTTTTGAAGTGTTTCTAGAATATTTGCTCGAGAATCTGTGACTTTTTCTCTTTCCTCTGGGCTCAGTTCGTCAAACCATCTGCTCTTGTAAACGTTTTGATGACCCTTTTTTATATGCCAATAAGTATACATTTGTGCAACTCCAACATAAGTGGCAGAAATTCCAACAAGGCGTAGAAAAACTCTTCGGTAAATTTTAAAACTCATCTCGAATGCAATAATCTACATCTCCAATATACAATGATTTATTTATGCTAAAATTAACACAAATTAATTAGTATTAGGACTATTAGCTATAATACAGATTAATGAACACTGGCTGAATAGCTTTTGCTACAGATCAAGGGACACCAGCTGAACGAGCTAATAAGGGGCAACACAAAAGGAGGGAAATTGCTTACTAAAACTATGGAAACTAATTCTAACCCAGCCGTAAACACTAATCTCAACCCCAGAAATAACCTACTCCAACCCATGTTTAAAATTAACTCTAGTGCTCTAATCTTCATTTTGGTATGCAGTTTCCCTTCTTTAAATTTTCCCCGCTGATAATTCTTTCAGTCGAATGATTTAGTTTTAAACTGGTCACTAGCTAGTACGTTGTCTCCGGTACCTCTACTCTAACTAATTTACTACAGGATCACTTGGGGTGTGTGGGTCGCTTAAAGCGCTTGGTGGGTTAGGGTTTCAAGCGCTTCCGTAGTAATTAGAGGCACCCCGTTGTGTCTTTTGAACCCAGTGAATTAATGCGTTCCAGTAAGAATGCAAAAACGTCTCAAACACAACACACTGCAATAGCACCGGTAACACAGCGGTGCAGCCGAGCCAAACTGAAGGTTCCCCGTGTAAAGACGTTACCTGACAGATTCGCGAGATAAACGATTGTCCGTCAACAACGCCTGTTGCAATATTCTAAATGAGGATAAAACATGTATACCTATCATATATCTTACACGTGATCATTTGTTTATGTTAGCTTTGAATTACTTTTACCCGAGTCGAGAAGATAGCATAAAGAAAGAGTGTTTGTCATTTCTAAGCGTAAAGAAAGTGTTTGTCATGTCTGCCTGTTGCAGTTTGTTTTATATTGCTAACACGTTTCATCAACTTTAGTTATTTTTTGTGCTTACTACTTACTACTATGAAAATCGAACACGTTACATAATTTTCTAGTTATATATATAGCCTAATAGTTACTACCAACAGAACCAGAAATTGCCAACTACGTGTTAACCACCTGTTTCTAAGAGCCAGTACGCTGTATGTTTCTGCATAAAGAATCGATGGGGTTTCAGGTTACCTAAATTCGGTCGCTAGCTAGTCGGTTGTGTCCTTGGGAAGGGCACTTTACGGACATTGCCTAAACCCAGCGGATTATAGGGTTCTACCAAATTAAAGGAACGTGTCTATCATGTACAACACACTGCAATAGCTCCGGTAACCCGACGATGGGCGCGAGGTGATCTGACGATTTCCCGTGTGATTACCCCCTTGGTTTTCCCATCCACGGGAATAAACATGAATATTCTATCCTACCCTATCCTACTTTACGGACATTGCCTGAACCCAGCGGATTAATGGGTTCTACCAAATTGAAGGAACGTGTCTATCATGTACAACACACTGCAATAGCTCCGGTAACCCGACGACGTTGCCAGCAGACAAAATGCAAAGGGAAATTTTGACTAACTGCTCTAACTGAATAAACTGTTGAAATGTTAGGCATATTTAAATTTTTTAATTTTGTATTTTTCATGTAGTTTTAAAATTTTTTGACTACACTTTCCCTTACTACAGGCACCATTTATCGTATATAATATATTTTGTATGTAAGCATTGAATAAAAGAGGTATATGATTGTATGTAAGCATTGAATAAAAGAGGTTTTGCCAATGCGGTGGAAAAAGTAATCGCGATCGTAAAAACACGACCTTTGTACGATCAACAATATAGAGCTTACACCGCAAACGTCGAGCACTTCAGAAATGGGTCGTGTAAGTTGAAACCAGTAAATCGAGAATTAGATGAATAGTGCAGAAGCTGGAGGGCCGTTAAATATATATATAACACGAAATTGAAGTTACTAGTTTTGCGTTTTATCAGACTGCATGCTTGTTAAGGAAGCTGCTTAAATTTGCTGTATATCTAATATATTTTTGTCCGTGCGGCACAGATGAATAGAAATGTAAATATGCAAGGTAATAGCTGATGGAATGCTTCTTTTAGAGTTAATCATTAACAGATCAACAAATCATTGCGTTAAGTTATCTTGCACTAAACTAGCTGTTTTAGAACTAGGCCTACAATATAAGTTGTCGCCCAGTGTTTAACAGGTGCATAATTTGTATAAGTTCTAGCCGAAACGAGGATTAGATAATATGATTGAATTCGCCCCAATACGGATACCCGTAATACGAAGACTACAGACGTTGGCAGTTTCTCATTTTGTCTTTTGCTTTCTCTTCTTTGGTAAGCAAAGCGCGGATTAATAGGAATATACATTTGTGTTTGGGATTGAAATATTCGACTCCGGGGTGTGTGGTTATTTGCCTTGTAAGTTATTTATTTGTGACATCATGTTTGTAATCAAAAACAATGCTAACTGTTTTTAAATGGAACAACTTTACCATCAGTATTCCGCCTGTAGCGAGCTGAATAATTCCCTAAAATATCCTCGTAAAGGAAGCTCAAACAATGAGAGAGCTACAATAAATGTTTTGCATGCATAGTTTAAATTTAAACTTTCAATTTTTTTAGTATTGGGATGTGGTGTATAGGCCATACCGACAAATATAACAATGCTTAATTAATGTTTTTACATTCTACCTAACTTTAAAAGTATATAAATAATGATCTATCCGCGTGCTTTTCAAAACTCTATAGTAGCATGGTTAATATTTTCGATTTAATAAGTAAAATGATTAAAGCTGCAATTATCTGTCTCGATAAATTACAGTAGTTTCAATTTCTTTGTGGCTGCTCGTCATCAACCCCAATGGTCGTCAGCATCTTGGCCATGAATCTATAGCAAATGCGTAACTGGTTTGTTATACTTTTCAGCGGCCGTAAGTACGTTGGTGACTCTTTACCTCACCCTCTTCACGTCTTACTGGCCCTTTACCACCTTGTATTTCGTTTACTTATTTTTCGACCGCAATACACCGGAATCGGGCGGACGAAGGAGCACATGGATTCGAAACTGGCGACTGTGGAAGTGGATGAGCGATTACTTTCCCTGCACCGTAAGTGCACAGTTTTTTTTAAATTTGTGTGTGCTACACGAGCATGGCTATGTGTATGTCGACTGTTCCTATTTTTATTCGTAATTATTTTTTTTATATTGGAGGTAGTTTTGTGCCACTGCTGCATCTTTGCTAGGTTCGTTTTTGTATGATGTTTGTATAGAGTCTGTGGCATTATATTTTTCTACTTTCTCTGTCATACACGCATCTGGTTAGTCTTTCACCAACAGTTGCACAAGACCGTTGATCTTGAACCAACACGGAACTACATATTTGGGATTCACCCTCACGGAGTGCTTTGTGTGGGGTCTTTCACTCATTTTTCGACGAACGGCTCCAATTTTGACCATATATTTCCTGGTTTCAAGTCGTATCTAACCATGCTACCCTTTTGGTTTAAGACACCCTTCTTTCGCGATTACGCAATGACCGGCGGTAAGTGGTAAAGGTTTATTACGTTGAAAAATAAACTATCAGGATTGCCATGCATTTAATTCACGGGATCTTGTTCTCCGAATTGAATAGAAAGGTTATATTTGAAGCAACATAAAAACGGGCGACTCCAATATTAGATTTTTGCTATGTTACATAGGAGATGGTTGTGTTTTAATAAGCAAATGGATCTTTTTTTTCAGGTCTGGTTCCATCGAGCAAAAAAGCTATCCAGCATATCATAACCAGACCTAAAGGCGGGAACATCTGCTGTATTATTCCGGGTAAGAATATAAGGTGTGCTTCATTGAGTTATATGCGTCATTGGTTTATTACAGGTGGCGCGCCTGAGTCTCTAAACGCCCGGCCCGGAGATGTAGTTTTAATATTGAAGAACCGAATCGGATTTTTGAAAATGGCAGTAACGAATGGGTAATAAAAAAATACACCGGAAAATATTGTTTAACTAAAACTACCTATACATATGTTATTTTTATGCAGGGTGCCTCTGGTGCCAGTGTTTTCTTTTGGCGACCACGCGCTTTGGGAGCAAAAGCCGAATCCACCAGGTTCTTTTATCCGCCGATTCCAGGACAGTTCTCAAAAATGGACGCAGGTCGCACTTCCTATGTTCCACGCCCGGGGCATCTTCCAGTACAACTACGGTTTGATGCCGTACAGACGAAGTGTCCACACTGTCGGTTGGTAAAGTTTGCAAAATAGAACAGGATGGGATATATTTATGTTTTATTCCCGTGAATGGTAAAACGCAAAGGGCGTTATAACACTATTTGAAATTGCTAAGAGTAAAATTGCAATTTACTTTATCACAGGGGTTGGAAAATACGGCCACTGTGTTATCATGTGTTAGATCAACAGAATACGGCCTGGTTGTCACATCTATTGTTGTTAAGTTTAGTCTCAAACCATATATTAAAAAATCCTAGATCTTACTTAGCAGACTGGTATAATTAAAACAGCGGTATATAAATCTAAATAATACACTGCTTGTCATTATTTTCGTATGTTACAGTTGGCGAGCCGATAGAAATTGTACAAAGGAGTAATCCTACATCGGAAGAACTCCTCCAACTACAAGAGCTGTACATATCTCGACTTAGAGACATGTTTGAAGCGCACAAGAGCAAATACCTACCTGACGACTGCAAACTCATCATTAATTAAAACAGAAACAAAGACTTTACAACACGGCATACATTTTAAAAGAAAAACTTGTATTTTGAACTTTTGCGCAATAAATCACTATTTTCCGGCCAGGCAGCCAGAAGTTTTAATATTAGTAATTGGTTAATAAAGTTAAATGATTGAAAAAGTCTGAAAATCCGCATGGTAATACATGATTGTTTGGACTTTAGAAATTTAGAAATGCTGTACAAACATTTAGACCCGCATAAAAAAGCTTATGTGCAGGCTGTGTCGTGAAAATGAGATGATAGCCGTTTTCCGGATAGTGGCAGTGATGTGAATGCCCTTACTTCCCAATTGAACTTTTCCAAACCGCAATTACCCCGAACTATTTTTCTCCAATCATTGTGCATGCAATTGCAGTTTAGTGAAACTTCAATCAGGGCAGTTAGATAAGTAAATTTTAAATGTCATCTGAATATACACTGTGTAGCGCATATGAATATGGCATCTGGCTATACACCATATCGAGAAAATATATATGGCATCTTGGTATACATTAGTAAGTTTATGAGTGTTAGAAAGGTTTAATGTATTTTGATATGTTAAAGTGAGTTGTTAGCAGTTTCACGGACTGTAGTCCATTCCGTTGGCAGTATACAAGAAAATAAATTAAACACAGTTAATAAATAGGCATAAAAGTAAAATCAGGCACCGCCATACACTACAAAATGGTGAAGCGTCCGCAAAATCCAAGATTTGAATGCCAGAACGTCCACGTACACACCCGGAGAAGGCGTGCCACATTCAGTCAGTCCGTAAGATGTAATACCAGCTAAGTACCACCCACAGCTGGTTGCTCCTGGTTGTCTACACGCAAGAGGACCGCCGGAATCGCCCTTTATGAAATGAATAAAATCTCGTTTGAAAGGGTAGACAAATATATGAAGAGTAGATTTGATTTTTAATTTCGTGTAAAAGGTCCAAGCTCGGCAGTTGTGCCAGATACATTTCTGGTTTGGCCACTATTCTTTGCAGATGTGATACTTACTGGGTCCTGGCCTAGCGGTAGTGAGTTTTAACATTTGAGAGCTTTTTAGTATATCGTTACTTAAAACATTATTTAACCTTTGCAAATCATCTTTTATGCACTCTCTTGCATAAAAATACATCAGAACAACTGAAAGATATTTCACCCTTACCCGACAGGTGTTAGCCTCATTTGGGCTCGATGACCCAGCGCAAATGTTCTGCTCCGGAAGAAAGGCCCCGAATAAACGTCGGCATTCCGCGGCTGTGGTGATCGGAATTCTGGCAGCTTTCAATTTTCCGTAGGAAGACGAATCGCCACCTATTTTTGTTAAACATGCTCATATAGTGTTCTACTGTATTCTTTTGTTATATTTCTCGTCGAACGGACATGTTAACAGAGTAAATTTCAGTTGCATTTTATATATTGGGGCATTTATTCGTACTTAGGGACAGGTAACTTGTGTTCAAAGCGCCTAGTTAGGTTTCTGCAACACTTTAAATTGTGTGATTCATACAACTTTTACTATACTATAAAACCGATTCCACGTTTTTTATTTTCATCCGTAAAAGTGCCTCACATTGGGCGAGACGTGGAATATAGCACTCAGTAGTAATCCTACACGGTTAAACTACCAAACCAGGCATTTTATTCACTATGTGATTCTAAAAAAATCAAAAACACCTGCAAAGTTACCTGCGCGGGTTCGCCCGTAGCCTGTGATGAAACACTCATCACCCGGGGAGGGTCGATTCGCAGGAAGACAGAGAGTTCCGACCGAGTTACTTGAGATATCGACTGCAGAAGCTAGTCGAATGATAGCAACGTCGTTCCTCACGTGGTTGAACGTAGAACTGTGGTGATCAACGATTTAATAATCTAGCAAATGCAGTTTATTTGTATTTAATTCGTACCCAAGGTATGCACAACGGTCTAATAAACGTGAGAGATAATCAGTTAAATAACAACTGGTTTCGATCGAAGCCACTATATTACGACTAACGGCAGACGCGCTACTACTTACATAATCGGCATAGAAATCGTGAATCGTGTTTCACATTGTTTACCACTATAATTGCTTAGCTTTTCATATTGCAATGTTTTTACTTGGTATGGCACTTTAGATGCTACTGTAACGTTACGAACCAACCAAATGTTTACCTGAAATTTGGATGTCTTCGTATAGAATCGATGTATTTGACCTGAGTTGAGGTGCTGTTAAGTTGACCGAATACCACATAGTTGGAATGCAGGGAATCTCTGGCCGGGTTGTCCGTTCTTAAATGGAAGCGGATATAGTATAAATAACCCCATTTTAAGAATTCATGTGTAATATTGTATAACCAATGAGAGCTTAACGGTGTGTAGTGGGATATCTAAGCTAAATAAACTTATTGGCTAATTTTATTTTTTTAAAACTTTTTTAATTCAAACAAACACAACAGAATTTAACATCATTATTATCTCTTGTAAAAGCGTCATTCAAACGTCACCGAAAAAGCTTGATGCCGCATTTGCTGCGTCTAATGTATATTTGCATGCTATTGTGTATTAGTCAAATAAAATGTCCAAATAGAGAAATTAGTGTTTCACACATATATTGTTGTTTTATGTTATGGCGGAAATTAAACGTTTAAACGAAACTCTAGCTTTCAATATATTATATTTAATAAAACGTTAAACTTTGCTTAATAATTGATTTAATCTAAAAATAAATTTAATAACCAGTCCAACATGTATTTCCAGTATGACGACGCATTTTTGTTAGCAATTTGTTTATCACCAGTTACGCATTTTACGTTTGTTGATTTGCATCCAGAACAATGTGCTGCTTGTGAAAAGCCATCCCATTTTCCACTGGAAACCATGCACTTCGTGTCCGATATACAAATGGCCTAATAAAGAAGCACTTACTGAACGCAGTGTGCAGCGGTGAGTACATATCGGGCAGCCAACAACGTCCCTCCACATAATCTATCATCGAAAAGAAGCAGAGCTTGCCAGGGCCATTGGCTTGCTCTGGCAGCTTCACCACAATATACTCTTGATGCAGCTTCCTGCAAAGAGAACATAAGGAAATTAAACGAGGTAAATGGTTTTATTAATTAAAAAAATAGGTTGTATCGAAATGTTTTTGACATCAAAGCTGTCATAAATTATGTGTAAGTTTTATTAAATAAAACAACTTTTGTTAAAGGCTAAGTATAAGATCATATTTAGAATAAAAATAGTCACGTTTATTTGATGTGTTTGTTCCTAACGTAAACTATTATTGTAGGCTGTAAAAAGACAGGAAAAGACGGCAAACAACAGCGGTAAAACCACATAAAATAAAGTTGGACGAAATAAGTTGTTTTTCTAACTGATTAACAAATTTAAATTTAACGGGCGTTTGCAGACAATTAAACTATACCGAGTTCAATATTCGTCCACTGCTCTCCCTTGCTTGAACGGCGCAATGCCTCTCCGTCGCTTCATCAGCACATCCGCACGTATGCAACATTGAGTTTCCGGTTCCGCTATAACTCATAGGGTTTCCTGCAGGAAGTTTTATTAATTTTGGGAGATTAGATAAATGGACCTGCCCTCATTGATCAGGCCCTGGTAACCCGGTGATGGGCATGACGTGCTCTGACGGTTACCAGTGTGTGAAAACTCTCTTCTGAATTTGCGAATTAATCTGTGATTATGAGAAAACTCCCTTCCGTATTTGCGAGGTAATCTGTGCTCTCGTGATACCAGCCGATGCGTATTCTCATTCATGGGTTTAAACATGAATATCCTATCTTATTATAATAACGATTAAAGGTTCGCATATAAATATAAAAAATATAAAACGGTACCATATGATGGTTGACTTGGACCGATGGTAAGCTGACTCTGAATATTGGTTGGTTCAGGGATTCGAAGATGGTTTGCAGGGTTCGGGTTGTTGGTCTTAAAGTTGGATCAGATTTGGCGGGTGATTAGTAGTGTATGAGACACGACGACAATAGAATTAGCTGATTGTTTATTTTACCGAAAGATTTCGTGGCGTATATGAATCGTGTACCGCACACAATATATGTTCATCTTTTTATACTGTTTTTTTTTTATGGTTTACCGGAATTACATGCATGTGGTAGCGCACGTTGAATATCAAATTTCCGGATGTTAAAACGAGTTTGTAATCTTAAATCGAAACAACACAATAAACTACGGAATTTGTCGAGGAAATTGTTTTTACACAGTGAGTTTAAATACCCTAAATAGATAATCATACAAAATATGCCACGGTTCGCTTAGTAAGAACGTTCGACCGTTCGGGTATACTGTCATTATTATGCGGATATCTGGCAATTATCCGTATGATAACGTTCCCGTGTTTTCCCATTCACGGGGATAAAACTTAAACATCACGTCTTATAAAAAAAATTCGATACCTATAAGAGGCGATAACAAAGTAGTGTATACACGAAGGAATGTCATATAGCCTGTGACCTACCTTTTGGGCCTGGTTTGTGGGGTTGATAGACCGACGGAAACACCATATCGTTCCGTCAACGGAAGAATCCCAGCAACACCCCCGTCGTAGACATTGTATGTACGGGATACCTTCGTATCCGCAATCTATCCGATTGACCGGCGCTATGTCGCAAGTGTCGAATCGTCTTAATGAGTGAGTCCCTGTTGGAATCGAGTTGATTCTCAAATAAGAAGAAACGCCACATCGTAAGTTTTAAGTTATATGAGGCCTTTATTGTGGTAAAGCTATGGAGCTTAGAATTCGTACAGTGACTTTAATCCGTCATAAAGATTTTCCAGAATTGTTTAATTTTACTACACTTATTTCATAGCATATTTTTAAGTGATGAGATGAATTTTTCGTGCACCGAATAACTCACCGAATCCAGTACTGTTGATCTGCCCGCGAATGGCACTTGGGCCATTATTGAATCCTGCGATAGCTGTGTAAAAATAATAATGTGGTTAAAGGTGATAATATAAGATACGTGTTTTGGTGCTCGAAATTGCGCCAATATATATTTTGTTAAGCTGCTGTTGTTTATTGGGCATCAGGAAAGGCTAATCTTGACAAACATATGGTTTCCACTAATGTAAAATATATAGTCTGTACTCACGTCTGCATTCAAATCGTTGAATCCGACGCTCCATCAAGTGAGTGGCGTTTCCATACTTCCAAACCAGCTTTCTCTCGCCATTTACGTTTTCAGGTATACACCACTTTAAACTGCTTCCGACCGGTTCAAAACCAGCGTAGCAGTGTAGAATGCAATGAGAAAACTGGTTTGAACCATTGATGCAGACCTGATTGCCGTTTGTTATCCGTGGCTCCAATGCTGTACACTTGGTTGCTGTAGGTAAGATATTTTTGAAATAGCAAGAATACCTTCCATTCATGTATGTTACATTATAGGTTGTTGTATTGACCGTAGGTTTCAGATTCCGTATCAGTGGTTTTAACTTGTATTTCTATAAATTATGAGAAACTAAAGTAAAAAGGTATTTACCCTTTTGAAAAATATTGGAAAGTAAATTGGTACTTAATGGCAATGTGTAGTAAACCAAAAAAATAATTATGAAAACGTAAAGATCTTTAACTTTTGGTTTCAAGTTATGTCTACCTACAAACATTGAACACGTGTTGGTTTAGTCGTACCTCATTTTTTCATGTTATATCGAGGTGATAAACTTTAAACAATTAAACATTTATAAAAAGTAATTTGAAGAAGACAGATACCGAAGGGGTGAACCTTTTTTTATCTATAGCTTTTTTCAAAGTATACTTCTTATTTTTGGATGGATAGCTCTTAGCTGCATAAAAGTCGGTCGCGCAAACGTCGGTGAAACTATCCGTTCACCTATCGCCTCAACAATTCTGATGGACTCACCTACACATGACACCTCGCCGCGAGGTTCCCACGTCAATTCCCTCGTATCGCAAGTAACGGTACTGTTTCCTCGAAGTGTGTACCGGTGGCCACACGAGTAAGTGCATGTTGACCCTACGAAATTCCCGTCGTTGCAGGTCACGTGGCCGTGCTGTAGTGTGATCGCCGGGCAGGAAACTGTATGAGAAATAACATCGTTAGAGGGAAGCTTTTATTCGCGTGGTTGTTTGGTTAATATAAATAATGCAGTAAAGAAAAACTCGGTCCGATTAGTGCTTTGACTAATGTCACAACCGACTGGCAAACGCAAAAGAAAACGGATGATATCGATGCGGCCATATAAGCACGTTTGTTTTGATGTGATAACCGGGCCCACCTAGTAAAAATGTGGCTCCCACATTGTGGTCAGGCTTATATAATCATTGGGTGCCACTTAATTGTAACTCTTCACTACCCACTGGATTAAATGATCTTAAAATGGACTATTGGTCCACGTTGTATCACGTGTACCGAATACAAGGCTAAAATTTCATTAATCCGACTAGTTTTAAAGTGGTTTGTTGGCATTAAAATCATTCGCTAAAAGCTTAAATTTTGGCTAAGTTCCGGTAAAACGTATATTTTAATGTTTAGGCTGAATTTTAATTGCTGTGTTATACTTGTTATTACGCATAGCACAACTTTACGACGCGTTTGCGGTAGTCAATACGCGTGTAAATGGGCGTGGGTAAACACCACACATCATATTATTGGTTTCATGCATATTTTGCTTACAGCTAATTATATGTGGAAGCAATACAGAATGCAGATTTTCTAAAAAAAATTGGTAAAACTGGTTTATTGGAAAATACCCACATGCCTGCGATTGGGTGTAACGCGGTGAGCTCGATAATATGCACCTCAGCATTGTACAAATTATTACATTTTATCGAATTTTCCAAATATGTAATTGACACTCAATAAATTTGCGACAGATTGGGTGCAGGGTAAAGTGGCCAGGTAAATTAGGATTCGGGTCAATGGCTATATAGGATAGGATAGGATAGGATAGGATATTCATATTAATCCCCGTGAATGGGAAAACCAAGGGGTTAACACATGGGCAATCGTCAGATTACCTCGCGCCCACCTTCGGGTTACCGGAGTTATTGCAGTGTGTTGTATATGATAGACACGTACTAAACCGCCAGACTAACCGGTCGGACGTATATAAGTGTTCGCCCTGCCAGTGCGTTGAATCGGGCAGGTTTAAGAATTCTTAAATTAACAAAAAATGCACCGCTTACCTTCGCAGCTAGTAGACAAATGCGGTACCCATCCCCGAAGAACGTTGGTCCCCGAACACGTGCTCTCTCTAGCGCCCCTCGAGGAATATCCGACCTCGCAAACAGTGGAACAGCGCGAACCAAGAAAATTGTCATCACTACAGTTGAGGCGCCCGTACGGAAAGTTAGGTAGAATCGGAATGCACGATGCTGTAGAATAAATATTTAGATCGAAAACAGGAGTAAAACACTCATGCCATTAAAATAGCTGGTTGTGAAACTAACTAGGCATTTAATTTCTAATTCCAAGAACAAGAAAATTAATTGCATGTAATTAACTAGACAGCCGGGCGGTGCTTGATTTTGCTATTTCTAATAGTGTAAAATTTAAAGAAAATACACAAGTCATGTGTGCGTGCCTTGTTTCTACTTTTTATTGTGATTACTGAGTATTTTAAGATAACCGACCTTTCATTCCTGGTTTAAACACAATCACGATTTTTCAACTTGGGTAAAAAAAACTCTTTGTTCCCTATTGTCAATATTCATTAAAGGTTAACTTGACCCACAGAGTTCAAATAGGGTCGTTACAAATTGCAATCATATGCGATCAAAGAACGCGTTAGGCTCTGACAAACATAATGAACGGAAAGGAGATTTGTCATTAAACCATCTTTTCGCAATAGGTCTCATATGTGCGACTATATTGTGAGTCACCTTTCCTGCCCTATCCAAATGTGTATTTATCAATTCAATGAATCAAACAGGCGTCAGATATTGTGGTCTTAGTGTCGGACAGGGTTATGGGAGTAAGGTGCTGTGTGGTGAGGTTAATTCCATACCATGAGATCATGGAGAGGTGTAATGATGATGATTTTGTGCTTCAATTACATGACACCTATACGCATTTCACGCAATGTGTCTGCGGCCTGCGCTGGTCTAGCCGATATTATATCAAGCACATTGCGAATATGCAGATAGTATTGCCAATGTGAAATTTGTAAAACTTTTAATATTCAAATAAGATAAGACTGTTAAACTAAAAGATGTCCTAATGACTCTTTATAAACACGAATTAGACGTACTACCTTGACTACATGCCTGTAAATACCACAAAATAGTTATATTATGTAATTCGTGCAAGCATGAGCTTTAAGATACCCATTTTTATCCCAGAGGGTGGAAATTGCCAAAATTCGATATGGTTATGTCGATTTCCTATCTTAAACATTAGTAGGCTACAAATTACTAAATGTTGTTTCAGTGTGCTTAGTGTATTGTAAAACTATGGATTATTTACCAATAACGACCGCCACCGACCTTTGCATTGTATTTGGTCCAGGTTCGTAACGCCTACAGCAAAACTGTAGCTTTCTTGTCTTCCAGTGTTCCTAAAGACTTGCGACCGCGGGTAGACGCTAAAACCAACTGCACAAGATAGTAACACTCCGCCAACCACGGAGTCGCGTTCTAGATATGCCTTTCCTCTGTTCTGTGTGGATGAACATTGCTAAATTAAATTCGTTAACCTTTAGGTCGTTTTTTTTTCTCAAAATGGCAATGATATACATTTTCTCGTACATTGAATTAGTTTTCCACAGCAAGATCTTTTTTTGAAAATTTTTTATCTGATCACGGTTCGAACCAGGGCGGGATTGACCCAAGGTGCATTTCTTTATAGAATTCGGCATATGTATCGGCCACGTTAACCATTAGGTCACACTATCGGTAAAATTGTTTTAAATTTATTTGATCAGTTGAAACTTCGGTCTAATATTTTTACTACTCTTTGCGAAATGTTGCAACTTAACTTTTGACCCAGAGTGTTGCCTGACAAGTCATTACTATTCTTGTTAAGGCTATATGCGATACGATTGCGCAAAAAAAACCATTAAACCCTAGCCGCTTACTCTAATGGTTTTAATCTGAATAACAACATTTACGTGAAGAATAACATTTCAAATTGCCCTAAGCTGTGAAGTAGCGTGGTGACATTAAAGACATGATGGTGTGGTATAATAATAGTTAAATGCAGTCGAGCAGTTTATTTATAGATACGTGAAATGACTGCATTGCAGAGGGCGTTACGCTCACTCAATGTCAGTGGTCATAAAATCTGAAAATTGCTCACTGATCGACCCCAAGAATAGAAACCGATTACGACGCTAATTAAAAACAGTTTGCGTTGGATTTGACGTCATCAGCGCGCACTTTTGCGTCATAATTCGAAAGTCATTGCAAACGTGACCTAATAAAATCGTCTCATTACAAAAGTTTAATTGGATGAACTCAAATTAAGAAAATTTACGCAAATTTTACGTAAATATTAACCTCGCACTACAATAACCCAAGAATGCAACACCACCTGAATGTACGCTCCAAATGGCGCAAGATAACCCGGGATCTGGACGTATGCGGCGTTTCTCATACAAGACATACAGGTTTATTTTTTTATACCCAGATACATATCCTGGGCTCATTCGAAAGGCCTGGGCTCATTCAGACACACTTTTCGACTTTGACCGTTAGCACCACCAATCCATAAACACAAATTTCTTTGATAACCAAGTTTTGCTCATAAAAGAGCTGCACACTTACTACTTACCCATGTGTTCGTTACTTCGTTTGTTCCCCTTAGAAGGCCGGCCATGTAGTACGCGGACATGCTGTTCCACAGTTGGTTGCGTGATTTCAAACACGTTATTACAAGGTAACCTCCTGTCGTCTGCTTGTAGAACATTGATGACGTCATGCATCGTAGTGTGATTTGACTGTCTGTGAAACGAAAAAATATATTTTTAAATTTATCTTTGCGGAAGAGAAATGTGTCTATGAGTAGGACATTTTTGGATATCTTTTAAATTTATCTATGCGGAGGAAATTTTCATATATCTTTTAAATTTATTTTTGTGGAAGACAACAGAAGCACATCAGAGATACCGTTTAAACGGGACTTTACGCCGATAGGGAAAACGACGGCGGAAGTTATATAGACAAATAATCAATCAAGCCAATAAGATGTCGCGTGCCATACATTAGTTACTTTAATTATAGCTAAATATTGCTTCCGTTATATTTAACAACAAATTAGGCATAACGACCGTCGAAGACATATGGTCGGTTTCAAATGTGGTCTTGCGGGTGGCAGCATTACGGCACATTGCCCAGTGTGCTATAATAGCGAAACTAATATATACAGGTTATGCTACATTTACGTGTTCGTTACAGCACACGACGCAAGCTTGAAATCGAAAGTTTGTAACAAAATCAGTGTGTCATTTAGTTTTAATGAAATTACTTTGAAATCGTATTGCTTTAGCTTTGGGAAAACCCTTATATTTTTTAAATAATCCAAACACCGTTTCTTGATTGATAACTTTAAACAAGGTGAATTGAGACAATCAAGCATCAAGTTAATTTGTGTTGCTGCAATATCTCACATGGATAACGGAACTTTTTATTAGTCACGGTATTTGAGGTATTGTTTTTGTCTTCGTGCAGGTCCTAATCGTGCTCTGTTGTGGATTGTGACATTTATGTGCGCGCGACCACGCTTAACGCGCCAATGTTCGTTCGGTTATCGATTTGATTGGCGTTCGACTGCGCATCGTTCTGGACTTGCAGGTGTATGGGGGCGGGTGGACGCGAAGCGGGATAACAAGGTTTTATCTCGATTGTTCATCGTAATTCGACATGAAGGCGAGGCGAATTGCCTTTGATCGCCGAGCTTGAGAAATCAGCGAATTGTCGTTGCTGCATATAGACCACTGCTGACATTTTTAGAACCGCGGGAATTCTGAATTTCGTAATGACAGACATCATTAATGACAATTACCACACCCTTAAACGTCAGCAATAACCATAATGACGTAATAACGCCCACCCCCGCACAATTTTTATATTCATCAATGTGTAAACTCAATAGCTGTATACGCCTTTAAAATAACAGGATGGTTATATATGATGGTTATATAATATTCCGATTAGACTTTAGCTTTACTCACCAACGCCTTTAATACGTTAAGAAACATAAATTTTCCCTTTCGAAAAGTTGATAATACTCGCTCGCTGCCGAAATTCGATAATAGTATTCGCGACCGTAAAGCACCGTGACAATTAAGTTTAAATGCCGGAAGACATTTCACCGAGGTCACACTTTAACTTAAAAGTTCTGGAAACTTTCAAATTTACCCTTCTTTGTGAAAGTCCATTCCGTCGGTTTGAAATAAACAAAACCTAGTAAGGTAAACGGGAGTGGAAGAAGCAAATTACACCTTAAAAGAAGCGAAAATAACTTTAATTCTGACGTCAACTATGACGTTACTCCCAAGGGCAATTCTAACTCCAACTCGCGGTGCCTGATTTTATTGTTTTCCTGCTTTAAGTTTTGCACAAAAAAAAACATATTTTCTTTACCTTGTGGTGGGAAAATTCTCTGCGGGCTTAAAAGTCGGCTGAAATGGTTACTTTGTATTGCTGCTTGCCTCAGTATTTCATTTGATGTTCGATTTACAATGCCATTTGAGTAAATCGGTGTCGTAAAATAAAGCACAAGAAATACAACACCGAGCCTTATGCGATTTAACATTTTTAATTTTCACTACACAATCTACGAGTTAATTATAAAGTTTTTCTATTGATACAGTAAAATTTTGTAAATAATAAATGACTTCTCCTATTGCGTTCCACCAGAGGCACTGAAAGTGATAAATTACACTGAATACACAACCACGGGATTGTTGCAAATTTGCAACCATACCTAATAATGGCGTATACTATATTGACTCAAAGCTTACATTGCTTACTGGCATAATTTTCACTTGTTTCATTTGCTATATATGTCCATCTACACACTGATGTTATTTGCTACTGGTTTACTATATTTTGAGTAATGAAGACAAAGAGGCTGGACTTCACAACTTATACGACTCTCGAAGGTTGAACGAAGAGAAAAAGGGGGAATTCTCTTCTTCCCCAAATACCAACGATATAGATATCGCCTCAAGGTTTGGAAGGAACTGTTGCTTAACTCGATATCTGGCATTCGCCACCTTACACTTCTGGATACAAACACATCACGTCATCGCTGTTGATTATCACGTCATCGAGAAATAATAAACCACCGCCCAGGTTGTACATTTAAACGAGAAAACTCAGAAGTACCTGCAGGTCTGAAACTTTTAACAGAAAAGAGGGCCTATTAAGTCAGCTTTTAGCCAGCAGGGCGATTTGGAGAGTGCCTAGACCACTCTGGTATATTTCTTTACGGAAAATTCGTTTGCGTTATCCAAACGGCCAGTTGCGGTTGGATGTTGAGCCGTGCTCGTCGCGTTTTCATTGACGCAACCACAATTGTTGACGACACGTTTATACCGCATGACGGAGCTATTCTTTAAATATAAATAGAAATAGCATTTGAGAAACTTAAAGTTTACAAACGAGGCCGTCGGTGGGTGCTTGTCATGTTATGCTGTATATGGCTAGGGAAGATAGCAAACGAATAAGGAATATTCTGTAATACATCAGGCGTGCAGGAGTCTGCGGCTAACACGGAAACAAACCTATTCATGGCGCACGTTTCTACATCGACTGCAATGACGTGTTTTTTAAATATAAATAACTTCTGGGAATTCATTCGCTTTCTGCTTAACTCTACCACCTTAGGTCTGTCGGCTTTTCGTAGAATAACAAACAGATTTAACCGCAATCTCCAATTGTACTGCAATCATTCTGCTCAATAGTAATATTATGGATGCGGTGTGTAGACTGATCCTTCAACCCGCAGAACAGGTGCGGTACAGGATCCGCTGAATTTAGAGATAAGATCAACAAACGGCGTCACCGCACGAGACCGTAATTCCGTCAACAACAAATGAACCGGTCAGATCACTTCACGCATTACCGCAACTTCCCTAAACTAGCAAAGTTAAAAAAATCAAATCGAGTCAAATCAGTTGAATTTAATCGCAGACATATCTTTATAAGGCAATAATGAAATTGGCACGAAAACAAACGTTTTCGATACTACGCAACGTCTCCAGCACGCGTGCCAACTATTTATCCCCTTTCCGCGTCACGACGCATTGTGACGTAACAAGCATGGCATCTAAAATCTTTATGAATGAAATGAAAGTTATTTCTGCTACAGAACTGCAAACGATACACACGAACATGTTCACGCTGGAGTTAAACTGTTATCAAAAACGAAATTTCCACGCCATTTTATCAAATCGTGAAGCAGTACCAAATTAAAGTAAGATTACACCGTTCTAAAAGGATTACAACTTCAAGCCAATTTGCACGTATGATATCATTAACTGAAACTTTAGTGGATTAACCAAAGTTTTTTATCGACTTAAGTTGCTAAATTAATTAAACACGGGTATTTGTTGTGGTGCACTTTATTTACACGCAGAGCCCGCTATAAATAATACAACAACACTGCTCAGCTCTTAGAAGCCATAACATTTAAACCATGCCGTAAGCTGCTTTAAAATCTTGCAATAATTTCTCTCTTATCGGCGCTTCGGCGAAGGACGACCGCAGCGCGTTCAAATTCTGTGGCAATAAAATAAATATGGTTGGCCAGACATACGTGTCAGATTCTTAAGAAAATGCAGAACAAACATAACTCAAGTAAATTAAATAATTTGTTTCTCCCACCAGCTCTTTAATCTGTTGCTCAGTAAAGCGGAAATCACGTGATGCCACGTCATACTCGTCCAGGATATCCAAAAAGTGAAAACCAGGGTTGTCGGTGTTGAGGGAGAAATTGACGCCATCTTCCATAAACCTTATGGGATGATGATTGGCGTTTAAAGCAGACAGAAAAAATACGGTTTAGACGGAGACATTGACATAACCGGAATTTCCATGCATGCATCAAACAGTGTCACCACTATCACATATTACTCTTCACCTAATCGCTGGGTGTGCGGTCATATCCGGCGGAACTGACGCGGTCAAGTTGCTTGAGAGCGGACATACTTCAAGATGAATCTGATTTTTGATGACGTCATTGTATACCGCAGCATCTTTAATCGTCTTGTATCCATGCCCGATTCTCGTGGCGTGGAGACGGTTTATGGCCTACGACGAGGTAATTTAAAATTCGTTATTTGGCTTATCAATTGGGCCTGTTTGGTAAGCTTATTTATAATGTGTAGGGCCGGGGTAGAATAGAACTCAGCGGGTAGCAAGTCGGTTGTGTCTTTCAAAAAGGCATTAGAGGACGTTATCTGGCCACAGCTGCCAAACCGGTTAAAACAAAAAGTATACCAATGTATCCAGCATATTTAACTTCTCTAACATGTAATTCGACTACATGTACGATAAATTTCCCCGAATGTCCAACGCACCGTGCGTTCTACCATCCTTGAGGATAAATATTACAGGAGTATCATATTCTAGTAAGCATAGAAACCTCGTTAACTTGTGCAGCGTCGCCACTCTCTCCCGCATGCACTGTTATGTGGATACCACGTTCTTTGCAAAACTGGAAACAAATTAGAGTTCTTATTTCGGTCAGACATATTTTGGGGACTTTAGCAACCGATCGTTACTGGCGTTTTCTGAAGGTAAAAAGTCAGAAACGGTTGAAGTCGAAAATACGATTTAATTATCCATAAAAACACATTAAAGCCAACTTAAATACAAACTTTTTTTACCGAGCCAAGTTTTAAACCCATGATGGGTTGTCGTCACCAAGACCGGTATTTGTATAAGAGTCGGTATATGCATCGGTCGCGTTAACCATTCGGCCACACGACCGTATCCAACTTAATACAAACATACGCATTTTGCAGACGTAACTACTATGTCGCCATCTGGTGAGTACTTGTTGGAACATTAATTTCGCGTAAACTTGTGTGTGGCAAATTTCTCAATTAGTTTAGTACAAACTGTACTTAATTGCTACACCTAGACAACACACAAACACAAATGTACAAAATAGGAAAACGCCATTCGCTGGGGTCATAGCAATGTTCATCATTGTAATTAGACAGGGGTTGATATAATGCCTTCACTAAAATTGAATGATATGCAAACTAGCATTTAGGTTATAGCATGGTGTGTTATGGATCAGACCAATATGAAATTGTGGTTGTGCTAACGTCAAACGCCTCAGTATGTTGGTCGAAAGTTGCTTCTTTCCCACTGGACCCGGCACCTGCGATATCGAACCCCACAACACCACGATCAGCGAATTCCTCGCACAGTTGGGCGATTTGCATTGACCAATCTGTAAATCCAGAGTGTTAGTTTAATTACCGGCCATATAGCCCTATAAGATTGCTTCATTTTTATTAGGTTTCGTGGACTGTTAGTTCAGTAACCTATGATGTTAAAATCATACCATAAAATTACCTTGGGAATTTTCATATCTTTACATTTCAACCTAAAATGGCTAGGTCGTAGGTTCGAAAACTTTTTTTACATACTTTAGTTTAGACACAACGTTTACAGTCAATCAGTATTTTTCACTCTGTGTTAGAAGTATGTTGCATAGTAGTAAAATACAAATTACCTGGAAAATCCAGGATAGCACATAGTATAAATCGAACCACAATTGGAAAAACCGCTTTTACGCTCTCAGCAGCACTGCATATCGCCTCCACTGCGTCACGTGGGGTGAAAGTGCCTCTGAATAATGTATGTTTTAGGTTTGAGGGCGATACGCCAAATTTGACTCGTATATTTGAACACCGGAATAAATTGCATGGGCCGGATGACATACACACACACCAACTCGAGCCGGCCGACAGGCGTTTGTTTTATTAGTTTGTGAGCGTACACTTACGGGTGGGCAAGATTATAAAAAACAAACCAATGTGGCGCAGCAGGGATGAAGCGTAATGTACGGTCGCGTGGCTTAATGGTTAAGGCAACGTGAATATATATACATATATATACATATACATATGACGAATAACGGTGCTAGTCACTAGGCCGCCATGGGTAAGAAACTTGGCTATAGGCTAAAAAAGGCTGGCGTGTGTAGACCTGGTCTTGTTAAAAAAAAGTACAGGTTTCTCACTTTTCTTTGGCTTCGGTGATGTCTGAGACGTTACAATTAGCGAACAGGAATGGACAGAAGCGAAATTCAATGTAGGAGACGCCTTGTTTGTGCTTGTCTTCAATTGCCTCTATGGTCAACCTGCTTAGAGCGTCCTTGTCGGCACTGAAAAAGCCAGTCAGTGTCAGTGGGTTGAAATAAAGATTTATTATAAAATAATATATAAGTGCACATATACAGTCTATATTTGTACAGTTCCAAGCTCAAAATATTTGCTAGGGCTACAAAATTAAAGTTCTCTGCTTACTGAACATTACGATTCTGCAATACACACTTACGCAAAGATAGGTGTCGTAATCTTGAAATTCTGGAGGTATTCGACTAAATTGGGAAATCGTTTTTCTAAACCCACTATTGACCTAAGTTCACTCTCATCGTAGGACGGCAATTCTATCCCACGTTCTCTGATTGAAACAAAGCAATATATTATAAATAGAAAGAGCAGACAAAACAAGCATAAAAATGCATACCAAAAAAGCACAAAACGTATTTAAATGTTTTTTAAATACCTTTCTTAATATAAAATATATATTTAATTATTTCAAATGCATAACGAATTTAAAGTTATATTAATAACATATGTTAGAACAGACATAGTGCTTAAGTTTAAAAAATATTAAAAAATTATAAAAAATATTATATATTGCTGCTGTGTAGGTAAATAAAATGCAATCAATTACTTATTTACGCTAGTCTAGTTAACATCGCATGCCGTCATAATTGCCAGGTAAACAGACTGCGAGGAATTTTAACTTTTTTTGGCCTAATCGTTTGGCACGCAATCCGTAAGCAGGTATTGATGCTTTAATGATGGGCATATTCTAATTAAAAATTTCGACTTTAATATACAGAACTTATTAGAACTCTGACGGTAATAAATAGAATTAGTAAACACGGTATGGACAAAGCGAAATTGTCGTATGTATACAATATAAACAGTTGTAATGTGCAGCTGAATTTCTTACTTAGCCAGTTCAATGCATGTCGATAGTCTGAACGATCCGTCTAAATGACAGTGTAGTTCCGCCTGTGTAATAAGGAAATGCGTGTATATTTTAATAGTAGTACACTGGACATAGACGTGGAGTAGCTAATTAAACCGATCAGTAACAGAACCTGAAACAAATTTAGATGGTTTCGGGAAACGTAAAAATCGAGTCAATTTAGCAGTAGGTGGATGGTGGCCTACGCACTTGCGCGTATAATCAATAAACAGACCTAGCCACACACACTTCGAATAACTGTCCCAATGCTATGCTTTAACTTCATAGCAAGCCTTTGGCGGTGGATATAATATTCATAAGGAAAGGCCGACCTTAAACAAACACAAGCAAATAACTCTAGTTGTCTTATTGACGTTGTTGTTACTGTATAACTATATATATCTATTAAATCCATTTACGAAAGTCGCGATCAGTTATGGATTATATGTAAAATACTACTAACCTTAGGGAAATTATAACGTCTGTTGGTATCTTCAGGTAACATCTGCTGGCACCGACGGTCTAACGGTTCCGGGTTACTGACGTCTCTTCTGCACGGTATGCTTGACTAAATTGCACCTGTTGATATAACAAGCGTTCGTCGTATGAGGGAGAGAGGGGAGAGAGAGAAAGAGAGAGGGAGAAAGGCAAAGGGCTATGAGGTGAAATCTGACGCCAGCAAAAAAACAATTGAAAAAATCGGCTGCCGTTGGTGTTTAAAAATACAAAAACTTGGGTGAACCACATTAAAGTGAACTCTCTTTTCACTATACGTCTATTTCTAATAACTACTTTCAGAACAATTCAGAGCTTTTAGTTGGTATATCTAGAAAGGTTTGAGGTAGTCGCACGTCGGTAAAACAAAACTACCTGTAATATACATCACGTTCAGTAATACACATTTCCCTTTGTCCATAATAACATAACCTGTCATGCATTTGAGCTGTGAGGTGGAGGTTTAAGTAACTCAATTTAGTGACTCGAAACCGCCATATGACCACTCCGTTTGTGGCCGTAAGTACTTAACGTATGTTGCTCAAAACTGAAACAATATCATGAACACGCGAATAATTTGACTGTGGACATCACCTTAGGTATATTTGATTTGGAAAGGATATTCCTTTTTTACTGGGAATGGGCAAACGCAAGAATAATCATCTTATTACACCGCACTTTCATTGATTTACCGAAACTGGAGTATGTCATGATTGAAAGGATTTTTTTTGTTAGATTAAGGCGACATTTTCTTAATGTTTTTCTTTATAACAGGATCTATTAGCCGACGGCTGGGTTCGAGCTAACACTCTTCTGTACGTGGGCACTTTAAGTTGCGCACTTGAAACGTTTCTATTAATAAACACAAGTGGAATTTTACTTAAGCGGGATGACCATCTTCAGAACGGCCATTCTACTGTATAGTTTACTTTAAAGCTGTATGTTTTATAGGTTCAAGCTTCGAATCCGTGATAGGCTAGCAACCATTTTTTTAAATGGTATATTGTACATGTACGAATTAGTGGCGCTAACCATTAGGCAGCACACGGCCGTGACTTTCAGACTTTATCATATTAAATTTGAATAAATGTTATTTATATATGTCTATTTTTTATGACACGTTTGAAAGACTTTACTATTTGAATAATTGTGGGTACATTTTCTATCAATAAAATAAAAGTTTCTGTTTTCAATATAAAGAAGAAACAAAAAATAAACTAAATTTCGCAGAATCGACGACTGACCGCCATACGGCGCAAGTGAGTTAATTCTCGTTCCCCTTGCAGTGGTAAGGTGCATCCGAGTCTCATTTTACTTTGGCACACTATACACAGTATAGAGGCATGAAAACGAACTAAAACATAAATAAGTATGTATTATTGCAAACAACATTGCTAACGAATAGCCGCGCATGTATGGAACATCACACGCTAGATTTTTAACATTTATCGTCTACGTGAGTTTTTTTCTCAGTTCACATATACTTTTCACAATATTGGATTGCTAATCATTTTTACATCCGATCGTAGTAATAGGAAAGTTTATACAAGAACACCACGATAGAAGTCACTATTGGCACCAGGCTTTGCAAAAAAACATTTGAACCACAGCGGCAACCAAATGCTCTTGGAAGTCGACTTTTCCGACTATTTACCATGTAAATTGACTGTTGTTTTCCAAGCACGTCAGAGACGAATCCGAATACTTTGTGGGACATATGCTCCATAGTCTACAGCTATACGTGGCATCCAACCCGTTGTTTTATTTTTACCATTGAAAAACCATTTATGCCATCCTTATAAGTGTAGGTAAATTCATCGTTTCTTTTCATCATAACACTTCCAAAGGAATATCATTCAATCAATCAACAAAAGTCTGAAATGTGAATGGTTTCATTTTATTTCAGTTTCGAGGGGTCAGTTCTACAGTATCTTTCTCTTGTGAAATAGTCCAGACATACGACATACTACTGCGGCACCGAACCATCTGGGAGCAGCAAACGGCAAAAAATAATTCGGGAAAAAATATCCGAACGTTTAGGTAAGGAATATACAGATGAAGCAGCTAAAAGCGCGCCCACCGCACCAAACCTGCTATCTTTTTGCGCCACACAAATAATTACACAAAATTACAGCTAGATTGGTGATCCGCCGGTAATTTTTCTGCATTATGGTTCTCACAACCGATTGGAGCACTTACACAGTTCCAGTGCAGAGCACAGATGAAAGATATGTGTAGACCACTATTTAACAGAAGAGAAACTGAATATAAATTACGAAAATCTCGAAAAATTACAATAAACAACAAAAAACGAAAGTTTGTAACAAAACAATAAACGCAACTCAACACTTCACAGGATGGATCGGCAGTCCAAATACATTCGAAAAAATACAACGCGCTGTGGCAACGTAAAGGACTTATTTTACAGGAACAACCCAGTTAGAAAAATAACCTTGTACAAAAATAACAAAGAGTTTGAGCCACGGGGAACACTGTTCGGAACTTGTCATTAGAATTGTGTTGGTGTTTCTTTACAGTGCAACGCCCTGTCTGCCTTCCCCCTCTTCGAAACGCTTGGCACCGGCAACTGCTTCGTGTACGATCACATCTAAAGCGTTGTTTAGCTCGTAGTCGAGTGAATCCTGCAAAAAATCAAAGTGTTGATTCGAAATTAGGAAATCTATGCCAGCTGTTAACTTCCGCTACGGCACTGGATCGTGCACGTTTGTTAGTCATGCATATAGATGAGAATATCCAGACACGATTTTGACCAGTGGTGTATTACAATATCTCATAACCATTAGTGATTAATGCAACCATAGTTTGAATAATTTTCACAAGAGTTCCTTAAAACATGAAGAGTATATAAACAACACAATTTTTTAGCAAGTTTGCATTTCCAAGTTATTCCACACTTTTAATTCAGTTTCTCAGTGATGTCACTTTATTAAAAAAAAGATGTGTTGTGCAATATATGCATAACCCACTGAACCAAAAGATTCCCAAGAAAACCACAAGAAGTCAAACGGAACAAACATTGTTTTTAAAATGAAATGCCTCAATAAACACAAAGATTACACCATCAGCTTTGTTGATTGTGTAATCTTAAAAAAAAGGTTAAAAATGCAAAAAAACATATTCTACTTTTTTAATAAAAGAACTGAGTTTCGGAAAGCACTGCTGTTTTGGTTATACAAAAAACGGAAGCTCTGTGTAGTCCGTTCTATGATCTTACAATATCAAAAGATGGTCAATTTAGCGAACCAATTCCCACCTTTTTGCAGGCTGAATTAAAGGTTGCATTGTAGGTGGAGTCTCTGTCTGCTCGTAAACTCATTTGTGGGTGTTGGGAAATTTCTTTGGCCAAATTCACTGCAACCGATAAGGCTGAAACCGAAAATAAACAGCTTGTCAATCATTAATCAGTCTGTTATTGTGGAGATACAGCAGCTCAGCAAATTTCCTGCCGACTTCCTGCCATATGGCGGCATTATGAGAGCTTTGTTGATCACAGAATAAAGCAATCTCAGCACTGCATTATATTGAGTTTCAGTCTGTGTATAATGACATAACTTATTGCAACTTCACAGTTTGTCAAAAAGCAATTACAGCAATCAATAATATTGATTTTGCCTAAGCACTTATTATAACCAAGTTTGCAGTCTCAGAAGCATTAATTGATTGCAACGTGCAGTAAATCAATAAATAAAATGAAATTAGAAAATAATTACCTTCACCGTCTTCAGCTACTCTATTGGCGAGTCCAATTTTCAATGCCTCTTCAGAGTCAATAGATCTGCCAGTGAGGATTAAGTCCAATGCATTTGACAATCCTACTAATGCAGGCAATCTCACCTGTGGAACAACGATTTACTCAAACAACATGTGGGCTTTAATCTGCGTTTTGCTGGTGGTGCAAAAGTGCATATGATATCCTGATAGATGTTGTATTGGGATGTATAAAGATAATAATTCAATATTTTAATAGGATAAAGTTAAAAAGCCTTACTTATGGGGCTAAGGGACAAATTAAAAACACAGGGAATATTTAATGACCAGTAAAAATGGAATTTCGTTATTTCATTGTAAAATCGACTTTATGTTAAATGTGCAAACATTGGCTTTGTATTGGGCTTCTTAGATAAATTTTATAATCTAGTAAACCTTTAAGCCTATACTATGATGACTAGAAATGTTAAAAAGCTATAAATTTCAAGAAATAGTGACAGAAGCCTTTTTTGTAATATGGTACAAAAATGTTGCCAGCAGGCAGCAACTGCACAGAGTGAATACAACTTGTATATACAGAATCTGTTTTACATTAAAGTAAATTACAGAAAATAAGATATCAAGCACCTCTCCCCATTAGGTGCAAGTATTTATCCAGAGGGTAGTATTGCAGAAATTAGAATAACTAGATTTTTATAGAACTTTCTATATGGGGACAAAACGACTGTCATAATTATCATCATCATATTATTTCAGTTGTGTTTTAGGGGCTATTTTGGTAATATTTTTTTAATATATTATAATATTTAAATTATAAAGAATCATTTACAATCCAATACTTTTAATTTGTAATAAAACCAACCGTTCCTCCATCAATAAGAGGCACACCAAATCTCCGATTAAAAGCACCAACAATCGTAGACTTCTCGAACACCCTGAGATCGCAAAGAAGAGCAAGTTCCAACCCGCCTGCCACTCCATACCCATTCACTGCTGCTATGACAGGCTTGCGGATGTGTAATCGTGTTGGACCCTAAACATCAATCGTTTCAGGATTTTAAGATTTTGAGATTTTGAGAGAACAATATGGCAATAAATGGTCAAAATTTTGCTCTATCCTTCTGGATTAATAAATGTTGCAATTAATATACAAATACCAGATTTATGGGCGGACGGAAAATGGTATTATATATAAACATTACAAGGAAAGTTTTATTATATACTGGTACAATGTACTTCATTTATCACTAACTTTTTTTAAATAAAAAATATCTACTTCACAAAACTGTTTTTTAAAAATGAAACTAAATTTGAACCTGCGTCCAACACAGTTTAACGTTCATCTGGAGATATTTAAGAGAAAATAATAAAATTGTGGGATAACAAAGGAAGTTATAACAAAGTTTCTGAAACATAAATATAAAACGGAAATTCAAAATCACTAAACGTAAACTAAACGATGTTAAAACATATAACAATGTCATTGTGAACCAAACTTTAAAGCATTGCCTAGTAAAACAAACAACATACAGAATATACACTGAAAAGCAAACCACAGCTAACTTTATTCTACAACTTACAAAAAAATGTTTTCCTACTTGAAACACCCATGCAACAAGTAAATAAGCCTAGACTACTTCATTTTAAATGTGTTGTTCTATCGTGCATTGAATATAACATTTTAAATCACTAGGTTTTATATTAAAATAAATAGGAAGACAAAATACTAAAAAAATAAAATAAAATTAATATTGAGTATTGATAATAATTTTTGCTCTCTGCCCTACGTAGTCTAGGAGATAAGAATGAAGGTCATGACCAGACAAGTGCTTGGGTTAACTTTCAGTTTGACTACTGGGCCCCCAATTTATTAAATATTGCTCAACTTTGGTGGATTCAAGTGGATTGAATATAAAAGGAGTACGGTACAGCCGTTGTTTCACCAACAAGATAAAAATAAGTATCCAACTGACTGGTTATTAGTTAACCAATCAAAATATCATGAATTGGTACACTAAATTGTTTGTCTATTAAACAAAAAAGCAATTAGTCGCAGGAAATATGTAAAACATACATAGACTTTAGTACTTCGACCATTTGTTCTATTTTCCATCACTCTGTGCAAAGCAAAGTCCAATCTAATCAATTTGGAATATTTTGATAAATAACATATCCGGTTCCGAACACTAAATTCAATATTTGAAAATAGTTTTAAAATCTGTTGACTAAAAATGCTTTTTTGTCTGGATCCCTTGTTCTTACAATATATACCGATATATATTAAATTTATACAATACATATTCTACAAGAGTGTATTCTTATTACCAAACAAAAATTTGATTGCCGATAACTGAAGCCAAATAAACAATGATATAACACAGTTCCCACGATTCCCATGCTGTACCATACTAACATACCTCTATTGTGCGTTGCAGCTCACTACTATACAGAAACTTAGCACCCTAAGCATTAAAAAAAAACAGGTTGATAGTAATTATGAATGTGCAACTGATCAGATGTCCACATTCCAAGCACATCTTTGAAGGTTTTATGCATTTATAATGCAACCTTTTATTTTAAAATCTCAGCACGTTGATTACATTTTGCATTAGGATTAAACTTTTGTTGTATAATGCATTATTTTTTAATGCGAGCAAAATCTCTGAAACAACACATGCCCATGCTTACCATAGCTCCGTTGACGTTGTGCAAGTGCGCCAAGGTTTCTTCATCTAAAGGCGAGCCATCTGAATCTGAGTGGGCCAGTTCTTTTAAGTCATACCCAGCGCAAAAGTGATCGCCTGCAATTAAAACAGTGAAAACTACGCTTATGCAAATTATGTGCTGTAGCAGGAATGCTAATTTTCTTAAGCCAAGAAAAGTAAATTATTTCTTAATAGTCAATTGCCGTCTGGGTTCAAATTGTTAAGTTGAGTTTTTATTATGAAGTACTTGAGCAACAGCTACAAAGCTAAACCCAAAACAAAGTGAGCAGCATGAACACATTGTCAATAAAAACAACATACCATAAAACAATACTTATAAATAAGTTATATTAAAAACACATACCTTATATCCTTAACTTTACGTCAAAAATCAAAGTAACAACTAACAACTAACACGATGCAATAGCCAAAGTTGGCACGATCTGGTGATTATCAGTGTGCCACCGGAATAAAAATGAGTATACTATGCACACTGCATTCAAATAATTGAGTGGTTAAAAGTAGACAAACTAACCTTTTCCATGTAAAACAGCAACATTGCTAGAAGTATCCTGCTCAAAGGCCATGAATGCTACAGTCAGTTGTCGCGCCATGTCTCTGTTGACTGCATTTCGACTCCCAGGACGATTCAGACCAATAAGTGTGACTTTATCACGTTTGTCTATTGTAATTGGATCAACCGCAGGCTCTGTAAAAGTAAAAAGGTAAAGAATTTAATTTGGCAACATTCCTTTTAAAATGATTTTTAAGGTTTATGTTTGATTTTTTGGGTGAAATTATGGAATAACTTTCCGGGATTAATTTACACTGTATGTTAACAAAAATATACTAGTCAAATAGCCTGATGAGTTAGTGTGTCGCCTTTCAGTCAAAGGTTTACAGGATAAAAAAAGTCAAAAGTTTACAGGATGGTAGTTGGTAGTCAGTTGTGTCCTCAGACAAGGTACTTAAAGGGAAACCCAGTAAATAAATGGGTTGAACTAAAACCAAAGGAATTGTTGACATAACGTATTGCAATAGCAAAACAAATCTGGGGTGTTGGTAAAGAATAACCCAAACAACTTAATATTGCTAAAAAGCTCTTATTTTGAATCAGGGATTTTCAATTTTCCCAAAAATTAACAGTTATACCAAACCTGATTGTGAGTCCAAAGCAAGCTTTCGCCTGCTACCTGTACATGCGCACAAGCTGTTGTTACCAATCGATGTCATTTGCTGCAACTTCTGCAGACATTGTCGATACATAATGATGCTATATTCTGATTTTTAAATCAAGTGTACTGAAACAACTTTTGTTTCTGTAAAGATACATTTTAACTTAATCGGTAGAAAACTAAAGTTATCAAATTATAAGTATACAGCACATAGCAATATGCAAACTTCATAATTCTGCAACGTGATTTTAGCTGTAGGTCCCAGGCAATCCGATTATTATGCATTACCTGTAGTTTAAGCGACAACCTACTGTTATTGTGCGACAAATAGATTAAAAAATGAGTCTCATATAAAAGCCATGCACGCGCCTTGACCGTTACAAATGTGTTGTAATTTGCGACTTCTTGATTGCAGTTTGCAGACTGGCTTTAATGTTAAAAAAGTAATAATATAACTTTAACTGTGTAACAATTGGTAAATAAATCTAAGATAATTTAAAAACAAAACAAAATAAGCTTCTCCACCAGTTTTAAAGACGACTGTGTAAACGTGACTTGGCGACTGCTCCTTGTTTTCCTTGCGAAGTCTCGCCTGGGGGATTTCCCCTCCTTTTTTCATCTCGATATTCTCTTCATTAACTTTTTTCCTTTTATAAAAAACATTTTTACTCTCTCTTTCACAAAATGGGGAGCACCGTTTAGCTTGATTTTTTTATTTAGCGGTCCCCCATTTTCTGAAAAGAGTAAAATGTGTTTAACTAAAGAAATATGAAAAAGTTTATGAAAAGAATTTTGAGATAAAGAAAAAATGTGAATGCTTTTTCACTGATTAACAATAATGATTATCCTATCGATTATCTAAAACCCTGGCCTAAAATCTAATAAATACCTTATTCTATATGCGTTTAGCCATCGCTAAGTCCACATCAAAGACGAATATACATTAATTCTAAGTACTTTAATTGCTAAAATTAGAACTCTTAGAATATTTGTGATCTTTCAAAAACATTGTCAATCTCTTTTTGTGCACCTCCTTTCTACGGTATAGTCTGATTTCATCGTGTCTTATTACAAAATCGTAATCCATTTTTCGTATATGGTATTTTGTGTGTAAGGCGGCGACAGTAATAAAGTAGCCTAAGTATAAGTTAACATTGCTTTCTGGAATGTAGATAAAGAGCTATATAGCACGGAAACCGCAACTGCTGACTATGGTATAACGCATGAAACAAGCTTATGCATGTTTATGCACAGCTTAAGTATTTTTTATTGCCATAAATAGCCTACTGGTAACTACTAGGTAAGATCAACATGTAAAGAAAAGCAAGGCGTAACTTTATCAAATAAAACACTCTACTACAATACAAGATGGCGAATTCTGATGCTGAGATGGTAAAAAACACTATTAGTTTTAATTATACTGCAGTGGGCCTATTGCATTAGGCCTACATAACTCGTTAGTCATGCGATGTACGGTATGGCTTTTATTATAGCTTATTTATGGGCTGAAATACACGTAGTATAACTAAATTAATAGTCTTAAAAATGGCTTATAAAGTGCAATGCGGTAAAATCAGGAAAAAAATAAGTTAAAGCAAGGTATGAATAATTCGTCAATACATACTTTATGATAAACCAATAAAACTGGATTTACGTTTTAAATGTCCTTATTTGAAAAATATAGTGTGACGGTACACTGATTTTATGTTGTTTACAGAGATAAATTATACAGAAGCAATTGTGAAGTGCATTTCCATGTTAAGCATTATACAGCCAATTATTTACACTAACACTGACCTCTTTACAGACGCTTAAAATATACATGAGTTAATTAGAAAGTACTAACGGAGATGTATACAACACAAAGACTTGATGGAGGAAGGGCTGACGCCGAGGATATTATTTCCATCCGTTGTGACAACCCTGGATGAACTTGCCCATAGTTCCTATGGGAACCGTGCTACGTTGCAGACGACCTGGATCGACGTTGAATTTCGCAACTCGTTTCGGAGTGTAATGGGAGTCTTGCGTGGTGGAGAAGAATCGTTCGGCGCCGTGCGGTGGAATGAAGTGCGTCTCCCGTAGGTTCTCTAGCGCCACGCGGTGGGGGAGTTGTCGCGCGATATCGTGGGCTGGGAAATCGCTCCACGTCGTCGGGGCACGACGGTTGTTTCCTGTGTAACCAAAACGACACGCTATCTACTGTTTAAATATAAGTACTTGGTGGATAAACAGTGGAGTCACATAGTTTTGTTTGCGTTAATGATCTACAGTTTTTTCGAGAATAACATACAATTTAACAAAAATCAGCATACCGAAATAATCAAGAGGGACGTTGCTTTTCGGGTGGGAATCTGCTCTTTTGTACGCAACGGTGACAGGCTGAAATGTTGAGTCGCAAGTTGTTTCGTAGAAACTAGATTCTAACTCCTTTTCGCCCAATTGTACTTTGCTAACCGTGCGAAGTTGGGCACCGTTTACCCGAGGCACGCTCGCTTGTTTCAGGTCCAGCTGGAATATGAATATTCTGTAGGATTTACGTTGTGAAAAAAAGTCTAATAATACTTGGGTTGGTAAATTGATCAATACCTGCTTATGAATCATGTAGGTTGTAGAATGTAGATGGATTATAAAATATAACTTATTTCGCCAATAATTTTATTAACTGTAGGCTTTTGTTAATGTGGCTTAACGGATATCACTCACCAGTTTATGGTGTGACCGTGCAACAGTTGAGTTGACTCGCTTGTGAGCACGGTACGGGTCCATGTCACCTTCAGGAATGTCGCTGGCGTTTCTGATCCGATCTCGTTTCACCACAGCTCCTATACAGTATGGGATAGGAAGTTTTTATTCCTAATGGTGCTGGTGCGAAAACGACATTCTCTGCTTGTTAGAGTACTGCCGAACCCACGGGTCCCGTTGAAAATGTTTATTTAGTGCCATGTATGGAAACGATTGGTATTAAACCTACAAATTACAGGTTACGAGTGTCATGCACCAATATTAACCGAAATAGTGCTACAAACCATTTTAGTTGCATGGGTCATAGAAAATCTGACTTTGATGCAATAATTTAAAGAAATGTAACATCACTTGAGCAATGAACAATAGCCTTTGTAAATCTTTCCGCATTAAGTTGTTTAAAAAACATACTTTATTATATTTTTTTATCGAAAGATTAAACAAACTAAATCTCTTAATGTGAAACAGTTATAATGTATTAAATTTTTAACGTTTTTTGCCCAGAATGTTTGCTTCTTGTAAAGAAAACACAGCGTTATAAAAGCTGGACCATTGGCATTACCAGTAAGCATTAAAAGGGCAAAATTCAACTTACTGAATTTATGACTAATTGGCGGATAGCACTCTGCCTGGGTGCTGAGATATTTATCGAACTTACCATGCCCATCTTTCATCTTGTAATTTGTGGCGTGTAGTTTCGCGTAAGACGCCATGTGGTCACGCGGAAAATATTCGACGTCTACCGGTTGGAAAGACTGTCGCATTGTGGTGGAATCTTCAACAACCTTCTCCTTGTCGCCTTCAGGTATTGAAGATTTTGTGTGCTGATTGAAATATAAAATTTAAAAGCGTTTGTGAACCAAGCAAAATTAAGTTTGCCACGTTTGGCGGTTAGGTGTTCGAAATATCACCCTTTGTTTTAATTTAAATTCATCTATGGAAGGGCATTGCAACGAATATATCTCTTGCCCGATGGTAAAACCTATAAAAATGGTAGAAATTCTTGATTCGATCCTATGTGCATAAATAACATTTCTTCTTAAAATACATACAAAAATCCACGAGCAGAATTTCGTCCGCATATTTGCCCCAACGAAAAATATCGCCATGCAGCTATTGCGTTACCTTTGGCACTGGTTGTGCAGTACGAATCCATCGACCTTGAAACGTTGAATCGTGGGTGGTACTAAATCTGTTTTGAGTGTCACCAGTGATCGTTTTGCAACCATAGTGTTGTGATCGTGCTCGCTTTGGAAGATTCTTTTCTATATCGTGCCTATTGGAATACATCCCATCCTGACATTTGCGAGTGATTACATTGTGTATACTGATAAAATTATTCTTTCTGCGACCTTTTATAGTGTTTGAAACAATGCTACTGACCTGTAGTTGGAAATTGGTTCATCTGCCTTTTCCTTGTCACCCTGTGGAAAATTGCTTCGCATCCATCTGCTTCCAAGATTCGATAATGCTGGGAGGCTGCCTTGTGGAGTTGGCTTGTAGTACCGCTCGTGAGTTGTGCTAAATGTGTCTATGCGGGAATCTGAGTCTAGCTTGAAGTTGGTTCGGTACAGCGACGAATACTTATCTCTTGGATCATCGTGGACTGATTTTTTCGCGGGAAACGCTTGGCAAGTTTCTGAAACCTTGGTAGAAATTTTCTCCACGTCTCTGTGCATAAATTCGGACGGCTTTGGCGGCAACGCAGCTTCTGGTTTAAGGTTAACAATTGGTGGGACATAGTCCTTGTGGAAGGTGCTCTTTAATGCATCTGATATAAATCGATCGTCGTGCGAGATTTTATAATGAGATGACGCGAGAAATTCCTGTCCATGAAGCGGCGCTGGTATGCAGTTCATGGTCGCCATACTTAGACCTTAGCCTCCAACCCTACTAAGTTATGCCCCTTAAGTTAAATCAGCACAGAGGCAGCTAAATTAAAAGCACATCTACCGGTATATTATAATCTTGATATTGTCGCTTAATTCATTAATTATAATAACAGCTTTCCATTAAACACACTAACTTTTAGTCTTCTGCTATCACTTTATGTTTCATATAATATACTACGCGAACTATTGTACACCAAATTTAGTACACAAAGTTGTCGCCAAACATTAACCAGGTGTTTGCTGCGTTGAAGATCTAATTGGTGTTAAATGACAGCTACGATAGTTACTATAGTTACCGCCACCCGTGATCTCTTGCGCCACCGGCAAATCTTTTAGCACATGTTTTTCTTAGTAAACATTGTTCATATTGAATCATTTATATTCATTTGTTAATAAAACGTATCTTTCGATTTCCATTTGTTTCTGTAGTTTTGTATTTTGTTTTCGAAACAGTGTTGAAATACCACGATGGATAGATGGTGAAGAATAGACGCCACTCGTGACCATCCATCCATAAAAGCCGTGTTGTTAATTGACGAGTAGTGCACTACTGCACTGCAGCACTGTAGGCCTATACCACCAGCACTATACGTAAATGATAGTTTGGCCGAATTAAACAATTTTAACGTTAATATATCTACATAATAAAAACAAAATATGAGCTGTACGGAGCATCGTATACTAGCCCCTATATAGGTAGTAGATGCGGTTAGCTCATTTGTATAGCGCGTCGGATCGTCCACTGAAATGTGGTTGATAGGATATTCATTTTTATCCTGTGAGCTGGAAAACGCAAGGATGGCGTTAACACCTGGGCCAGTCGTCAGATTACCTTGCGCCAAATTTGTAAACCCATCATTTCGTCAGTTTAGGTAATGTCTGTTAAGTGCCTTGCCTAATGAGACAACCGACTAGCTAGCGACCAGTTTTAAACCTCTAACCGTTCGGTTAAAAAGCGTGACACTAACTTACTTGACTAATCAGTCATATAGGAATTCACCAGACGATTAAATAGTGGCAAGGGGATGTGGTTGGATCAAAACCACTTTCATAACCAGTCTCTATCTGTTGTGTCTTTGACCATTGGTGAACATGAACGTCATATCCAATTTATTTTTTGAGGTATAGTAGGAAAGAGCAAAAGCAATTATTATAATTAACTATGACAAGTGTTTCAACAAATATTCTTGTATCCTAGTTATATTAATGTTACCTAACTGACTTGACTGTTTAAAATGGATGAAGAAGATGCTCCACTTATATATGGCTTAGAACTACCTGCACGTTGCTTATGCCCACAAACAGCAGAAAGCAATGTTACTCGTTTTATTGTCGGCACTCAGTCATTAAAACAAGAAAACCAAATTCACCTTGTGGAATTCGATGATGAAAACAACCAACTTGAAAAAACAGTGTTTGCCCATGTTGATGGCGAGATATGGCATCTTTTATCCAGCTATAATGACCCATTGTTGTTTTCAACTTGCTACAGTTCATACAAAGATGGGAAACTAGGGACAGGATGTAAAATTTACAAATTTGTTTCAGACTCGGAAAACCAAGGACCAGCAGATACCGGTGATTTTGACACGGGTGTTGGGAATTTCGAGTCAATTGATGAAGTCTGTACAGTTTCTTCTTCTGAGATAAATCACATCTCATCACTTCAATGGAAACCAATTGAAGATGACAATCAAGTAATGGTACTCGGAGATGGGAAGCTACATCTTTTTGATCTCGTTGAAGAAAAAACAGAATCATCGTTTTCATTTCAACTTCCTGAAAAGAAAGGCCACCCTCTTGTTGCAACTTGTGGTAAGTGGAATCCACACCATACTGCCAAGCAATTTGCTGTAGCTTCAGGTCAAAACATCACATCATTTGACATGAGGTCAAAGTCACCTGCATTTCAGCTTGAAAACTGTCATGGTCAGTTAGTTCGGGATCTGGACTTTAACCCGAATAAGCAATATCATGTAGTCACTTGTGGTGATGACTGCTTGGTTAAATTCTGGGACACAAGAGAACCAAAAGCTCCAATTTCAGTTTTGGAGAGCGATCATTCGCACTGGGTTTGGGGAGTTCGGTTTAATCCATTTCACGACCAACTTGTACTCAGTTGCGGTAGCGACAGTAGAGTTGTTCTGAACAATAAAGCTTCAATCTCCTCCGAGCCATTTGGCCACATGGTGGATGAAGAAGACGATGATCAAAAAGAAAAGAAATCAGACCAATTAATTGCTGTTTATGAAGAACATGAGGATAGTGTATATGCAGTTGAATGGAGTGCTGCAGATCCATGGTCATTTGCCTCGCTAAGCTATGATGGCAGGATTGTTATTAATAAAGTTCCAAAAACTGTAAAATTTGACATTCTTCTTTGACTCCATTGTGTTTTTTTTAAATAATTTATAATCGAGTTAGTTTGATAGTGTTGTTGCATATATCCATAAGAGTAAAGTTTACTTTAATAAAATGATTTGTACTAAAAAAATAAACAGTTACGGAATAACGATACCAATATACATAATTTAGCATGGACATGTTAAAGCACTTTTGCACCACTGCTGCTGCAACTAGTTATTGCCCAATTTAATTTCGTGCCATATATATTTATATATATATACATGTACCCTATTTCTGTGACCATACATAATAGTCACTCATCCAGTCTGATATTCCCCTATTTCTAATGGGATACTTTGTTGTATTTTTAAGGTGCTGATTGGTCTTCACAAAATTTTAATTTCTCCTAAATTACTAGTTTAAAATGGCAGAGCAAATTTTAGCAATTGTGCCTTCACATTTTAAAGATATGCCAGAAAGCTTCACACCAACGAAACTCATAGAAGGTTAGTCAATTATTCTAGTAGCATTAACAGGAATTACCAGTATAATATGTGTATCCTGTTGTTTTAATGTTTTTTTACGGTTCTAATTAAACATGTCGTATAGCTGCTGCAGTAACCTTGTACAACTAAAGTTTAAACTGGTACCGGTGTATAGAAACTAAAGTGCAAAATTGTAAAATTGCAGTGTTGGCTTAGACTTCACTGTTAGTTTAAGGTCCTGCTCCTGAATAAGTGCATGTTACCTACTGCTGCATGCAAAAGGTGATAATGTATTTTAAGTAAAGGTCTATCCACATCAGTGCTTTAAATTAGGCTTTAAAATCACATTTTGTTTTTCTTATTATTTGAATATTTAAAGGAAAAATATTTAATTTCTTTTTAGATTTACAAAAGCATGAAGACATTTCAGAGCACCCTGGTAGTGAAAACTACAACTGGAAATTATCTAACAAATACTACACGGCAAATGTTGATGTGCATATTGTGGAAACGAAAAACCTAATTAGTGAGGAATTTTCAGAAAAACTTGAAGCAGTTTTACTTATGTTTGACTCTAGAAAGGTAAAAAGATTTGTTTTTGTTCATACATAATTTTTGTAAAAGTCTATTGGCCATAGCCCAGAGTCAATGTTGATTTGTGTCCTGTATTGTAATTATAACAAAAAAAAAACAAGTTTAATTAAACTGTTATATTTTCTAAAATGGAGCTGTTGTGTTTTGTTGCGTTTATTTTTTTTTAATTTCTAAACAATATCTTGGAATATTAATAGGACTTTGTTAATTTTATTTATACAGGCATCGGACAGTATTAGTGTCCTGGATTCATGGCTGCCCTTTATTAAAGCTTGGGAATCAGATATTAAACTTGCTGTTTGTGAAAGGTTAGTACAACTAATCAAACCAAATGTTCAATTGCTCATTTGAATTAAAACAATTTACCAGGTGCTGCTCAGTTGATGATAAAGACGGTGCATTTTTGAATCGAGAAAAAGCCCAGCTTTGGTGCATTGATAATGGATTTGAACTCATTGAACTTGACCCTGTATTAGAAGATTATGATGATTGTAAGTTCTAGTGGAGCAAGCAACGGACTTTGTAAAACTGTACGGACATCATGTACTTATAATAATATCTAACAAAAACAATTTAGGCTGCATGTAATAAAAATATACATTCACCATAAAAAAATATTATAATTATAAGACACACTGGTACCTATTTAGATAACTTTTTTGAACTAATATAAGGTTATATTATATTTTCATTAAATATAATATTATAACAACAAGTATACTCTAATGAAAATTTTGCAAACTGGCAAAAAACAACAAAAAGTTAACAGCTTTAATTCATGTAGATGAAGATTATGGAATAACTCGGATCCGAAAAGCAATTGAGGCGCATACTTGGCCACATATGGAACTAAAGGAAAATGACAATGAAAAGAAAAAAGTTGTTGAGGTGTTAAATTTATAAATCACAATTTAACTTCCCAAGAAAACACCATGTCTGTTGTGTTTAGTTGTTTATACGAATTGTACAACATAGTCAGGTTCTATAATATGTTCAACAAACACAGGCATCACAAAAGAATCAAGACAAATACAAATAGCTTGCATAACGTAATGGTCATAGTCCCATCCTTCTAAAATATTTGTGGTTTAATATGCAACCAAAATTGAGGTTTTACTAAAAATTGAAAAAACATAACTATTTTGTGAGGTTTTACTAGAAATTGAAAAAACATAACTATTTTGTGAGGTTTTACTAGAAATTGAAAAAACAATTATTTTGTGAGGTTTTACTAAAAATTAAAAAAAACAACTATTTTGTGAGGTTTTACTAAAAATTGAAAAAAACGTAACTAGGATGAAAAACGTGATCAGAATGAGAAGAAAGTGAAAGAAGCTGAAGAAAATTTGGGAGACTTATCAATGGAACAGCATATCGATGCCATGTTAGAAGGTGTTACTGATGACGATGATCAAGATTTTGAAGCACTTTTCCAGAAAATGCATCTATTTAAACGTAAATACTTTTTTACATGTCCATACTAGTTGCTAAAGGTGTTACTGGCGTTGTGTAAAGATTTTTGGTTCAACACCAGTTGTTAGCTAATTGGTTTGGTTCGTGAGCAAGGCACTAAGCATAAGTGGTCCGAGCCAGTGGATTAATGTGTTAAACAAAAACCTAAACAACATCTTAATTATATATAATACCCTACTAACAACTAGGCCATGAGCATGGGGTAATCGGGCAATTGCCTGTGTGATGATGCCTTTGAGCGGTTTTGCAAGGTAGTCTGACGATTACCACCATTGTGTTAACTCTTTGGCATTTTCATATCTACAATAATAAAACATGCTTATCCCATATTGAAAAACACAATTTAGTAGTTTCAGTAACCGGGCCGTCGCTATTATACGACTCCTAATATCAATCCAACATTGTGAATTCGTCGGAATACAACATGCTAGAATACAAATAATCCAATCCATACAATATTATTTTTTTATACAGAGTCTGCAATGGCAATGCCGGAAGCATCTCGAAAAGATTACGCTGAAAAAGTGGTCACAGCCTTCTGGAATGCAATTGGCGGGGATACAGATGAGATCTCGTCTAACTTGGATGGCTAAAAATTATTAGATCACCTGGCATCTTCATTATACCTGCAATATCGTAAGGTCACTCACGCAGTCGTGTGATATATGTTGAGCGGATGTAGCTTGATTTATGAATTAAATATATGAAAGTCGTGCTTTCTTATTACTAAATGTAAAAGTTACCGCTTTTCAGGAAATTACTTGTGATTATATTTTTACAATTTCGACTTTCGTTTTTTTTAACCGCATTAAAACGATTGTCTACTTATTTTTTGAATAAAAGTACAATAATCATTTAATGCCTGGAGAGTCCAGACGTTCCGTATCGTCGGTGCAATATATAACATTCATGTGTCATTTTTCATGTTAATAAATTTAACAAGAAAAATTATCGATGCGGAGTGGTCTGCACGTTTTTAGTACAGAACATAAGGCACAATACTTTGAAATGAGATCTGGTAAAAATGGGCAATCGTAAGGTTACTTTTTGTATACCGTTGGGTTAACGGAGTTCTTGCACTGTCTGGAGTACGTAGTCTCACACGGGTAATCATAAGAATACCTCGCGTTGCCGTTGGGTTCCCAGAGCTATTGCAATGTATGTATATGACTGAAGCGTTTTTTTCAGTTTTCTTAGTCCCAATTAATCGATTGGGTACAGGCTATATCCGCTAAGTGACACCTCCACGAGATTATTGTAAGTAACCAACTAAAAAAATGTCAAGAAGTGAGTTGATTTGAATGTATTTGCTTATTGGGACTTCGTCATTGCATAATTTTACATCAGTGAACAAAATAAAAAAAATATTAATGTTTATGGCAACCTTGTAATGTTTCCTGTTCTTTTCGAAAATATTAGCTGCTTGTGGTATATAATTAAGACGTTTCTTTAAATTTAGTAAAACCCATTAATTTACCTGGTTTGGACGTTGTTCGCACGACCAATCTATTCCAACGGATAATTCCAGACAGGTGTTGTTTGAGTTTCAATTGTGTGATTTTCTGCTCAATTAGGTGCGTTTGTTACGGCGACAAACAACTGTTTGCATTGAATGTCTGTTTAGTCCGGCCCGATGGTCTAGCGGTTAAGTGCGTCGCCTTTCAATCGAAAGGTTGCAGGTGCGAAACTGGTCGCTAGCTAGTCGGTTGTGTTCTTGGGCAAGGCACTTTGCGGACATTGCCTGAACCCAGCGGATTAATGGGTTCTACCAAATTGACGGAACGCGTCTATCATATACAACACACTGCAATAGCTCCGGTAACCCGACGATGGGCGCGAGGTGATCTGACGATTGCCCGTGTGATAACCCCCTAGGTTTTCCCATTCACGGGGATAAACATGAATATCCTATCCTGTTGTAATTAGTGACGTGTTTCGCCTATCGACCCCGCGTTGTGGACTGATTAATTAATTGTGTGCAAACGTCACAAATACTGAAGATATTGTAGAGTATGACATAAGAGAACAGCGATAAGGTTTAATGAAAGAAAGCTGCAGAAAAATGCTCTAGTTTTTTAATGTGACAAAGGAGCGAAAACAACTATTTACCAACTCTATGGTGCAAATGACGTCGCAACAGCTGACAAAGGAGCGGATGCAGTGAGCTGTAACATAAAAACAAACTAGAAAGATCTCGTAGTTTCTGGAACTCACCGTACATTTATGTTTATTGGCAGTTAAATTGGCCAGGTAATATGCTTAAACAACCACGATCGTACTTTTTTCAGCAACTTAAAAATAATTGATTTAACGTTTTGTTGTGTTATTGTTAATTGTTGACTGCTATAGTGTGTACATTTTCACTTATGCCCTGAAAAAAAACAAAAAAAAACATGGAAAATCGAAAGCAAAATGAAACAAAAGATGATGATGAAAAGAAGATGGGAAAAACAAGTAAGAGTTTTTTTGTTTGGTAAATACTAATTAAGGTTTGTCACAGGTGAATGTAACTATAGAATTTTTTGCAAACGCCTGTCTTTGTTATTTTTAATTGCAATAGCCAATTGGATAAGTTGCGCAATTTTTGTTTGGAAAATACTGAATTATATATTATGTTAATTAAAAGAGGCTTGACCTTTCGATTGCAAAAAGCATCACTTCGTGGTTTTCAAATGCAAGAGTATAAATTCCACAAATGTTACTTAAAAGCCCAAATTGTGATATTATCAATTAAAAATGTCTGTCTTTTGTAATTGTTGATAGAAAAAGCCTCACATTTTTATTGCGAAAACCTGACTTTCACGATTGGAAAAGCCTGACCTATAAGTTTCGTTTTTCATTCTAAAATTACGAAGACCGTCTGTTACAATCATAAGGTTAAACCTTTCTAATCAAAGGCAACGAAAGTTAAGCCTTTTCAATTAAAAAAGACAAAGTGTGGGTTTTGAAACTGTAAAAGTTAGTTTTTGCAGTCTGCAATTAAAGAGCCTGGCAAGTTAGTTTTAAAAAGCATTGCAAAATAACTAAAATAACTGGTCATTCAGTTGGGGAGACGTTCAGGGATCCTGCGAATTTAGTTAGTACCCTCAATTTACGAAAATGTTTCTATGTACTTGTTTTAGTACTGTTATTTTATGTACAATTAATGGTAAATGGTTGTCACAGATAATAAGACAGTAAGCCAGTTGGGTCCACCAGAGGGCCTTTGAATTTTAATGTTACGACAATACCCTGTAGGTTTGTTACGACAATATCCTGTAGTTAACTAATCTGAGCATTGTGTAAAAATGCAAACATATCATATCCGGTTATGCATGTGTACCCCCTGTAAAGGAGTCTTGATTACTAATTCTGACCAATAAACTGTAATTATACAGCAAATGAGCGAAGTTCCAGTGAAAAACGAGAGCACTCCATGATAAATCAAGTTTCGTTAGCCGATAAAAATCTTTCGGGTAACCCAACTCCATCTCAAGATATTCAAAAAGGTTTGCTTTTTGCCTTAATTCTTAAAGAAGGTATCGTATAAAAATCTACACCACACAGGTGTATAACAATATTTTCTTGCACACTTAATCTAAATGCTCTTGTTTGCCAGGAAACCAAAGTACATATGGGAGCACAGGAATTGCACACTCACCAAGTCGTAAGTTACTTTGTCACTCGGTAACAATCATTTTTAATTAAACATTTTTTTCCTCTACTCTGCAATATGTATATATAACACAATGCTAACAGTTTCTGTATCCTGACTGGGTGTCAGGAGGTATGGGATAATCATGCCCTTTAAGCTTATATTTTCTTGGCGTATAGCTGTCAACCTGACCGCCATTAATATAACTCATCTCTAACCTTTTGATAATTTTGGATTGATGCTGACCCTGTTATGACCTTGCGTACTCCAAATTATAAATCGTACTTTTCCTTATAATAATCACCATCTACATCACAAAACCAAATGAATGCAGTTGCCACTATATGTACTAATCATGACCAACTTTACGAACAGAATCTCCGCCGAGCAAAAAAAACCCAAGTGTGGAACAGCTCACTGAAGTAAACATAGCAGCGACAAACATGGCGGTGGCCCATGAAATTGCACTTGACGGAAGTTTTAAACTTCCTGAACCGAGTGAGACACCCCAAGCTGATACTCCTGAAGGTTTCGCATCTATACTTCTAATAAAAACCGATAATGTTTTTAAAAAAACACAAAGAACCAAGCTTTTTGTTAGATAATAGTACAAAATATAATTTTTGTTTAGTTTAGTATTTCCGGCACAAAAAAGAACAATTTTCCCAACACATTAAGTTTTAGCTTTTTAAGTCGTATTTAGCAAGTCTTAAAATTTTCCAATTTTCTGGATTATCCTGTTAAAAAAGCTTTTAAAAATTATAAAAATTCTTTATTACAAACCTATATAAAAGCTTTAAATTTCAGCCAAGATGTTTAAAGTCGTGCAAGAAACTATGCGCAGAGTCTTCTGGGATAGTGTAAAGAAAGACATGGAAAGTGATCCGCCAGTTTATGATCACATTTTCGTATTGATTGGGGAAATCAAGGAAATTCTTCTTTCTCTGCTACCTAACAATCGCACTACTTCATTTCACACTAGGTAAATGGCTCATTTCGTCTGGAACATTAAAACTACTTCATTAACCATATCACTTTATAGTTTGATACCTACTTTCGCCACTAAATGCCATAGTTGCACACCTGTACAAAGAACTTGGTGTATTATCTTGGAAACTAGTGGATTCTAATGATCATGTTTTATACATTTATAAGTTGAAACAAAATACTCAGAATACTCATGCTACAAACCAATTGTAAACATATCTAATTCTGTGTTCTGACTATTAACAGTTTTACTTTATCTTTTTTTAAGCAGCCATAAAAGGATAATTGTTTTGTTGCTTTGATTTTTATGTTTAATATGCTTAAACTTAACAATAACATGGCTGTTGCAAATTGGCCATGCTCTAACCTGCAATTAAACAACCTTCAGAATTTAATTGTAGTCTATTGCAGCTCAAACTCTTTACATCATTGCATGTTGGTGATAATTTGGGTAGGCCTATCTTTGTTAAACAAAAATGTTTTAATAATTAAGAATATTGTTAATTTGGTAATAACAGCATGCCGTATTTGTACAGAATAAATGAAGGTTTGGATGTAGAGTTACTGCGTCAACAAGCTGACCATGGAAGTTTGGAAGTTCATAAACTATCTTCGTTTGTTATTGATTGCATGGTGAATATGTGCGCTCCTTATCGGGACGACCAGGTTGCACAACTGCGTGAGATTAATGACATTGTAGAGCTCTTCAAGTAAGTACTGTTTAGTGTTTTAAGTTTAATTCAAATACCTCAAATTCTATTATCAAATGGTCTAAAATCCCATTAAATTTAAACATTTAATTCTAAATTTATTGTCACATTATAAGGACTACTTATGATTAATTATTTTAAGTTTTTATGTTGTTACATCACTATTTGTATAAAAAAAATTATCAGTTACATTGCAAATTCAAAAGTACTCTCGAACCCCTTGTAACCTTTTTTTTGTTAATCACAGGGAGATATATCAAGTATTGAACCTACTGAAACGTGACATGGCAAATTTTTACATTTCATCATACCGACCACACATACAACAACAGCATGTAGAATACGAGCGTGACAAGTTCGCAAAGGTCTTATACCAACCTACCAGGTTATTTGTTGTTCTTTTTTTGACGCTAATCAAAACATGCTAGAGAAATAAAGTACCAATTATATATAATACAGAGATTGCTCAAATTGAGACTTGCTGTTATACCGACCCTATGCAGTTTGTACAGTTCATAAATATATTATCCAATGAGCAAAATAATCTAGATACACTATCAGACCTAGGGCCTAACTTGGCATCTTATATCATTAAACAAAACACACATTACTCAAAGCAGTTTATTAAATAATAAATTATGTAAAAAATAAAATATATTTGTGATGAAAATACCCATTCTCTCAGATGGACTGAAACACACTGAGATATGGTTGAACGAGGTACGCAAAGAATTGCAAACAGAACAACAACAGTAAGTACCAATTTATCACAGATTAGAGGAAATTCCTAAACAACCTTTGCATATCTAACTATGCAAGACAAGTGATATCAAATTGTTGTGATTTTCAAAAATTATTAAAATCACCTCTCTTTAGTAGTTTTATTGGTGGGTAGTCAGTCCCATGTTAAGTTTTAGATTTGCCAGGTGCGTAATGTAAAGTTTAAATGTGCATATTTAGTTATACTATAAATTAAAATAATATGACTAGGCAATCTGTTTCAATAATATGCACCCATTTCAAGTGAAAACAGCGTTAATAAATACTTATAGTTGTAGCCACCAGTATGTTATGCAATTAAATATAATATTTAGAAATAAATTTATCACAACCCATAATATAATTGGTGAAATGCTGCAAAAATAGAATGACAATATTAAACTCACAGAACCGAACCATCATCCACACAAAGTGATGTGCCATTAAGTCCACTTACTCTTCTCAAAAAATCCTACTTGAGACTACTTGACTGGGACTACAAAACAAAGGATTTTCCGGAGGTAAGATTGATTTGTTGAGTGTGTGTATTGTACCTTGATAACATACCTTGATCACTAAGCTATAGTGACTTGCTGTGCTTTTGAGTGATCTTGCAATAAGACCCGGGTGGTTTCTTGTAGTGATTGTAATTGGAATGACATACCAAAATGACCACTGACAACTTGGAGTCACAGTGGCTCAGACAGTTTATTAATAAATAACTACATGTGAAGAAAAATCATTTTTTTAAATACTTTGACAAGGGCACACATTGTTCTCATGACTAGCTGTGGAATAATTACCATCCTTTTTCCACCCCGAGTATAAAGAATACCATGTCCTTACGACCCCTATAAAACTGTTAAATCTCATTAATCAAAACTCATTAAAAAACTCAAAACCCTTTCACTGTGCGCATCCCCAGACATTATGCATGGATGAGGTTCGGTTTCTAGCCATCCAATCAGAATTCAAACGACTGATCCTCATCTCCTCGGTTCTCCTTACCAGTTTGTCGAACTTTGGATCCTCTCTATCCTCCCATGTGGAGTTCACCAATAAATTGAAGGACGACCTTCTTGTTCTTGTTGCTGCCGACCAATCGTAAGAGTGTATTCTGATAAACGATTCCTGTTTGTATTCTGATTAACAACTCTTTTACATGAATTTTAATGATTCTATCTATAGTTAATAATTAAATTAACGAAATAGAACAATAAACCAAGTCACCCATATTTTTTATTGTTTAACTTACAGACACTGGTGTTGCGTATATAAGTAGGCTGAAAATACTTAAGATATTCCTAGTTTTAACATTTGTTTGCTTGTTCGTTCGATAAAACCAAAATTCACTTCCGTAAGTTAATAAAGTAGTAAAAAACAAGAGAATAATAAAATATAATGTCGCCATGCTTTAGGTTGTAATAAATAATAATGTCGCCATGCTTTAGGTTGGACGATAACTTGACGGACCTGTTAAGCGGTTTGGTGGAGCATGTTTGGGACTTGGTGACCAAATACGTAATGGGGAAGTCCCCCGCTCTGGAGTCCTGCAGTGCACCCAGTCACAAGGAAACCTTGAAATTAAAAATCGAAAATTTGGCTACTCTTCGAGATAATCAAGTTTATAACATATTAGGTATGAAAAGATATGTTATAGCTGTTTTTACTTGCTTTTTTACACAAAAAAATAGTTTCAACTTGTTTGTGGAGTTTTCATATGTTCCCAATTATGTTACACAGTATGTAGATGTTTTATATGTATCAGGATGGGTGGGAAAATCCACATAAAAAGGATTTCACTGATATTTAACTCGAGGGATTGAAGGTTAATACAGTTATTAACTCAAGAATTCCTTGTTGTTTTTATTATATAACTCCTCCAACAATTCAGTTGCTAAGTTATTACAGTATGTTGTAAATGTAAACACATGTATTTTAATTTGTGTGTTTTTTACCACTTTATATTAGGTATATTTTTATATATTTTAAGTGCTGGGCTTGTATGGATCAAGTATAAGATTTTAAAATTACATTATATTTATCGTTTTAAATGGATTTTTCGAATTTCTCCCTTTTCTCTGCTAATAAGTCTGACAACGTTCCCAGCGTTATCCCATTCATGGATATAAAATGTGAATATCCTATCCAATCCTAGTTAAAAATGGCAATCTTAATTATTATGCGCAGAGAAGCGTGGCTCCAGTTACTTGCAATCTATGGCTGAGCACCTGGCGCAGAAGAAAAGCAGCAGCGGACCCCACCAGCTGCCTGTACCTCCTGGATTCCAGGTATTTGTGCCATACCGCTATTTTCATGCTCCGTTTTTACAAATCGGTCTCGTTCGATTTGGAATTAGACCTCATGCTAAGTTTAATAAAACTAAACTACATTGTTGTTGTAATATTTAGTACTAGACTATGTCAGAATGGTATTTTCGACTACTGCGTTATAACCACAATGCACTGTACATAACTGTTACAATATGTGCTTTTTATATATATTTGCTAAGTTTCAATATTTTCAATGTTTAAATTATCCATAACATTGATAATTTATTCCTAATGCTGACAATCAATCGATTATAATGACAGCTAATCCATACTAATAAAAGCTTAAACTATGCCGAAGTTTACAGTTGAAATATACTTAGATCCTCCAAAAAGAGATGCTGACGCTTGCAGTAAATTACGCAAAGCTGGTCAACTTAAATCAAATGGTTTACGGTCCATTTTATGTTCCTGTACTAAAGAAGGTTTTGGGTAAGTACATTGTACAAAAATTTAGAATGTAATGCATGCTGATTATTTTGTTTAATATTGTTATAGAATAGTCATTGGTAATGTAACTTTAGTTTGTTATCGATCCACTTAATTCCACTAGATTAACTAACTTAGGACAAGTGCCGTGCCAAGGGACGCTACCGTGGAAAATGATAGTCAGAGTATAGGATGGTAGATGGAGCCACACACCTATGGCCATTACCCCGTCCATATCGCTTTAAACCACGCAGTCAGAATGATATTTGTACCCAAGTTAACAACATTGACGGTTCAAAATAAGAACAAATAAATTGGAAACAAAATAATTAAATCACTCATCTCCCGACCATAAAGTGTCACCAGAGTAGGCTTTCAATATAGCTACCACAAATCTAGTTTAATGGAAATGTTGCTATGAATTAAATCCTGCCACATGCATTTGACCATTCAATAGATTTTCTGCCGAGAGGCGCATGATGCATTATACACGTGTATATATATGTATGACTGCAAAGTATATTTTTATATCGAAATATGAATGGATGTATTTATGTGTCATATGTATCTTGGTGGGTGGGGAAATCCACATTGATGATTTATACATGGTTTATTCGAATATCTAATACGCGAATACTGATGCGATTACTTTGTGTTGCATTCCATAAAACCATTGCCGCAATTTTGAAAGTTTAGTTTATTTTTTTGTTATTATAAAAAAAACACGCAACGGACGTTTATTAGAAAAAAATGAAACTGAAAAAAAACGGCAACGACAGTACAAAAATACCCCAAAAAATACAATAGCCCTCTATGTGAAGTATGTTGCCATGGGAAAGAATGTTTTTTTTTCATTGTTGTTTGCTGTCCCGCCGTTGTAGCGCAAACTTAACCCACGGTAAAATATAAACTTAAACGAATTTCCCCTATCAATAGGCATTCAGTCAAAGTCAAGTCCGAATCAGAAACAACAGTCTACCACCGAAGTAAAAACAGGTAAACACTTAGCTTTAGAAAATGTTACAAAATTTGTTTTATGTGACCGGCATTGTTTATTTTAAGCAGACCAGGAGTCAGAAGAAAAATCGGAAGCTGATCAGGCGTCCACCACGTCATAATCACCTCGTAATTACCGCCATTTCAGTGTTGACCAACGACTTTTCCGGTCGCAGTGTAGCCACTTTAAAAACAATCATATCCAGGTTGCATCAGTTGACAAGTCGCGTTTTAGCGATTTTTACCACTTTATTTAAAGGAAACACTGCTTAAGAACCGAGAATAACTGCTTGACGTCACATGTTGTGCCTAATTTACCGGAGAAATATATTTTATTTTTGTATCGGAACTTGCGGACGTTGTGGGCAAAGGAATTGTTTCTGTTTTGAAAACAAACCGCACGGCTTTTGCACCATTTCAGTTTTGTATCTAACCACATGGCCTTATTTCCGTTGGAGTAATGTAATTTCCTGTATCTATGTTGAGTGTATGTGTTTTTTAAACAAGCATCGTAGCTTACTGTAGCAATGGTTTTATTAAAATCATGGGTCACTTGGAATCCGTTATCATGTTTGAAGCATTCGCTCATTTAATTCTACCCAATGGTTTAGGATGAACATACATGTTCGAATTATCATCATGTTTTATTCGAGTGATGCTCGAAAGCCAAAAGGCAAAGCATTTTCCAAAGAGTATATAATGCAAAAACTGAGCACTGATGACGCGCAATATACTAGTCCTAAATTTTTTTTCCAATTTCTCTGTCCGACGATAACGGTGATAAATCCTCCAACACACTGATTTACATCACTAGTTGTTGCCAATAGCCGTGTGTACATCCGTCAGTGTGGATTTTCACACCTTTTAGAATAGATATTATACATCAGTCGCAACATATTAAGATAGCCTACCAAACTCTCCATTTTTTCGTTTTATTCGACGCTTTTGCGGACAAATATCGATAGGCGTTGATATGGTGTATTAATACGCAAATAACCACGCGAGGCGTGGATAGCTTGTCATCAAGTGAGTCATTCCTACGACTTGATAGATGCTACAATTAAAACGCTCGGCATAATCAGGAATCGGTGCCAATTTTCCAGTCGATTTGACGCTGCAACTGCTTCAGCCTGGATTTAAAAGTGCAGGTTGCAGAGAGTATTGATTTAAAAAGGCCTCAATATAGCGACAGTGTCGCAGTTGAAACGTGGTCTGCCTTCATGTTGATTGCTTACAGGTGGAAAATTTAGATAGAAAATATTGTTATGCACATAGAGCAGACATTTTGGGAAGTGTATGTATTTATATCAGTCTAGGTCGTTTCCACCGAAATCAAGTCAGGAAAACGGAGTTAACTTTTGCCGGAAGTAACAACATGGCTTGAGTCAAGTAGCTTAACAATCAACCCTGACGTAGTTCCTCTATTCGCGTCTACGTGTGTTCAATTGTTATGTGTAAAAATGCTCGGGTGATAATATAGCTTTCGCGGTAAGCATATCACATTTAAAAAAAGTGAAATTTTGACGTTTTATTGACACCTAAGCGAGATGTATAAAAATATAAACTTTAGTATCCGAGGAGCTCGGATGGAATGATGTGTTTATTAAGATTGATTTGCAAATGAATTGTTTCCGGAAAGTATATCAAAGTGTTTTCTATGCAGGTTTTATACGAAATCCTTTTTAGAAAAGAAAACGGACTAAACGTTGTAACTAATGTTTATGTGTTTTATACTCTTTATTTGTAGATATATATTAATATCTGTGTATTTGGTATTGAAGAGTATACAAACCTTAAAAATGCTGGAGACTGAAAACCGCGTAACTAATTACGTTAAAGAAATAGACGAATGTGTCGTTAAACAGAGCGACGATTTGGACAAGGTTAAGGCACTGTCACGGAAACTAAAGTTGTCCACTCGACGACGTTCGGTGCTGCAATGGCGCAATGCATTGGAAGAAAAGCATTATTCGAGGTGGGCGAATTACGACAAAGGAATATAGTACGACACTCGTTATAGGTGCCGGAAAATACAATTTGAATCAGATAACTAATTAGTAGGAAGGCTTAATAAGTTCATAATTCCATTTGGATCTTTTCGGTTTTATACGTCCTATTAATTAGTTTTAGGAACAAATAGTGCTATATTAACCCGAAGCCGTATTTTTTGGCATAAAAATAAAAAAATGAATATGTGTGATCATAGATTGACATTTTGATTTTGTGACTATAACTTACAGGATGTCATTTACACATCGTGCAACGAGTATCTCCTTGTTTGCCAAGTGACCCATACACGTTCCGTGTTCTTTAATAATCTCAACTGCGCCTTGTGCAAGAATGGCTATCCCGCTAAAATACCGACTTTATTCTTATACTCGACAACGTTTAAGAAGAATTGTAGTTTCTGGTAAAATTATGCAATATGATTTAACTCGGGAAGCATAAATACGTTTTGTCGGAATATCCCGGTTACTGGTATAACTTATTTTGTTTTTTCGGTTGTTTTTTGGGAGTCCAGATTAATAGCATTTACAACTATGAGCATTGAAGGGTCGTACCATCGAACGGTTCGCAATATTTACTTATTTTGAGACCCCAAGTATTTAATTAAATGAGTGACCAATAATAAGATGGATTCGAAACCGGGCGAGGTTTAAAAATATGACCAAGAACCCTAAACGTTGGATTATTCTAAAAACAGTGACTCTAAAAGGCATTAATCAAAGTATCACAACATTTTTCATTGTGAGCTTATAAAAGATTCAATATTAAGAAATAAAATGTTTTCTTTTCTTATCTACTAGAAATCACTGTACAGATGACAACCTTAAAACGATAACCGAGCAGTCGCCAACACATGATGCACAACTTAAATTTGTGACGTCACAAGTAAATTCAGTGCATGATGGGGAAAAGAGCAGCCCTGAGCAGGTTTTGCGCACAGAATGTTCGAATCAAGTTAAAACAATATGTCATGAAGAAATGTTAACCGGTAACTAATTTTAACCTACAAAAAGACGTATAAACCAAGGCATAACAAAATTACTTTTCAACTACTATTACATATTATAGTGTTTGTTTAAAATTGTAAAACATTTAAATGTACGTTTATAAATTACACTTTCTACTTGTATACGTTATTGAGAAATTGAATAAAGTATTATTTTTAGGATCCAGCAATCAAACAAAAGAAAACGACAGTCTAGAAGAGCGCTGTCGAAATATAACCGATTCTTTGTGCAAAATCCGACGGGATTTGGTAAAACCCATATATATTTATACTTTATTTGTTCTACATTTCTTTTATAAAGAGAAATAAACTTATTACACCTTTATGATGGAGCAAAACTATATAATTAAAAATGAATTGTACACTGGTTATAAAATAAACATTTTGTTACTAAATATAAAAAAAATATACATTTTGTTACTAAAATTAACACCAAACAAAGGGAATCTGCTTAAGTATTGTTCATGTTTCACTTCGGTCATATGTTATTTTCATGACTAAAACATTCGAATCACGCGTCAGCAAAGTTGCCAAAGAATTACGATTTTAGAAAGTTAGTCACGGCACTGTCATACTGACTGTATATTCATATACTCATGCTCATATATATGACTCTTATACGTTCAATTACAAATTATATATTAGTGTATGTATCTGTCGTAATACCAGCAAAATGTATGTACAATAAACTAATGTTGTATAGTAACCAAATTAAACGATCATAGATGCTAATGCGAATGGAAGACCACACGATTTCGCGCAAACTTCTGGATATTCGAGAAAATATGAAACGAATACGAGTGAATCAAATGTGCGAAGAGCATGCCGCAATGTTGGAAGACTTTTCCTGGCAAATCGACGAAGAAGAAGATTTGGATTTAAAGTTTAAAGGTGTGGAATTTATGAATCCCCTTAGATTTAGTTATTGTCGACTATATATAGTCGATGTGGATTTGTTGAAAAAACTTCAACCGTTATTATTGTTATCACTGCATGGTAACGTGCTGGGCTCAATTGTCAGTTATTTCGAGGCCTTAGTATAGCTGGCACGATATATTACAATGTGTACAGCAAGTAGGTGCTTTGTGGCCTACATTGGTCAAAACGATATGGCTTTCATATAAATTTGGACCGGTAACCGGCGTCCGATACACACCACAAACGCCAATAGCTGCTTTTTAAACGGCCATCTGAGTCCACTAAAAGCAAAAACAACCATGGATACTTAGGATAGCACTAATCATCGATTATACCTGACATATCCATATATACTATACACCTATATAATTCTATCTATTGCGGCATGTCACCACACACTCTGTAGTCTTCCGATTCCCCTTATTTACCGACTTTTTCCCACGACTTGGTATAAACATGAGTATCCTGGTATTACCCGTGAGAAGGGTGATATCCGGCAAGTACCTGTGACATTGCGGTGTGTTCTCAACTTCCTGGCTGACTTATAACTGTATAACAAAAGCCCGAGGAGCAGAACAGTAAACAAACTAAAAGCTGCCACTTTTCGCGTTGATTCTGCTTAATTTAAATTAATGACTCTTTCCTGTACATATGTATACGCCCCAATTATCGACCCCAGGATCCCCTTATTACCTACACACCCGTTTGTCAGTAAGATGAGGAAACAAGTCGATCACATATCTATCTATTCAGCTACTTAATAAATAAAAAATCGAACCAAATTCCGAACCGTGAATAAAAGCTATTCCGTTCTACAGTGAGCGACCTCTCCAGTGCCTTGGTGCGAAAACCCGATTCGCTTCTCTGGGGATCTTCTCCATTACGCCACATCGGCATTAGTAAAAGGAGCATGGAATTTCGGAGGTTCTCGGTCATTTGACAAGAATCTACAGCTGTAATTCCAGCAACTATATTTGTATTGTGTTTTAATAAAATAAATGATTTCTCGAAGTTTTTTAAATTCGTATTCCTGTATTTAATTCGATTTAAACACGAATTTAGGGCAATAAAATCCGAACAAAGTAGTGCACCGGGATTACATTTCACTATCTGCTGACAGCAAGTCACATTTTACACAGATTAGCATTGGGCTCGCGGGACTGTCAGCCAACTTATAGATTTTCAAAACTAACAAGATATCTATATATCGGTCACGGATCAATACGAATCGTTTGCTGCTGGGTTTGAAGTAAGAGTAAGGCGAGGCCAGCTGGATGTTTTATTGATGAATCGTCCATTATAACTCACAACTAAAGTGGCCGGAAGGATATGATATATATTTTAAAGCCTGAAGTGGGAATGGGTAAGTAGAGAAGTTGAAAGAGGCTTCTTCTGTATGGTAACCAAAGATGTTTGGGTGCGCTATTCAAAACAGTCGTTACTTTAGTTGACGATGCCTGTTGGCAAACACTCATCGAGATCAAAAAGTAGAAAAAAACCTTAGGTGAATATCATTTTGAACAAGGGCGGATTAAAGTACAAAAACAGACAAAGTAACTATTAAGAAACCCTTTTTAGTAAGAGAGAAATCCACAGTTTAGGAAGTAAATTGAAACGACACAAAAAAAGTTTAAATAATAGAATGCTATATTGTAATTATGAGTTAAAAGTAAAGTCAGAATAAAAGACAAAGCAGTGTGACATATGTCTGAGACTGCAGCCCAATAAAATATTTTTTGTGTGAACATAACAATTAAGAGAAAACGGTTTAAATATACAACAAACAAAAAATTGTAATAACTTTAAGAAAATACAGCAGTCGCTGTAGGTATTTTTATATCCATTATGTGCATGTGGTGGTAAATAATAATTTGTACTTGTCGTAAAAAAAAGGACAGTTCTACCAGGATATAAATGCTATTTTTGGGGATTGGAAACGATGACTTATGGGAATACTTGGTCCGTTCTGTCTGTTCGTCAAATGGTTGTAGGATCGAAACCGGGCGCTTCCTAATTGGTTGTGCCCTTGGCCAAAAAATAAAACATTATATTCATTAATAACTGCTATTCATGTTAAGAATGTTTTATAAAGCTCCAGTTTGTTCAAAAACTGTCTATGTGAGTCACTTCCGATTGCAATGTGTTTGCTATTGTATGTGCCAGGCCATAACTACGTCCTCATTAAATTTTAATTTATCGGCGCAAACTTGTTACTGCTGTCATATAAAGTAATACTATCTACCATTGTAACTTTCTGCTTGGTAAAGAAGATTTATCGATGTCGACTCGTTTAGTTTACCATTTTTAAAAACTCTTTTAAAGATACTTCTATTCTTACAAAAATTATAACGCAGCTATACTACTTAATAGGGCGCAATTAAAAAGGGGAATAAAGTTAACGGGTTGGAATTAACAAAAGTCGTTAACACACACAACTCAATAAAAAGGAGACAATTTCATATATTATAAACATAATTTAAATGAGTGCCTTTTTTCCATTAACCAACCTCTAAATTGATCCAAGTGTGTGTAGAATAATATTGTGTAAAATATAACTAAATAAATTAAACTATTGTTGTATTTACATTTGACATTGTTTAAATTTATAAGATTAAGACGACGGTATAACAGCATTTTTTTGCATTTTACATAATCGTTTTCGTATAATTTTTCTAATTTTTGGCGTAATTAATCACTTTTTTCATTCATTAGTGACAAAGGAATCAATAGGTAAATCGGAAAATTGTAAATATAATGCAACGCGAATAACTTATCGAGTTTACTGCATCAATTATTCAACTGTTACCGGGTTTAAATATGCGGTCAGCAATGGTTAATTCACTAATAACAGAAAAAAATCTTAAATCGTGTATATATGATGGGGTTTACGGGGTGCGATGCACAACTGTGTCATAGTGGTCTTTGTATGAAAGATGGTTGAATCGCACCTTCAGCAATTTAAATGGTGTTAAGAGTATAATAAAGTTTATAAATTCTGCCAATGTCTTCTTATATTGTCTAGGTCTAGTCAAAATAAAGTAGACACGTAATTATTTATCAAAATGTATCGGTAAATTTTCAACGATTTCATACTAACATTTAATTTACGGTTGGAAGCATAACGCATTTAGCTCTGAGAAACGTAGGTTATGACTTGAGCAACAAAGGTCATATTTTACCGAGATTTAAACGAAATCGCTCATTGTAAGGAAGATACTTTATTTGTTTATACACCTCGCCACTTTTTCATTCTAGCACTTGAAATGAAAAGAGTTATGAATTATGTATTAGATTTTCTCTGCACTTACGATTAACTTTCCCCCCAGGATAAATATATCGCTTATTTAAAAGCTTGACAGAAAACACTTGAAAAAAAAGTAAGACTGGTGCACATAATGAATCTATATTTATGTATGTTACTTTTTATCGATGCATAATTTTTAATTCAGTCGAATCATTACACAAAGGGCTTCTTAATAAACGGTTAGTTTTCAGAATACCACTTGAATCCCAATAAGTGGCGTTGGTTCAGTTCCGAGAATTGGTTTTACTTGTCTATGACGTTTTTGACTCTATAAGCAGACATTGCGTAGCAGTACAGAAAGAAAGGTGTATTGATTGCCGTTGGTGGTGACTCGGTGACAGACTAGATCTTGTCGGCCATTCGAAGTGGGTTCAATCGGAGGTAACCTAATTGTAACCTTATCCCGAATGGCTATTGTTTGACAGTTTTATTCGAAGTTACAGTCTGCTTATTCACAGTGAAACTTACTTAGTGCGTGTAAGATTTGTTAATGACGTGTTTATTACAAGATGACTTTATCTGGATCAACGCTAGCTGGATATTATCCAATAACCACCAGGTAAATAACAAACAAAAATGGTTTATTGATATATGTATACATAAACCACCGAAGTTTAAAATGCATTAGATGTACAGGTACGGGCTATCTAACTGTTATAGAAATGTAAAACATTGTTAACACATTATCCTAGTTTGAGATGTTATCTACAGCCTAAAGGTTATATGGCGCAATAAATTTTACGCGTTTAACTACATTTTAACTACAGCTGGACAATACTACAGAACGAAACGATTGATTGCATACCGCCACCTACTTCCCATTTTTATTACGAAGGAATTCCAGCTTATGTGTTCCTACCGTTTCATCTGTTTTTGTGCACTTCATTAACTGTTTTCAGGTCAGTGTAGTATATATTGAAATTACACGGTATTTTATAGATAGCTTTTGGCGTTTGTTTCGCTACTTTTATCAAAGTTTTGCATACAATAAGCAATATTAAACGTGGCCACGTAATATTCTCAAGTGAATTGTTGGCACGCTATATAAACCTTGTCTTGTCTATATTGTTTTGAACCGCGTTTTTTAATAGTTCGTTGGTTTCTATGGAAATTAGAAAAATAGACTTTAAATAACTATGGGTTTCTTTTTCCGTTTTATATATGGTAAATTTAACAATGCTGCTTTATGCGGCCAAATTTAAGCTTTTATATCAGCCAAGCAATCAATATTAATCTTTTATATCAGCTCAATCCCGAAGTGTTTTTCCCGGCTAGACCCTGGTTTGTGTGGCAGAGTAACATAAAATCTAAGTGATATTGCAAACGAATGTTTATCACAGCCTAGTTTATCACAGTGCCGAAATCGAGTCCTTCTTTGGTAAATGACGTGTTAAGAGTGTTTTGTTTGTCTTGTGAGTAGGATCCCGAAACGCAATGAGGAAATGCGAGTTAAATGTCATTCTAGCTAGTAAATCTCAAAATGTGTGTTCGTTAAACATTTCCCCCTGCCAGAATCTCTAAACCTAGTTAATTCCATGGTCCATGCATCATCGAAATTTGTAGCAGTATCTGACAGCCGATAATCGATATACATGTGTTTACTGCGGTGTTTTCTCTAATTTTCTGGGTTATCGATGCTAATAAGATTTGGAAAGATTGTAAACAAATATATAATGATTAGCATTTTAAGCTAACATCGCTCGCGCAATGCACAAATCTACTTATTATCACTTCAACAAGGAATGTTATGCCAAGAAGCTTCTTGGTGTAAATACTGCATTGGCCAAATCTGATAAGGGGCATTATGCATTTAAAGTACAAATAAAATAATGGCCAACTATATTAGGGTAAACCGGCCATCCAGACTGTCAAGCCATATTTATTGTGTGTTTTTTGTGGCGCAGCGCAGGATACCAACAACTCCTCTGGTGTTTTGTTCTTGCAGTAACGATAGTATTTTTTGATATTTGCAAAAGGACAAGCTTACGAAAAATAGAGTAGCAATCGGCTGTATATTTTTTCGGAGCCCGTTCAGAATATGTAAACATGTGATCCTTTTTTTATATTACGGCATTTTAAAGTATTTGTAACAAAAATCATTCAAAATTTTCTTTTTTTACCAATTTCATCAGTTTTCTTGCTCATGGATAGATGTCAATATTTTCGCCCAATTTTAATAACGCCCCGTAGCCGCCTCGATGCTTCGTGCAAAAATCTTAATCACAACACACTGCAATAAGTATATGCAAGTGGTAATATGTGTTTTATCCGTATATGATAACGACACTTCTCTGACACACCGGTATATATAGCTTTCTCTGACACACCGGCGTATATATCTTATGTCATTTCAGGAGTCATTTGCAACGCCGAGTGGTGAACATCCACATACTGAACGTGGTGGTTGCAAACACCGTCGCGTGCCTGTGGAGATGCGTGCAATACTCGGTGGATTTCGAACTTAGAAATCATTCACATGAGGAATTGCAAACCTGGGGACCCGTTCTAGATGGGTGGTGGCTTTTTTCCATTTCAATGTCAATGACGTTGCTTTTAGGTAAGATCGGAAAAGGTTACTCGCGTATTTCATTTTTAATCCATTTATCACTACATAAGTATTTTACGTGGTCGATAACTGTACATATATAGACAAAAACAAAGCTATAGCAAAGACCGTGGTCGTTCCTATTGGTTTGAAGCTGTAAGACTCAGTAAAATAGAAATGACCACATAGGATTTTGGTTCACGTTGTACTTTCCACCACGCCATCGATCATAAGTAACTTATATTTAAAATATACTGTTAAAATTTGCAAAATCACGCGATGCGGATAACACAACGTAGTTGAAACACACACATCCCTATCTGTTCCATTGTTTAATATATTGTCTAAGAGTTTTGACCACAAATATTTTTGCGAATTTAATGCCAGGAAACTGTAATATTGCCTCGATTTATTTGCAGGATCAATGGGCGCAATTGTTCTTGCTATTATGGCAATGCGGAACACGGTGTTCCACGTACACAGGACTGTGGCTGGTTTCGGCGTCTACCAGCAACGTGACGAAGACAGTCTAGCTGTCCAGCAATCAAACAAGTAAAAATATTTTGGACTAATTATTAAACATTCAACCATCAAGACTCCTAGGCCAGTATTAGAACGTTAAAGAATGAAAACAAAAATCCAATCATGCGTTGGCATTCTCGCTTTTACATAGACCTTTCCTTCAATCGTAAATAAAGATGGCATAATAAAGAAACATGTTGTACGTTAACTATAGTTTATAAGCATGGTGTTTTTATTCATTATATTTAGTAAAAATAAATAAATATTACTTTAGACCAGTCACTGCGTCTTTACTGTTTTTGCTCGGATGTCTTTGACCGCAGCCTATGTTTATTTTCAAAATTACTTTTGTTTACTTTAAATGATTGCAGAATTAAACAATGGAGTTCGAAGAATCCCACGAAATTAGCCCTGGGACTGATTCTAATCAATTGGTTTGTGGCGTTCAGTTTTCTCACCACGAGCTTATTGCTTCCCGATTGTTTGCACAAGTGCATTTGTCACTATGGATTTCTTTTAAAAAATGAACAGTTTGGCTGTAACATAATAATCAATTCAAGTAAGTCCAAAATGTTGTGTTATGTACGTGTAATACACCGCAATTGCTTTGGTAACCAACAGTGGGCAAGTAATATTTCGATGAATGGTCATGTTTTAACTATACATGTATGTGTTTAAAGACGAAGTAGAATGCAGGTATACACTATACATCAAGATTATCTTAGGGGGAATATAGCAAGAATATTGTGTCCACCGTTTGGTTAATGCAGTTATTTCAGTGGTTGGATGTATTAGGGACAGGCTTTTTAGTTTGTGTATTAGTTAGTTTGTAGAAACTAATAATCTGGCCGCTCTTGCGTACAGTGAAATCATGTTACAGCAGATGTGATCATTCGAACGGCAACAGTCTAAAATTAACAAAACGTTTTACCCAGTTTAAGCAACGAACCTGTAAAAATTCCACACCGAACATAAACTATTGGTTGCGATTTGTTATAAAAAAAAGACTGGACAAAGGAAAATTCACTAGCCCACCGCTGGTCATTTGCAGCTTGGGAACAAATCGATATGAGATTTATCGCTGTTTTCTTAGATCAAAGTATTTCTACGACAGTTTAAAATACCAATAACGTACTGACATCTTTTATGCAGCATGTTCAAACAAGGATCCGCCTATACACGACTACGCTGTAATTTTTTCCATCGTCATTTGGACATTGCTGGTAGCGAGTTTGGTGGTGATTCTCATACGATTTGGTATCGATTACAAGAATTTTCGGATGGGCGTAACTACTGCAACGACCATGCAGTCACCTCGGATTCAATCTTTGAGCAGACATCTCTCCTCGCGGGAAGATACTGTTGTCGTCCAGAATGCGAGTGGATCATGTTCAGATTCCTCTTCATCCGTTGTTGTGGAGGGTCCTCATAGAAGTTTAATTCTGCAGAGTTTGAAGCGAAAGGTTGTGTCCTTGGTTTTGGTTTCTTTTCTTGTCATGGTGGGCACAGGATTCCGAGAAATTCCGGATTTATTGGAGTTCTTCTGGAGCAGATTAACTGACAAAGCTAATGCTTTTCACGCCATCAATCCCATGTCGTCTTTGACTGAAATTATTTCTTCTGCAGTTCTCTGTTGGGCAGCCAGAGGAACGCAAGCGGCTCTCAGGTCTGCATTCGGCGCTATTGCCCGACTCTTGCACTGCGTGCCTGTTTAGTCAGGCGATAAAACGTTAGCGGATAGTTGCCAACACTATTCGAAAATAAGAAACTCGTGCGTGTCACAATACTACTTATATAATACACAATTGTTTTGAAACTGCGTCCATTTCATCGGGCATTTAAAAATATTATTTTTAACTTATCTGCTTGATTTTATGACTGTAGGATTTGATATTTATTTATCAAAGTGTCAATTGTAATAACGATTTTTCGTTAAAACACAATTTTATAAAGTCAACTAAAAACTATATATCGATTATAATTGATATTCATTTATATATTGATTATTGAGGAGTAATAATAAAAACTTTATCTTATTACAACTTAACCTTATGACTCGTTTAATTAATTAAATAAGGCTTTTCTAAACAAACCAAATTCTGACAAAATATTGCTATTTTCGCAAATTTAAATTTATTATATTCTGTATCGGTAAATCATTTATGTTAACCAACGACAGTTACAATCGTTAGACAATAGGCATATATACCCCTTGGCCTTTTCAACTAGAGTTCTAAAAATGTGCAGAGCCTTTATTTTACCACTGTCTTTTTAACACATGGCTTTAAATTGTGATGCATTGTTGTGTTATTGTTATGTACATTGCTAGCACAAGTTAGGAAAAATTCGTCGCATAAGTTTACTAACCGATGGGATTATTTCATAATACCGCTTCCCAAGCAACAGGTTTATTGCAAGCAGAAACATTATTAAAAGACCCATATGTTGCACAACATACTTGTTAAATAACATTAGTACTAAATCTAAAGATTTTCTCGCAATTGCCTCATTAAGAAATTTGTACCTTAAATTTTCACAATTTAAAAAGTGTGACGTTATAATGCATAAAACTGCGGAAACATTTAACTACACAGACCCCCTATCATCTGCCTCGCTTAATGAGTTATTAATCATTATTTTTTAAATCTTATTTAATGTCGCTAGAAATGTATAAAATTGTTTCAAAATATGTTAATTAAACATCATTGATGGCAATGTTAACCCTTTGACGACGACGGAACTTTTGCAGTTTTTGGCACTTTTGAGTAAGGTTGCTTTAACCTTGTTTGCTGCGAATACTGTTGGACTTAGGGAAAAACAATCTATTACAAAGTTGTCCAGTAGATAATTTTCTACAAATTGGTATTTTTATTTTTTGATGACGTTGTAGTATTTGTAATGACGTCATAATTAGTAATTTTTACTCTAATTACTCGTTACTGGTAGCTTAGAAGATAGTAATGTATTACAAAAGTGTTCAAAATGAAATTTCCTACAAAGTTACGTCTTTTATTTTTTGATGACGTCACATAAAACTGACAAATATGGCATTTCATCACCACAATTACTGTTGGCCTCGATCATGCTGGCAGCCTAATCGGCTGTAATCTATTCCGAAGTTGCCATATTTCTTCCGAATATCAAATAATAATTGAAAAACAAAGTAAACAAAGGCGAAAAAATGAATAAATATCAATAGTAATTAGAAAAAAACCATGTACACATATCTTTATATAATATCGTTGAAAAATCGAAAATGACTGGAAAACTCGAAAACAAAGACGGCTACTGCTAGTTTTATTCTCACAGCGACTGGTGTAACAATTTTAAGTCCCCAGAAGTCAAAAAAGCGATATTTTACCTAAAAGTTAACCTAGATACAAAAATTTTGAAGAAAAATGTTTGGAGCAATATTACTCAAAATTTTTAAATGGAAGGATTATGTTTTTATGCGTTATTTTGAAAGAGCTATTCAAATGCTTTCCAAAAATATCAAAACTAGGAAAATCCCCCAAGAAACGACTGAATTGTGCATTTTTTTTCGGGGACAAATCTGGGTTACAAATATGTAACCGTCGTCGTCTAAGGGTTAAAGATGTAGTCCAGTAGTTGCCTGTTGTTTTGTTATTACTTGTATACATCAATATAAGTATTCTTGGTAATAAGTTCGCGTATTGGCCATCAATAAACTTGAACATTAACCATAAAGTTTAATATTTTTAATAACTAATGTATATCAAAAAGCTATGTAAGTCTTTACCATGTGTTAATTTGCAAATGCAGTATAAACTCACACGAAGTGGTTATGAGCTGTGTGGCGTAGAAGATACCACAGCAGCATGGTGACACCATTTCGGTTCCAGGGTAAATGGGTAAAAGGAGCTAATGCAGTGTGTTGTATATGATAAACACGTTCCTTCAATTTGGTAGAACTCATTAATCCGCTGGGTTCAGGCAATGTCCGTAAAGTGCCTTGCCCAAGGACACAACCGACTAGCTAGTGACCAGTTTCGCACCTGCAACCTTTCGATTGAAAGACGACGCACTTAACCGTTAGACCAACGGGTACTTAATATTAACGACACGTTTACGTCTAGAAGTGCGAGCCCAACCTATAACGGCGATGCTGTTCCAACCAGTCCGTACAAGTGAACTCCAAAAAGTGCTAGCACTGTTCTATATTCATGATGAAACCCGTCGAACCTGTAGCGAAATTCGCGGCTTGTGTAATATTTGTTGCACATTATATTAAATTTTGTTGAATCGTTTAAGCAAGTCATAATTGCATGCTGCACAGATGCGTGCGTCTGTTCTAAAAACCCGTTTGTACCTCACTTCCTGTGCGTGTCAACGGGATATAATCCCCATGCCATATGTTTTGCAAGCTGATGTTTCGTGTATAAAGTCTTTGCATGAATTAGTTTATAAGATACAATTCAGAAACCTTCCGAGACGGAGTCAATTCGGAGTCTAAGTAGTTGGAGAATTTAGGTCAGGTTCAGTGCTATAGGTATAAGCACACACAAACCAACCACAAAAGAACCTGATTCTCCACAAACCTATCAGGTGCTGTGCAATAATTGAGATTTAGCACTGATATGCATATCCTTAGCTATTAGCCAAACATTGTCATGCAAATAGTAGCAGAATTTAAATATACATATCGCTTAATGTGAATTTATAAAGTAAGTTCAAACGACATATATCATTACGGTTACTTGATAGCTCGTTATCATACAAATCTATAGATGCATTATTTATCGAAATCGGTTCAAACCTGAAGTGGTAGATGATGAAACTTGGATTGTGGTCTCAATAAAAATTAGCGTGGTGAGAGTAACGTAAGAGTCATGTGATCACCTCGAACTTGAAACGTTATATTTACTGGTTGTCTTTGAAACCAAAGGTAGTCTTTTTGTTTTTACTCTTTTCTTTTTTTAGCCTAACGCTCGTATAGACATGTCCGTTCACTAGGCCATTGATAAATGTTACTTCGGCGGGTGATAACGCAACATGCAGCACATAATTTAAAATGACAAACCGCAAAATCGCTGCAATACCGTTTTCCCTGGAAATTCTGAATTTTAAGAATCATTAATTACACTAGGAGGTTTAAAAATGATTGTAGGAATTTCGCGAGGAATACAAGCAGTTGTGGGGTGAAAACTAAATTTCTCAAGTGTATGGATCGTGTTTGCTCAAGGACGGGAGTTGGATGCTATAATTCTGTATAAACTGCACAATAGTTGCTCTCAGGGCCTATGTAATAACTATACAGTTAATTGCTATGCGTGGTGTAAAACGATGGTGGTCTGTGCAAGAGCAAAAATCAAACCAAAGCATTATTTAGACGCAATGCACGTTAGACATAAAATAAACCATACTCGTATAAAACTTAGTTAACGTGGAGCATTCTCGACACGCAATAATATAAACAGAAATAAGAAACACATGGAAAAATAAACCACTGTAGACGATATGAAATAATCAATAATGCTTTAGTGATATACCCATACCCCAATTACACTTATTAACCAATCTTTTCGCAAAATGCTGAACAACGCTGACAGTCAGATATCCGTCTAGTAGATAAAACAGCCACCACGAAAACGACAAACTTGGATATACGTGAGCCCAGATGATCGCGCAAGTCTGAGACGCGCGTAATCTCAAATTTTTAAAAGTTTCAATTTGACTGTTACGTTTTGTTTCTGCAAGCATACACTGATAGGACACTGAGTAACCAAACGTTACTTATAGTATACAATGTTAAAAAAAGAATTAAATTTATGTGAGATTCGTCCACTTGGGGGTGATCGTGATGCATTCCATTTGGCTTTTACTTCAATCAGATAAAAGGTACGATGGTGTGGCCAAATGGTTAACGCGACCGATACATATACCGACTACAATACAAAAAGGGTCCGAGTAACGTTCCCACCATGGGATCGAAACTTAGCTCGGTTAAAAAAAAACAAAAAAAACAAAAACAAAAAAAAATCAGATAAAAGCATACCAAGTCCATCGCAATTAACATTCTTAAAACTTTCAACTTGATTTTTCAAGTGCCCTAAGCTTAAATAACTCAACATTAATCAAAAATATCTTCCAATGAAAATGTAAGACGCCAAAAATGTAGAAAAGCGAGTTTTTTTTTTAATTCTTGGTTGCGATTCTCCTGTTATAGATTACACATTGATGCACAATTAATTCATATCTGGTAACATTTCAACACGATTGAACTAATTCTTTGTGTGTGTATATAAAACGTAAGGCAAACTGATTACTAATTTGCAGATGTGACATTATCTGAATTGTGGTAAATAGCCCAAAGGATTAAAGCACAGTCACGATTTCGATTTGGTAATTCAAGGGACCCATGAGTTTTTGCTTGCAAAAAGCTGTAATAGTCATGTTTTTAGGATTGCCAGATAATATGGTCAAGAGGTGCACGCATTTAAAAAATACTATATCCTGAAAATACATGGCGTATAAAATGTAACAGTTTTGTTTGACATTCTCTAGTTTAACTAAAATAGGTGGTACATAAATGGTGGTTATTTTATTGCATATTTTTAATGCGAATGAAAGTACTTCTATATATATTTATATGAAGCGCGTATGTGACAGAGCAGAACTAAGCAAACTATCAATTAGGCTATATTATAAAACCACCTATATCATGTTTGCTTGTAGCGTAGGCCATTACAGAAGGTGCTGACAACGTAGTGCTAACAATGGAATATATCAACCAAGCCAGCAATTTTCTGAACGGACAGTGGAGTCGCGTTCTGCAATTGTTTGGAAATGACGAAAAATTGATATTTGTGTTGGGTAAGTAAATTATAGGCTTATACAGTAATTTAAATATTAAGAATAATTTTTTCAACACTTGTGCTGGCAGGTACGTCGCTTGTACTGTTTTTGTCGTTTTGCACTGTCAATTCCTTTGTCATGTTCCTTGATTTTACTGGCAAGCCAAAATTCTTGCACAAGTACAAGATACAGAAAGACAAAAATGTTCCGGTGAGTAAGTTTTGATGATATGGGAAACCGCAGACGAAAACAGCTGCCTGACTTTATGTTTGCACAGGTCGAGGCAGCTCGCTTTATCCACTGCTGCAGAGTGGCATTTAGAAATGAGTTAATGTCATGCGGAATGGTGATGTTACTTTACCCTGCTATGTGCTACACTGGCATGTCGTGTACAACGCCCTTACCTCCAGTTTGGAAAGGGTTTCTTCATTTCATAGTCTACGTGCTGGTGGACGAATTCATCTTTTATTACTCGCACAGGTAACGCAATATTTATTTTGTCGTTTGGTACACAAATGAACTACAGTATTTAAAATTTGTTTAAAATGAAAGCAGTCTGCAAAGACATAGACTACCCTGCTACACAACATTGTGCGCGTGCTCCACAATCCGCACGACACTACAGACTACCATAGTAAAAACAATACCGTTATTTACAGATTGCTTCACCATCCCACAATATACAAGTACATTCACAAGATGCACCACGAATGGATTGCTCCCATCAGCATTGCTGCTTCCTATGCTCACCCAATTGAACACATCGTATGTCAATTTGTACCTTCCTTTGTGGATGTAATGATAAAAATTATATTACGGTCAACAGTTATAAATTGGTTCAATTTTTAAGAAATTGTTTGGATAAACAAATTAATGGTTTCCACCCAGATTTCTAATGTGCTGCCTTTGCTGGCTGGGCCGATCCTAATGGGCTCTCATCTCGCTGTAGTCTGGATCTGGCTTGTCATAGCACAATTCGAAACATGTCTTCATCACTGTAACTATCATTTTCCTGTCATGTCGTCGCCACAGTTTCACGATTATCACCATTTAAAGTAAGTTGCTACAAGCATTTACCTCAGCCTGCTTAATAGCGACTCCGGTCAGCAAAATATTATGCGGGCGATATGGTATGTATTTACGTAAATCTCCAGCCGGCGCAAACCATGGGCATAGGTTAAGAAAAACAGAGATTCGTACACCTACTATGTTAATATAAAATGGAAAAAAATAAAACAACTTTTAATGTTTTTATTTTAAATGCTTACTATTTATATAGATTCAACGAATGTTTTGGAACAAACGGTCTATTGGATTGGCTTCACAAAACTGATGTCCAATTTAAAAAATCCGTTCAAGCCAAACGGCACATTACGTACTATGGTGCTGGCCCAATCACCAAGCTGTTCCCAAGCAAAGATGTTAAAGAAAATTAAAATGATAAAATTTAAAAATCTCTTGGGTATTTGACATATATGTTATCGAAAGGGTTAGTAATTTAACGGAAAATAGGTTACATAATTTTTGTATTTAACGAATAACGGTGATTTTATTACATGCAATCAAATGTGTATGACTTTGTTCATGTTAACGGTTATAGATATACATACCACGAGTTAATTTTGTAGTGTAGAATTAGGCCATGTTAACCATGTTAGTCTTGTAAAAGGGTGTTTTGCTGAGTGTAACTTCCCGACAAGGTGCTGGCTCCTAACACCTGTCTTAGTGAGAGGTTGCAGTATGCTTATAGACGGCGTCCTTTATTCAGAGTTTGAAACAACGCGTCATTGTCCAAAACTTGTAAATTTATTCGAATTTGAATGATGGCGAAAACGAAAGGTCTTGAAATGACGGTTTTCTAAGGAAAAATATATGTACAATTTAATTATCACAAAAATTACTAGTTTGAGAAATAAAGCCAATATTTACCAAATTGTGGCTGAACAGGAGCCAAAGCACGTCATACCCATCTTCTTTCTAACCGTTAATTCCAAAACATACTACCAAAAGACCGATTACCTCACGATAATGCTCATGCGGTAAAAAACAAGCGTTTTATAGTTCGGTGAAATTGTGGGGAAAAAAGGGAATACAATACCGATCTTATTCCCTAGTGACATCGATATAATATAAACAATAATTGCGACGATAAATCTTACACTGAGAAATAAATGTGATCCGTATCTATTTATAGCGGCTATCATAGAATGGGATATTCATGTTACCTCATCTATACGTTCTCAGATTATTTATGAATGCTCTGATAATATAAGTACAACAACAATACTCTCCTCTTATTTCGTTGCATTGTCTTGAATATCCCGTCGATGGGACAACACATGCACGTTAAGAGTGCATCTGTCCATTTTCCAATGAAAAATTGTAGATTAATAAAATAAATCGTGAAAGAGACAAACGAACTCTTCAAACCGCAATATAAAATATATAAAATTCGTATATAAAAAACTACAATACACTATTACCACATATATAAATGTGCTAATCACTTAAAACCAATACAAATTTATTGTGAATTTCAAGGCGAACAAAAAAGATTTGGATAACCCATGTGGACATTAAGTTTGGAATGGTAACTCGGGAACCCATTAGTTTCTACTTGAAGAAACAAACGTTATACCCTTTGTATATGTTGCACCAGGGGGGCTAGAAAAGCAGTCTACCTCGTTTCATTTAGAAAATAGAGATATTAAGTTTGAATTTATATAAGGTATACCAATGGCGATGAGGTAGCCAGGGGATCCGATTCGTTTCTGCAAATAGAAAACATACCCGTAAATTTAACAGGGGTTTTAATAATAGTTGTGGTTCACACATGGTTGGTACTCTTCAGTTTTTATTACTAGAATTGTGTTTTCGGATTCATGCTTTATATGTGTAATTTTCTTGGATGTGGAATAAATATTCCTTATCATTATTTTAGGTATCGGCGTTAGCACGAAAAAATGCTCTGCTTTTACCAGTTTTTTAAATATTTAGAAAATGATTTATATACGATTAAATATGATGTGTGCGCCAGAGCAAATCTATTAATCTTTTACCGGAAATTCCCCAGAATTTAAACTCCGTTGAAACTGGTAGAAGCTGTATGGTAACGAACAAAGTCGATTTGTTCGTAAGGAGCGACAAAATCTTATTTTTTAAGTGTACAGTAAACGTTTAACCAATTATTTTCCAGATTATTCCACAACTTAATTATTCCATAAAAAGGGCCGACATTCAAAATCCTACCACATGAAGTCTTAGATGTATCTACATTTAAAAATCGAAGCTTGGATCTACAACCTGAACCCAAAGCCTTCTATATTTTTGCTAAGGCATTTTGGCTGATACCCCTTCGTACACTGGAAACTTTTTTCCAACAAAACAGCTAGGATATGAACAATACACACCAACTTTACCATAACCTATTGACAACTTAAAAGACAACGTGATAAAATTGATACAATGGACGGTATACAATAAAAAGAGAATCAGTCTCCAAAAATAATACACTAATTTCACATATAAAAACAGCAAACCAGCAGAAATGGATAGAATTTTAATTAAAAAATTTAAAATCGTAAATTTACAACCCAATTAAAATTCTCCCCAAAACATTTTGACCTTTTTCGCCAAACACCAACCAGGAATATTAAAACCCATAACAATTTAAAGACACTTTAAATTCAAAGGTGATTAAATTTAATAAAATTCAAAATGCATAACGGCTTACCACATCTTACAGACAGCACGCAGTAGGCCTATATCCATTAATGTTTGCACTGTCCTGTGCGGTTTTACACAGCTGGTGCTCTTTAGCAAGTCTTTATTCTTTAGCATAAATGATATAATAAAACTCATATACAAAATAAAACCTAGGTGCAAACAAAGGTTTATATTTCACTGCTGGCAAGTAATTTATTTTTTGGTCACATTGGTGCGGCAATCAAATATTTAGAAAACTGCATTAAAACAATAAACTCATAATTATAGAATCCTTTTCACACTTCTCAACTTTATCGGTAACATTTTCAACCTTTCCATATTTCTTTAATATCGTGGGTAGGAGTAGACTGCGGTCAGTCGTTGGGCTGATTACCTATAGCGATCCGTGCAATGTGTAAGTGTTGGATTGTAATTCAAAGGACACCTACTTATTGTTTAGTTCCGTTAAATTACGAGTTTATTGGTTAGTTCCGTTAAATTACGCGGTATATATATATATATATATTCACTTGACACATGGTAAAGGTTCGCACCAAAAATTTCAGACAATCCGGCAATCAAATAATTAACGAAGCGCAGGAAATAATTGAAAAGCGTCAAATAATGCAATTTAAATTAGCGGGAAATATTTAAAAATAATACTTTATTCCTCCAACGTCTAAAAGTTTAATCAAATTATACTGTTTATCTAAGACCAATTGTTCACCCAATAAACTACCGAATTTGGATAATTAACAAAGTTATTTGGACTTATTTTCTTGTTCATCTGGATACTGTTGGTCAATAGGGGTAAGGCAGTAAAACACTCGGTTCCTTTTGGACTCAACCGATTTTTGAAAAAGCAAATCTGTTGCATGAAAGCCGTCGAGTAATCCACCACTGTAACACTGATCGAATCTGCATATAAAAACAAAGTATACATAAGTCTAGTTTTTCATATATGAGGTTTAAACATGAAAATCCTATACGAAATGCTAAAATTAATTTATTTTAATATATTGTTATCAAGATACTTTGCTTTCTATACTTTAAATTCTAAATTATTAAATTTTAATTAAAAAAATATTGTCAATATATTTAAAAAAACAGTAATAAATGATGTGATTACTTACAATCATATATTTAAAAAAAAATGTAATGATTGCACTTGATGCGAAAACCTACTTCTGATGGTGATAGTTGTGGTATTGAGGGGACGATAAAAATGGCAGATGGTAGTTGCTGTGATGAATGCTGGTTTCGACCTGAACCCAAAATATCCACAACCATGTCAATGAAAGATGGGAACCGAGCAATACAGGAGGTAGGAAGTAGGGAACAAAATTCGAAAGCTGAAATGCAGAATGTTACCAACCAGAAGGGTGATTTGTTGAAAAACGCAGATATAAGAATTATAACTAGAGAGTGTCAACCACGTGTTTAACCACCACTATTTGTAAAACAAATTGTGAATGCCATATATTCATGCTACAGGGTCCCTCACCACAATTTGTATTTTATACACCGAATGAGTAGTTTCTGCAAGCCTAAACACATGGGTCCCATAGTTATCAAACCAAACTTCTTTTCCATGTGTAGTTAAAAAAAGAAGAGTTATGTTAGATTTACGAACATTTAAACACAAATGTTTTAAATTAAAGCCTCTTTTCAAGCGCAGTAGTGAAATAAAGCTAAATTTCCGAAACCACCCGGTTAAGTTTTCATGGCTTCGGGGATTACCCCTGGGTTTAGTACATAAATTTCTGTACATTATTCCTTTTGGTTGATGTCGGGGCGATATGTCATGCCTGTCAAGCGTTTGACAAAGAAAAAAAAGAAAAAAACGGACAAAAACAATATGTGTCTCATTTTTACAAATGGGACCCATAATGAGCAAAAATCTAGACGCTGATTTCTAAAAGGATTCTAGAGACTTAAATTCTAGATGTAGTTTTAATGGGGTCTGGTTGTCAGGCTGGTTGACTTAATTGGATTTTGGCGGTCTGTAGGAGGCCGAAAGATTGTAGGATCAAAAACAGCTGCTGAATAAACGGTCTCCGTAGGCAAGTAACGGATGTCCGTTGGCAAGTCACTTACTTAATCTCTTGGATCTAGTAGAATATGGTTAACCACACACCACACACTGCAACAGCTTCGGTAACTATAGTTTCGGAGCAAGGTTATCGATTGCATCTGTGATAACATTACTGTTCTTTCCATTTGCGGTGATAAATCATGAAAATCTTACGCCGACGTATCTACATACCGGTAGATGATCAGTCTAAAGATTTCGTGAATTATTGGTGAACTGTCCCAAATAAAAAATTATATTAATGTGTTATTATTACAACAGACCAATTTTATATGTTAAATCTTACTATATGGTCAATTGGGTGCGAGTACACAGCAGCAATGCTAACCGGTGCCTTCCATTCGTGGTGCATTTTATGGCAGTACTTGTATATAGCTGGATGATGCAACAATCTGTAGATAAATAAACAGATTTATAAAAATTTGCCTAATAAAACAAGTTGCGTCTTTAAGGTATCTTTAAGGTAGTAATATCTTTGAAAATGTGTTAAAAAAGAATCAGTTTAAAATCGATTTGGTAGCGGATTTAGAGAAAATTCTTAACTGTTTTATTTCTAAGAAATCATTGTAA
>CH003386.1:578635-656144 GCA_000149265.1 Ciona savignyi
AAATTCTTAACTGTTTTATTCTAAAAAACATTGTAAATAAAAAGATTGACAACTAACTGTTCATTTGAATGTGTTACGGCGCAAGACGTGGGAGTCTGTGATATAACGTACATAAATGTATAGGTGATGATTAACATTGTAACACCAACAATGACATACCCCCTCCGAGCTTACTTTCCCTAGTATTATGAATAAAAGTAAGGATAATTTAATTAATAATATTTTTGGCTAATTTCCACCTGTGCTAAACACAAAGCCACAAATTATTTACCTGTGAAAATAGTAAAAGTCAATCTCATTTATGTATCCAAATATAAAATATAGAAGGTACATCTTCCACAGCGCAGGTACCGGTTGATCACATGACATGCCAGTGTACTTCATCACTGGATATATCAGGTAGATGAACGCACATGAGAGGAGCTCGTTAAAGTAAACCACAGCGCAGCACCAGAGAAATCGACGTGGTTCCACCTGAAATTATTTGTGTAATGCATTCGGTGTACATGCCTGAACCCAGTGGATTAATCGATTGTACTTACATTGAGGGAACGTCATACTTATGTACAACACACTGCAATCACCATGTGGCTTTTAGGTATATTTTTTTCTCATTCGTGAAGATAAAATATAAATATTCTATTCTAACCCAAATATGGTTATTTATAACTTCCCTAAAGTTTCCACACAGTATTGGATATTCTCTCTCGCAGTTCTGCTACTTGTTAGAATAAAAAAATGTATATATGCAAGTTGGCAAATTGTATATATGCAAGTTGGCATGTTTACCAGCACACGTTTTTACATTATACCGATATACATGGGCATCTAAAATGCAGACAAACAAGCATAAGTCGAGTGATGTTCGTTAGCCATATATTCGCAGCATCCATTGTGCATAAAAAACGAATTTCCATGTATTTCTACTTGTCTAAACACTTGAATCAAGAAAAGAGTTCTTATAACAAAGAATATAAAGTTGTTAAATTGCAGAATGTACATTTAACCGAGAAAGAGTTTATTGTTGGGCACAGTTAACACTCTGAGAAAAACATGAGACCAACTGATAAGATAATGTCGGGTTCTTTCGCACGATAGATGCGCTTTCGTTATAAAGAAACGCATTGTTGGTTTTATTTACCTTTGTTTTTAAAGACTTTTTTACAGGCATGTTTAATGTTGTTTACCTTCACATTGAGCTATGTATATGGGCCTAGCCAATTCTGTGAAAATCCTCTTTAATCGGTTAGATTCTAACAGTCATTTTAAAGCTAAATGTGTAAATCAAATAATGTATTCCAACGGTTATATATGTACGCTTCTAAAAAATCTCATTGCGCTCTTAAATATCACTTTAATTAAGGCGGTCATATATTTAAACATTACGTATAGCGGTGATCTAAAGGCGAGCATATATTAGGCATTACGTAGCGATGATCTAATTAATCGTTCTGTGAAACTTAATCTTGCAAACAACAATAAATTATCGGATTCTTAAACCTGGAAATTTTAATTGTGCGAAAAGTGTGAAAAGACACAATTTTAACTTTGTTTTAAATTATTAGCATTTTTTATATTGAATAAACATAAATTTCATTTTTCTGCATATTATCGTGAGCTGACCGCCTTCGCACTAATCATCAAAAAGGTACATGCATTTGAACATTTCAACCAGGTGCAAGTTGAAGCAAGTCAGAACAATCCTTACATACACCTTGGCCAAATATTGCTTACCAGGTAAAGGTGAAGGAAACATGTTAGCTTTCCCAACTGTCATAAACATACTTGCCGAGAATAACACTCTTTCTACTAATAAATTTCCTTACATAATTGATAAAAAATAGGGGTGCTTTTTAATATCATAAACTTGGGTGTGGGGACCCTAGGTACCCATATTTAAGCGCCTATGCATATATCAGTGTATACTATACCGGAAAATGTTGGTCCTTATTAATTTTGTATTTGAACATCCATGCTGGTTTTCCTGTGTAATCAACGAACATGAAGAACAAATTACCGATCAGGAATGATATGAAATGAACCACAGATGTTCCTGTAGGATGGGGCAGGATTAATATTATGGTCATCAAACAAATATTTTACCGTTAAACTTACGCCATTTATTAGCAAAAGTAATTTGCGATTTTTAAAACTTTAAATCCATGTTACCTTTTTAATGGGATTTAACGGGCTGTTACCTTTTTATTGGGTTAGATCAGATTAACGTTTATAACTGGAGTCACAACGAACAAAAAAATCTTGGTGAAACAAGTTTAAAATTAGGCATTTAGTTCACCAAGTGCAAAGTGTACGTACTGTTAGTAAATGTTATCTAATAATAGCATCTTAGATATTCGGCTAAAAATGTTATAAAGCTCATAATGGTTTGTCCGTGGTTTACAAGTAATAATATTTTAAAACGTGGCTGCAAGCTCGATGATAGGGAAAATCTTTATATATAAAAACAAAGAAACTTAATATGTGGGCGTAAAACTTCTATTTAAAAAAATATCTGTTTTTACAAAAATATTTAAAGTATTTCTTACCAAAAGTAAAGATCAATCTATCATCATGATTGAACAGTTCTAATATCTTCAACCACTGGTTATTCAGAAAGACATCCAGCAAGTTTATGTATTCAAATATAAGTGACATTTAGTTGATTTAAAGGCTTTAGTATTTGTGTTTTTCTGTAATATTGTCAGAAATTTATAACAAAAGTAGAAAATATTTCAGGAATTGTGGTATTGTAGAGTTTTGTCATTGTCGAGCACGGTGTTGTTGAATCTTAAGCATATAGCCACTGTTTGCGTAATTGTGTCTATTGGCAAGGCATTTTTAAAAGGTTGGTTTAATCAAGTTAATTCTGGTTGGCTGTACAAAAACTGATTTCATGCTTATACCAATTATAAAATAATGTAAAGGGTTCCGCAACAGAAGTCACCTGACGGTAGCGCCGATTTCCCTCACACAGTTATCCGCTGATAACCTTAAATAAATTTTTCAACCGGATATGCCCTACCCAGCATAGTACAACTACGACTTATAGAAAACATCCAGCCAATAAACTCCCCCTGGCGAAATGCATGACCAAACAATTTAACAAGGATTTTTTTATTTGTTAGTAGCCAACCAATACCCAAACATGCTTACCAGTAGAAAAACAGAAGAAACCTGTGTTTTTTTTTTATTTTACGAAAAGTTATCGAAATTAACTTAGCATCTTAACACGTGGCTTATTTCGATCTAACAACCTTGCCGCTAACTACAGGCCGCCTTTCAACATGATATCCTTACGACCAGTATAGAAATGACACCTTAAATTTACAACCTGGTTAAACAACCAAATCCGGTCTAAATGCTACAAACTATAATAAACTATAACCAGAAACAGTCCTTAAAGTATAAAACTTTTAAGCCATACGTATTTTGTTCGCATAACTGACTTTGGTTTGGTAAAATTATTTTTAAACCTATCCTGGATGATGAGATTAAAGTTGACCTACTTTCCGACCATTCAAACACGTCTCAAATCCAAAGTGATAAATGATATAGGTTTGCGGCGCAAAGAAACGTTGCTTAATAGCTCACTAAATATTGCTTAATAGCCAACCACATCTTACAAGCGACAGGCAGTATAGTCAAACATGTTTGCACTGTCTACCACACTGTGATAAAATTAGCCTTTACCCTGTTGGTGATATTAAACCAGTTATTGCTGGTAAATAATTAATTTTTGGGGAAAAATTGATGACAGTGGCAATTAAGTAATTAAAACAATGTGTAGGATTAAACAGGGGCAATGCCCTACCCTACGTTGTCAACCCTGTGTTGGCAAATCGCGCTGCTCACTGTACTTGATCAGCGATGGTCACTTTTTAACACACAAACATATATCAACGATAGCAGTTAGAAATAAATCAAAACAATGTCTGGGTTTGCGCACAAGGCTGATTAGCTAAAATAATATAAACTTCCTGCAATATTAATAAAGCTTAATTACATACATGTTAAACCTTAACGTTACCAACCGAGTTCCAAGTATAGTAGCAAAAAATGAATTTCAACAAATTTCTAAATTGGGGCGACGCCGTGACGGTTCAATGAGCACAAAAAATGAATGCGATTACAGATACGTTAAGTTAAGGATGAGGCTGGGAACTTGGCTGTAAATGATTATCTTTCTGACTGAGCGAATCATGCGAAACGACCTTGATGGCTAGCTAGAGGTGGATTGAAATTACAGGATATCTCATCTTGAAGAAATTCATCAGGATTCTGCATTTTATGTCACTTTCGAATGCCTTTGCGCAGCTCTTGCCCTGTTATACCACCAAATTGGTACAGTTGTCGCTAAATATTTGTTTTAGTCTTCCAATTCTGCTGCAGCAAAAACGTCGGTATACGCTCCTATAAAGGCGCTCGTCTCCAATGGTTCAGCGACTTCTATTTTATCTTATGTCTTTCTTGCGCACTCACACTAGATTTACGAAGTCTCTCGCCCACAATTAACACCCCATTTACAACAAGGGGCTCAATTTCTGCAGCGCAGCCAATACTAGTGACTTCCTTTACTGCCGTATAAAATGTAGCATCATCGTTGAAAACAACGATTCATGACTAGACAGCTGCTTCAGTTTAGCAGAAAATACTTCTTGGTGAACCATCTTTCTAATTGAGAACAAAGCCTTTTTTAATTCCGATTGGGATAGATATCTCATCAACGGGAATTCCGAGGGGTGGGGATCGATACAAGGTCGACAGGACTTCCAAATAAGGTACCGAAGTAACCACGCCACATAACGCCCCAGGGCGCAAATAGTAGAATATCGTTCATATAACAACTTGGATAAGGGAAGACGCGATACCCTTCTTCATCCTGAACTCTGCGTGGTCTTCGGGCAACAGTGGCAACACCAATTGGCGTGCTGGCCACTCCTCTTCGGGTTGATACAAAAATTCCGGCCCTTTGAACCACATTTTCGCCTTGTTAACTTCACTTTATTGCATCAGACCCCTTGATGCGATGTCTGCAGGGTTATTCTTTGTTTTTAAATGCCTCCATTGACTTTAGGCAGAGTCGAACGGTGAAAAACGGCAACCTGTTGGCCACACAACCGGGACAAAAGTTTGAAAACCCATTTAAAATGTATTGCAGTACGGTACTAGAGTCAGTCCAGTACACAACTTTATGAATGTCATATTCGAGCTCTGTTTGAATCAGAGCAACCAACCTTACGGTGGTGAGCTCAAGCCTGGCAAAAGGCCTTATCGTGGCAACTTTGTGGACTTGCCCATCACAAATGAACAACGTACTTTGCGATTTTCATCCACTATACAACAGTAACCCACGGCCCTATCCCTTGCTGGCAACCCAAAATAAGTTCAATTGGCAGTCCATTGGTCTATAGTCCACATCGATGAAGCAATATCATCAACTGGAATTAAACCTAAAACTTGTTGGTCATTACTCAAGAATTTAGTAAGGTGAAATCCACCACTCTCCAGCAATGGAACTATCTGTGCTACTAGTTTTAGCATTTTATCCTCATATCTACATTATTTTAGCAAATTAACCATACAAATTTCTTTTTACCGTCTGAGTGGTTATATCATTAGCCTCAGTTTAATTTCCTGAGCAGTCTTCCTCAGAGCAAAGGATAAAAAACTAGGCGACGACGTTGCTCCAAAATGTACACGTCCATCCGATGATCAATTGGTTCCCTATCCATGGCATCATCTGGCTATCACAAATCGCAGGGCATCACGGTCCTTGCGATCTTCCAATACTTGATCAAACATGCTCTTTATATCTGCCACGAGCAACACGCTACTGGTGGAAACGTAAAAGCACTCCGACCAAGTTATTAGTTAATTCAGGTCCCTGCAGTAAATTGTCATTCAGACACATACTGTTAAGACAAGCAAAGACAACCCGAAATTTAGGATCAGTGCAGTGGTGTGGTATATACAAGGTTACGTTATTACTCGTCTGTTCAGCATAAGGTACAGCGGTGACATGACCCTTGGTGATGTAATCTCTTATCTTTACGCGACACCTGGATAATAACTCAAAGTCACCTGGTAAGCGCCTCTACAGTGACTTGAGTCGCTTTAGTTCCATCAACCGGTTGTTCGGAAGTGTAACTCTAGTTTGTCTCTAAGGTAGTCCAATCTGATGTTTTTCAACCTTGGTTACCGTTTCTTCCATCATCTTAATTGCTTGTCAATCCTCTATAAACAGCTTACATTTCTGTTCCTTTGCTAAGTCACTAAATTCGCTAAATTCACTGCCCTGGCCGATGGAAGCCGAGAGATCAGTCACAAATATGGTCCAGCCAGGTGCTGTGTGAAGCCCTAATGGCTTCACTTCCATTGGGTTGCTCAGTCAATCGAAAAGCATCTACGACGTTGATTCCTAACAAAGGCTCAAAGTTTTCATTCTCCAGTTTGGGAAAGATCAGGTCCATCAAATGAGTGTAAAGAGCCGCCACATGTCTGTAGGAATGCTGCTACTGATAGCAATTAACTTATTTCTAATAAACATTTCGTGTACATTAAAGATCTCGTTTTCCTCAAATCCTTGAACAAAAAGGTAATCATAAATAAGTGCATGATGAGACGCAGTATTTTGTGTGTAAAGATCCATCCGTTCGTATTACTTATTGCTAGACCTAGCTTCTGAACTCTACACATTATTATGTCTGCCCCATAATCCAAAAATGCATTAGTCTGCACACTCTTGCCCGGATCCATGGTCCACACCTTAACTGGAACCACCTTGAAAATGTTAGGGTTTTTCGTCTGTATTTCATCTCGCTGACCCGCACCAAGGATTACCAGAGGGCCTTGGGGCTTTATTTATATACATCAGAGAATTATGTCCACATGTCGCACAGTATCCTTTATACCGACACTGCTAGAGAACTGGTCAGAATGCAAAAAATTGAAGCACAGCTTTCGTGACGTAACAAAATTTGTTCTTTCTTGTACGGTCTTACTTTTGAAGACAGTACATTTCCAAGTAAAGTATGCCTTGTTGCACAATAAACAGCACAAAGACCTCTTGTTAGTCATCTCTGCAAGAAAGCGGTGGCAAATATTACTCTTCAAGGAAAACTGTGTTAAGGTTTAAACTCACTATTTCCTTTCCTTGGTTGTGGGTGTCTCCATGTAGTAGCGTAGTATCGTTGGTTCAAGAAACCGCGAGACGCTTTCGCACTGTCATAGACCAACTCCATTAAATCCGAAAACTCTGGATTTTTTGTGCTGTTTAAATCATGTGGGTAGCTGCACTCGGATACTGTATTGTAGCAATTGTACATTTTATCGGCAAATGAAAACATATCTTCCGAGTCCGACGGTTTGAAGAATAACGGCCCTTCAGTAACCGGCTTCATGTAAGCTTGTACCACCCGGTTTCGTTCACCGTACTTGGCATTCAAACGGTGTGTAGCTTTGTGTCATAGGGTTCCCCTGCATAGTTTTAGAAAAAAAACTTGCGGCGATCGCCATCGTTCAGCACTCTGGCCTCTATATATTAGCAAACGGGCTAACCCTAAATTGTCGTGGCGAGTTTTCGTACGTGCTTACATAATCCGAGCGCTGTGGCAGATGTTTTTCAAGTTTCTTTTATCATGTATCGTACCGATACCTTAGAGTGCTGTGCGGTCATATTGATTAGCGCCATAGTCAGAAGGTGCCATTCCAAAGGGTACTGCGTTGGGAATAAAGGGTAAAGACTGTCTATTCGCCAGATTGTCTTCTTGTAGAACTACGGATATCTCGGGCCGCAGCACAATTTTGTACAAATTTCTTATAATCTTGATTTGTGATTTGTTTCGTTAAATAATGGTTCTACTCTCGCTTCTGAATCATTACGAGCATAATGACGGCAAATCCGTAAGCATTCGTCGCATGAATCGTCATAACGATATTTTACCTTGGACACTTCCTTATGAGAAACTGCTTCCGATATTATCTTCTGCAGCTTATTTTCCGGCCTGGTTAATGTGCACATACCTTTTAGTTCTGTTGCAATAGGTGTGAGGTCAGTTAGCGAATCTATCAGGGCCGCGTTATTCAGCGGTTGCCATCTTGAAATCCAGAGATAAATCAGTGAACCGAGTTCCAGATATCAATAATACCAACTCACAAGTTCAGAAATTACTAAAGCAATGATACGAAGTCCCAAAATCACTAAATCAGTAATACGAAAGCCAGAAATCAATTTTACAAAATCCAGAAATCAGTGATACGAAATCCAGAAATCAACGTAGGATTTACCAGGGGCAATGCCCAAACCTACATTTTCAACCCTGTGTTGACAAATCGCGCCCACCGTCGGGTTACCGGAGCTATTGCAGTGTGTATATGATAGACACGTTCCTTCAATTTGGTAGAACCTATTTATCCGCTGGGTTCAGACAATGTCCGTAAAAAGCCTTATCATTACCCTTAAATCATTACCCTTGTGGTTCGCCGACCACACAAAGCAACTGAACTGTTTTTCAAACAAGGCTCGCGTACAATTTATAGAAAATTGGGAAAATAAATAATTAACGAAGCACAGTAAATAATGGAAACTTGGAGTGAGTCAAAATATGTTAACATTTTAAATTGGCATAGGAATAAAAAATACTTTAAAATATTGTAGGTAATTTGTACCTTTGCTACACACCGTAAAACACATGTATACACCACAGTTAAAAACCCACAAATTATTTGCTTGGGAGAACGGTAAAAGTCAATGTTGTTTATGTATCCAAATATAACATATAAAAGGTGCATCTTCCACAACGCAGGTACCGGTTGCTAACATGACATGACGATGTACTTTATCACTGGATACAATAGGATATCACATAAATGTGGTATCCTATTCTATCGTATATATTTAAACAGTATTAACACACCCCAAGTCTCCCACTTAGGATAGGATAGGGTATTTATTTTAAATCCCAGTGAATGGGAAAACCAAGGGGGTTAACACACGGGCAATCGTCAGATCACCTCGCGCGTCGGGTTACCGGAGCTATTGCAGTTGTAGTATATGATAGACACGTTCCTTCAATTTGGTACAACCCATTTATCCGCTGGGTTCAGGCAATGTCCGTAAAGTGCCTTGCCCAAGGACACAACCGACTAGCTAGGGACCAGCTTCGCACCTGCAACCTTTCGATTGAAAGACGACGCACTTAACCGTTAGACCAACGGGCCAGACGTAGAAGCGGGATAGATAATTCACAAAATGCAGTTGACGACCTGCACTAACATGCAGTAGGCCTAAATAATGAACAATGACAAAACGCGAAATTCACTACAACTTCGACCACACACAGCAACTGACATTTTTAAAACAAGAATAGAATGTTCATATTTAACTCCGTGAATGAAAAAACAAGGTGTAAAGTTTCGTTAACATCTTTGGTATAATGTGTCAATGTCTGGCACACCATATGTTCTGATGATCCATAGCTAAAAACACTTCATTATACGACTCTACACAGCACAATCCAACTCCGACAAGAAATGTTGATTTTATTCCTGATTAAATTCGAACACAGCATAATAACACTAAAATTTTGTGAATAACTCGTCTATATAAATGATGGCAGAGTATACATAGTTCTTAGATAATTATCTCATTGATATATATTTTAACTTTCTCAGCTTTAAAGCGTTAATGTCACTGTTAAAAAATCGAACTCTAACCAAACGTGGTATTGCGTAAAACAAGGGAAGTTATTCGGACATATTTCTGGTAGTGGGATATAGTAAGGGAACAGTAATAATGGTCATATGGTATACAGTACACAATGACATCTCGCAAATTTACTACAAAGGGTTACACACGGGCAATCGTCTGATCACCAACGCGCGCCACCGTTGGGTTACCGAAGCTTTTGCAGTGTGTTGTCTATGGTTGATATATTCCTTTAATTTAGTAGAAATCATTAATCCACTGGGTTCAGGCAATGTCCGTTAAGTGCTTTGCCCAATGACACAACTGACTAGCTAGAGACCAGTTTCGAAACTGTAATCCTACGTTTGAAAGGCGACGCACTAATCCACCAGACTAATTGATCGAACAAAATATAAATACTTTACACATCTAATATCTAAAAGTGCAAATTATTATGCTGATTACACATATAAATTATTTGGACTTATTTTCATGTTCATCTGGATACTGTTGGTCAATAGGGGTGAGGCAGTAAAACACTCGGTTCCTTTTGGACTCAACCGATTTTTGAAAAAGCAGATCTGTTGCATGAAAGCCGTCGAGTAATCCACCACTGTAACACTGATCGAAACTGCATATAAAAAAAACAAAGTATACAGAGTCTAGTTTTTTTATATATGAAGAATAAACATTAAAATACCATATGAAATGCTAAAATTTGTTTCAAAATGTACATTAAACACTTTGCTTTCAATATGTGACTTGGAGACGAGACAAAGGAAAGTGGATAAGTCATAACTTCCTTTAAGTTATCGCAATCTTTGACGGTGGATCAAAGTTTATATTACGTATTCACTCTTAAATAAAGTTCATTTGTTTTTCTTTGAACAATTTATTTAAAGATTTGATATATTTTCATATCATTGCGGCCAAGATTTGTTGTAAACATATTTTTTAATGTTTTTAACAATTTACCTTTACAGAATTATTGCATGAATAAATAAAATCGCCCAAAACATCAATATGTTTTACGGAATAAGTTCTTGTCAAGTATATAACGAAACGTACGACTCTATTTAAAGTTCGGTTGAATCGCTCTAAAATCGATTGCGATGTTGTTTTAGAGCTCTGTCAAGAGGATATTTATTTATTGGACCAAAAAGCTTGTCGAATTCTCTTTTTTGAAGCATAATTGGTTCATTTTGCAGCCCAATACTATATGCCAGACTATTACTTTTCATTGTGCTGTGTCCCTTTGTAGTTTTTTAGAGATAGGGAGAATAATTAGTTGAACGCCTCCTATATGCCAAACTAATACTTTTCATTGGGCTATGTCCTTTTAAAGTTTGACTTAAATCAGACAATTATAATAAAAATGTTACCAGACTGGAGCGTAACCCCTTGTTAGAATGAACAGTATCTGTAACATTTAATTGATGTAATTAACTGTTGTTTTATTTAACCATATGATGTACGCAGCCCGACCTGGCGGTTTTAGAGTGAGAATGACAGGAAATTATTAAGCTAGTATGGCATCTCGCCTCACACTGTTTTACAGGAAATTATTACGAAATTTCAGAATTTCTCGGAAAAAACCTTGAAACGAAAACAATAATTAAAATTCATTTTACTGTGTGTTATACTAATTGTTTACGAAATGTGTTTAAATACAGTTATTTTATTTTCCATTTAAACTCTTTTTCTTATTATTTTTTAGAAGAGAACAACAAATCTTGATCTTATAATATAAAAACATACCTGGTTTTTAAATATTTGTGCTTTATACTGTATATTGTGTAGTGTGCAAGAGGGCATCGTTAAAAACAAAAATATGTTACAACAAATCTTTAACGCAACGATATGAAAATAAAACAAAGACCTACTGCTGATGGTGATAGTTGTGGTATTGAGGGGACGATAAAAATGGCAGATGGTAGTTGCTGTGATGAATGCTGGTTTCGACCTGCACCCAAAATATCCACAACCATGTCAATGAAAGATGGGAACCGAGCAATACAGGAGGTAGGAAGTAGGGAACAAAATTCGAAAACTGAAATGCAGAAATGTTACTAGTCAGACGGGTGGTTTGTTGTATAACACAGAGGTAAGAATTAAAATACGCAAAAATGTCGACCCTGTTCTTAAATAGGGTTCTAAAGACATAAATTCTGGATGTACTTTTAATGGGGTATTGACCACATTGTTTATGTCTGGCTGGTTAGCTTAAATGGGTTTCGGTGGTCTGCGGGCAACTGAAAGAATGTGCGATCAAACATTAGCTGCTGGCTAAATGATTATGTCCTTGGGAAAGGCATTTATTTACTGGACCAGTAAATTGTTTCTACCAAAACTGCAGAAATCCCCCAATCATTCACTTGACACTGCAAAAGTGGTATAACTCGTTGTTGGCAAGGTAATCTGACGATTGGGTCTGTAATGCCTGTTGCTATTTCCATTCACACGGATAAATGATAACTAACTTTCGCCTACGTGTCTACATACCGGTAGATAATCAGCATAAACATTATGTGCTTCGGTAAACTGACCCTACTAAATAAAATTTAACTAATGTTTTATTAATACAACATGAGAATTTTATATGTTAAATCTTACTATATGGTCAATTGGGTGCGAGTAAACAGCAGCAATGCTAACCGGTGCCTTCCATTCGTGGTGCATTTTATGGAAGTACTTGTATATAGCTGGATGATGAAATAATCTGTAGAGAAATAAACGGGTTTATAAGAATATGGCAAATAAAACAAGGGGTTAATTAGTTTGTATTTTTATTTGATAGTAATATCTACAAGAATGTGTAAAAACAGTTTAAAATCTATTTGGTAACTTGTTTATTGTAAGAGGAAATTCTTTAATGTTTTTTTGCTAAAAATTATAATAACTGAAAATATGCACAACTGGTCATTTGAATGTTTTGCGGCGCAAGACATAGGAGTCTGTGATTTACCTTTCATAGATACGTAATGACTAAGATTGTAACACCAAAAAGAGCAGACTTATCCCCGAGACTTACTTTACCCAGGGGGCATATTATGAATAAAAGTATGGATTATTCATTTTATAATATTTTTGGCCAATTTCCACCTCAGCTACACAGGGGCACAAGTAAGAATGCTTTAAATCATTTACCTGTGAAAATAGTAAAAGTCAATCTCATTTATGTATCCAAATATAACATATAGAAGGTACATCTTCCACAGCGCAGGTACCGGTTGATCACATGACATGCCAGTGTACTTCATCACTGGATATATCAGGTAGATGAACGCACATGAGAGGAGCTCGTTAAAGTAAACCACAGCGCAACACCAGAGAAATCGACGTGGTTTCACCTGAAATAATAAAGTAGCCAGTCAGTGTTGTACACCTCCAAATTAAGCTATGTATATGGGTCCAATCAATCCTGCAAAAATCGGTTTAAGCCTGCCAAGCCTCAATTTATAAAAAATTTAATAGTCCGAACATAAACTATCGGCAGCTTTTGATACTCGCGTCGAATAATTGGGGAAACAAATGTATATTTCAACCCTTGTAAGTGCGCCTCTGGTAAATTTCATTGCGCATTGTGCAATTATCTATTTGTGCTTTGATAGCCAAAATTATAAACGTAAAAAAACATTTTTTTTTTAATTATTTTTATAAAGCAGGGATATATTTAACCAAACATTACGTAGCGGTGATGTGATTAATCATTCTCCAAGACTAAACCTAGCAAACAAAAATAATAAATCATCAGATTTTTAAACATGAGCACATTTACATTATTCAAGAAAAAAGGCACAAGCCTGCTCTTTTCAAGCATTTGCAAGTTCGAACAGGGACAACCAAGCATTATACAAGCGCTTAGCCAAAGAGTGTTTAAGAAATAGAGTTCACATGTTAGCTTTCCCAACTGTCATAAACATAATTGCTACCAAATATAATACTTTCTCTGTGAATGAATTTATTTTACTAATTTATGAAAACTGGGGTGCTTATTTGATCGGGGCGACTGAGGCACCTTAGATACCCCTATTTTAACGACTATGCCTGTATAGATGTATACTATACCGGAAAATGTTCGTCCTTATTAATTTTGTATTTGAACATCCATGCTGGTTTTCCTGTGTAATCAACGAACATGAAGAACAAATTACCGATCAAGAATGATATGAAATGAACCACAGATGTTCCTGTAGGATGGGGTAGGTTTTATACCATAGTCAACAAACAAATATTTTAGCAGTAAGCTTACACGATTTGTTGGCAAAGAGATATTTGTGATTTTTAAAACTTTATATTCCTGTTACCTTTTTAATGGGCTCTGGATCAGATTAACATTTATAAATGAAGTCACAAACAACTAATTTATATGACTGTGGTGAGACAAATTGCAGGTAAGGCATTCAGTTTATTACATACAAAGTATTAATACAGTAATTGTTATCTCGTTATAACACCTTAGATATTCAGCTAAAAAGTTAATGGAGCCATGAATTGCACGCCCACAACACAATGGGTGTGTTACAGATAAGAATATTTTAAACATGACTTAAGGGTATTCGGTAAACTTAATGATGGAGTCCTTTATGTATAACAACAACCAAACTTAATATGTGGACATAGGGGAAACTTCTATTTAAAAAAATATCTGCCGTTATAACAAATTTAAAGGTATTTCTTACCAAAAGTAAAGATCAATCTATCATCATGATCGAACAGTTCTAATATCTTCAACCACTGGTTATTCAGAAAGACATCCAGCAAGTTTATGTATTCAAATATAAGTGACATTTAGTTGAATTGGACACTTAAATATTTGACATTTCTGTAATATTGCCAGATAAACTCAAAACTCTCCAAATTTTTACTCTAAAATTTTGAGCTGATACTCCTTCGTTTATCGGCAACTTTACCCCAACATAACAGCTAGCAGATGCACAATCAACACCTTCACTTCACAAAGCACTGTTCCACTATTAGTAAACTTCACAGCTAAACAAAAATACCGTTACGCATTTTAGCACATGTTGCTTAAATGCTTTTAACCAAAAACAATGGGGAATCACCACCCATTGGGGAATCACCAGCAAAACAATCGTTTAAAAACAATTTAAAAACAATGGGAGGCTACCACTACTCACATCCTGCCGCGCATAGAGCCCTAATAATTGGTATACGTCATTAATATAGAATTTTACTTAGTATATGATTGCAATATGACTACAAATTTACAGCAGTCAATCAAAGATCTGACGAATTCGGGCGTCTGGGACGAATCTATGAACATAGGTTGATTTGGTGAAATTATATTATTCATAGGATGGAAAAATTTGGTATACAAATTCCCATTAGACATATATTTAATATAGCCTACAAAGGCGATTATATACGATTTTACTTCGTAAAGTTATAGCACCCCTGCTTTTTCCTTATTTATCTTTTGGTCGCGTATTGCTGTGGTAGGTATAGCACCCCTGCTTTTTCCTTATATATCTTGATCGCGTATTGCTGTTGTAGGGGCAGGCGCATTTGGCTGCTGCTAGTTGCTTTGGCCAAAAGTTCACCTTAGGCTGTCTTCCTCGTTGCAATGGTCGGTGGCTAACACTGATTTCTGATAGTGTCTACACTCTACATACATAGATCACACTGCAACTTCTTGTTTTTATTCGGCATTTCTGTAAGTTAGTTCATTCTGCTAGTTGTTTTTTTGGTTCATAAAATCACGACAATATATACCAAATAAATATAGGTCACGGGGACAGATAAGGTGTGGACGGCTATTTTATCTCTGTGAAATGGGTCGCGTTTGTAATAAAACAGCGGACATTGCACCAACTAAACTTACTGCAATGGGTCGTAAATACGACGCAAATAGTTTTCCAGTAATTCACACTTTAACATAGCACATAAGCAAAAATTATATAAAATCGAATTATGATCACAAATCGAACCAGCGATTCACGACATAGGCTAGGGGCGGGTGCATTTGGCTGCTGCTCGTCGCTTATAGCCAAAAGTTCACCTAAGGCTGTCTTTTCGTTGCAATGGTCGGTGGCTGCATAGAGCACACTGCAAATTTTTATTTTTATTCGGCATTTCTGTAGACTTGTTGTTTTTTTGTTGATAAAGTCACGACAAAATATACCAAATAAATATAGGTTACGAGAACAGATGAGGTGACGCTAAAGATCGGACGAATTCGGGCGTCTCGGACGATCCTATGACCATTGGCCGATTTGGTGAACTTACAATATTCATAGGAGGGATTTTCCTATGGAGAACACTTCAAACAAAGCATAGAAGCCTGCAACAACTATACATGTGTAATACTGATGTTTTACCGTGTCAGATCAGGAGTAAATAAAGTTGTTTCCCGTCGGTGTAAAAATGTCAATTGGTCGGATATAATTTGCAATATAATTAAATGTAGCAATTCCTACCGTGTCTTTTGTTTTAAATATCACTATAGGGGAAAAGTGGGTAAAATGGGCCACGTGGGTAAAATGGGCCCCATCCAATTTTCAATATATTTTGAAGAATAAAATTTTCTGCAAGAACCAGTGTCAGTATATCAACTTATGGAATCTCCAAACCGAAGTTTGAGCGTGAAATCACCAAACTCAATGTTTTCTGTAGTTATTTCGGTTTGAGAAGGTCTGAATCTAAATTTGCAATTTTTGTTTTCTGCTAATATATAATAGAAAAGATCAAATACTAAAATAACTTTTACTGTAGTTAAATAGAACTATATAGCCTAGACCTACTTTTACTGGTAGTAATAAAACTTCTTTTTTAAAGAATTTTTTATAGAGATTTTAAGTCGTATGTTGGCACCTGTCTAATATGGGCCCCCTATGTTCATTTGGTAACTAACGGGGCTAGACTTAGCATTAACAGTACTAAAGGGCTAGACTTAGCACTAACAGTCATAATATGTGTTTCACAATAAACTAAACGGGTTTTCTAAATGCTATTAATAACATGAATTGATAGTTATGCTTCCACTAAAGTAGCAAGGTGTTATTGCATTAGTATACTAGTAACTGGGTATTAAATAAAAAGTAATTGCTGTAATTCAAAGTGTTAAATTAAAAAAAAAAACTACATCATAAAAAGAAAAGTAATAACATTGTTTATATGGGAAGCGAATATTGATATTGTTATCTAGCGAAATGTTAATATCGAAAACGGGCCGGGGCCCATTTTAGACTGCACCCTTGTCTAAAATGGGCCACTAACGAAATATTTTTCTTTGTTGATAAAATATATTTAACAAAAATTATTAGAAAGTTAACATGTTATGTGTGAAGACTTTGGTATTAGGTGACACCACACGAAAATCTTAAGTCCAGCGGGCTTTATATCAGTAAAAAATCCGATTTGCAACTAAAGGGCCCATTTTACCCACTCTTCCCCTACTGGTCGAAACACGGAAAACGAGTATATATTTTATTGTAAAGGCTATTGCAAAAATTATGAATGTCTCCGTTCTGTGGTTACGGTATTATAGTTGGTATTGCACCCTAAACTAATTAGCAATGTTCTTTTTTGAAACCTATATCTCGATCTCTCAGCCAAAATTGTACACAAAATTGTACAAAAAACTGCGTTAAAATATGCTTGGCAGACATATATTATTTTTGAAAAGTAGGATATGTTTATTTAAATTAGACATAGTGCTAAGTCACATTCCCAAATCTAGTGAAAAAAGTCGTATAATATTTTTGTAGAGAAAACAGTCAAAAATCGCATTTTAGTGAATTATTTTCATATCGTAGTCTATAAGCCTGTTTAACTGTGTGCTTCGTTTTATTTAAATCGCAAAAAGATTACCGAAACCAGGCGTGCTGGCAATCTGTGCCAGGCACGAACTGCTAAAGGCGGGAAATTATGCTTACTAAAATAACTGTTGTTTTCTGTTTATGAATTGTAAAGTGTCCACGCTCTATGACTTGTCGAATTAAGTCTTATCTTGAGTCACGAAGCAAATTACAACTGTAAATTGTAATCCTGGAATTTTGTGACCAATTATATACAAACACACTTGGTCAAACACCCAAAAATATGCCGCAAATTAGCTGTGAACAGAACTTTAATTGTCATAAAAAATACTACAACGTCGCCCACACTAGAAATTAATGCCCGCTTATTTCTTTGCGGAGTTGAGTTTTGGTAAGGAATGTGACAGCTGACAAGTAATATGCACACAGCTCCCTGACCTTTAAATGCCATTTGAATTCCATTTATTTAAAACATAACTTTTTTGGTATATACAAACATACCAATATAAAAATGTATAAATAAACATATATAAATAAACAGACTTAAGCCTACACAAAAATAATTTTCATCGAGCGCAGAGCTGCATGACTTTCAGTTTAATTTTCTAATTACGTAGGCAAGATTATGAAACTGAAAAATTAACACAAAATTCCCCACTTATTTCGGTAAACAATCCAAATATGATCATAGGCATTGCGAAAAGAAGATTAATATACTTTGAATTGCTTATGTATAAAACGATTTTCTCCGCTTAGCTAATTAACGGCCTGGTTTGATTTTTTTGTTTCTTGTTAGTTTTCGTCACCCACATTCAACGAAAACAATTCTAATCAAAATATGGAGAGAATTTCATGCACAGACGAGCTCTCGTTGGCGGCATTAGCACTTAATTTGTCACGATCGACCGCCTAATTGCCTTTCCAATTATAGCCAACGGCCAACCGCTCGTATATAAATTGAAGTGTTGTATCCCAAGTTGGCAGAACGCCTCGACAAAAGTTAGGCATACTTAAATCGTTAATAATTGTCGTGGAAATTTTAACCTCCTATTTTATGCACTTTACAGAGAAAAACTGCATCGATAAAAATGAAAATCGCTGTGGTAGTTGTACTTTGCTGTGCGCTGCAGGGGGCTGTTGGTCAATTCTCACTGTGGAACAGGCCAGGTTTTACTGGTAGGTCAACTTAAAATAATCAGCTATATTTGAAGTTGAATATTCGGGAAGTTAATAAAAATAACTTCTGTTTAGGAAGTTTAATCAATAACTTCTGTTTAGGAAGTTTAATAAATAACTTCTAAATAACTTTTAGGTCTATTAATTAGTAGTTAAATTGTATTAAACTTCATCGAATTTTCCAGGGCAATTTGGGACCCGATATCCGCCTGTCACGTTTCCACATTTCACTAATCCACCACCAACCACTACTACGTCCACTACCACCAGAACTACAACACGAAGAACAAATGCTCCATGTGTTTACAAAGCATGGGGTAAGTGTTCGGCTGGTATGGATTCCTACAGAACCAGACAGCCGTTGGATCACCTAACGCATTGCACTCCACGTAAGTAGTTTATTCATTTTTTGACCCAGTTTTAAATAACGGCAAATGAAGCAAATCATGACATATGAACATTCGTTAAATGAGCTATTTAAAAAAAGATATAAATAATATAGCGGACGCGACCGCAAAACTTTGGCAAAAAAACTATATATGGAAACAAAAATATGTGGAAACCAAATTAAAACTAAGACGATATAAGTAGACCTACAATAAAACCACGTCGCTTTGAACAACAGGAAACTTTCAAAATAAATCTTTCAACAGAGAGAGCGGCCTGCGAAGAGGGGGCAAAAATGGCCGCAAACTTTTTAGCAAGTTTCAGCACCCCTGGGACACCTACAGGCGCAAGTATAACTACCAGCGCCATCGACCCTGATGCGCGTGGAATTGCCCCCCTTGGGTCGTCTACTGGACGAGGAAACCGAACGGGCTCAACATTAACAACAACAGCCAAAACCGTCAATTTCCAAAGGGTGTTATCACGAGTCACACCTATACGACAGTGCGGGGGCGATGCAAACATGGGCAACTGTAACCCGCAAGGCAGAGTGAAGCGACAGGCGCCTAATTTCCCCGTAAGTCTTTATATTCTAGAAGAATATTTTAAAGTATTTTAAACTTAAATCATTTTACAGATTATACAAACCAAACGAGATGTGCTCTTGCTTCTGGATGAGAGCGGCAGCGTTGGTATCACAAGGTACTATACAAAAGTCAAACGGATTGCTGCAGCCATTGTAGAAGGTATGCTTTTGCGTATGTTTTTAACAAACACACTTTATCTTAAAAAACACAATTCATATTCGTAAAATATCACTGAATAAAATGTAACAATAAGAATTAATTTGACTCTTTAATATAGTGTAGTAATTTTACACTTGCAGATCTAAGTAAAACCATCGTTCTATTTCTAGTATTATGCCAAGACATAGCGGTCGCCCCGGACAAAACAAGAATAGCTGTGACATCATTTGACAGCCGAACCCACGATCACGTGAGACTGAACCAGTTTTTTCCGACCCAAGTCGCACTTGGCGGTTATATCAGATCAAACTCTGTCGGGTGAGCCACATTATTACTAGTTGTGGCTACATATTAGCATTTGTAGTAGCTTGTTTGGAAATTGTCATGGTAAAATTGTAGGATAGAGAATAATTACCATTTATCACCGTGACAGGGAAAACGCAAGGTGCATTATCAAAATGGCCGATGTTAGTTTGTCTCATCTTTGGGTTATTAAAGCTAGTGCAGTGTGTTCAATATGATTAAGACGCTGTTGCTGTTCAAGTTCAGTCCATTAATACACTGGGTGCAGGCCACTGCCGCGAAAAACCTTCCACACACTATAAGATAGCTACCAGGTAGTTTCGATCCTGGATTTGTAAGCGCGGTGTAAATGTAGTCTTACAAAACAACATCACTGGTCATGAAGTACTAAACCCATCGACTGTCTTGTTTATGGTATGGTGTTCTAAACTGTTTAATTTGTCCAACTGCAGTTACAACTATTGGACGTCCCATCGAACATGCTTGGTCGATGCACTTATCCACGCTTATGAGGTGATGAGCTCTACAACCAACGGTGGCAGGAGATTCCAGCCAAACGTGGAACAAGACATCATACTAATCACTGACGGGTAAGATAAGTACAGAAACAGCAACAAAACCGCGCAAAAATATAAAATAAAAGCAAAAGGGGGTGAAAACTGCACATGAAACGGGGTTAGTGTTCGGAATAGTGACCTGGTTGAGGTTGGAAGCTGCGTTAAAGTTATTCAACTTATAATGTACATTTTTCCTCGTTTCTTCCTTCTATCATACTTTATAAAATCTCTTTTCAATCGTACTTTTATATTTTAAAATAAGCGTACCCATTTGAATGGAAGGGTCAGGTCTTGTAGGAGAATAGATTCCACGTGCCCACAGCGACAAATTACAGAAATAAAAATTTCTTTTTTTTTCAATGACAAGATTAGGCCTACTCTAAATAAATCTCTTTTTATAAAATAACATGAAAAAACTACCTTTCAGGTGTGCCAACTGCCATACCTACGGCGTTTCCGTCGAACAGCTGTTGCAAAATCTTGCCGACTTTTTCGTCCAAGAAGGCGTCCATATTTACGTAATCGGTGTAGGCCTGAACCACGCCTGCAGAAATAAACTGAGGGTAAGAAAATAAATCTTTTTAGTTAAAAGAACATTAGTCTTAGTTGTACAATAGACAAAAGCGTAAATTTTACGTGATTTTTTACATCAATGTACAAGCTCCACTTACCACAGTCAAGTTTTAAACTATTGCCGAGCCTAAATATTTTTCTATATTGCAGCCTTAATAATACCTTTTTTATCGTAGCCTTAATATGGTCTTTCATTTCCGTAGCATTAATGTTGTCTTTCCTAGATTCTCGCCCAAGGAGGTCGCTGTTTCCATTTCTTCTTCTTAAACAGTTGGGATTATGACGTTAACAATTTCATCCAGCAATTAGAGTTCCCGCCAGCTAACAGTTGCCTCGCACTGTTTGAAAGTCCAACCCAGCAGTGCCTTCCGTCAGGCCGTTAAAATTGTCGTGTATACTTGTACCTATCGTTTGTTGTTCTCCAGAAACTTGCAAGCAGTTTAATAAAGAATGTGTTTACCAATAAGAGTATTAAAATTTAGAACATAGAGTGAAAAAATTGTTTCTGGTCGAATATTTTGATCGTAATTTTAAAGGGGATCGATCCACTCTACAAACTGATTTGTGTGTATATTTTTATTGTTTTGTTCACGTCACACACTATAAATTGTGCAGGATAGGAGGATAGGATATTCATTTTTATCCCCGTGAATGGGAAAACCAAGGGAGATATCACACGGGCAATCGTCAGATCACCTCGCGCCCATCGTCGGGTTACCGGAGCTATTGCAGTGTGTTGTATATGATAGATACGTTCCTTCAATTTGCTAGAACCCATTAATCCGCTGGGTTCAGGCAATGTCTGTAAAGTGCCTTGCCCAAAGACACAACCGAATAGCTAGCGACCAGTTTCGGACCTGCAACATTTCGATTGAAAGACCACGCACTTAACCGCTAGACCAACGGGCCGGACATATTGTGCAGTTGGGTTTAAACTTTTAAAAGGTTCAGCTAGCATAGTCACGATGTGCAAGAATCTAACAAGCTATAGACATTTTTACTAAACATTAATAAAATCATGTAGGCAATGAAATACAGCAAGTTAACCAGTAGGTAACCTGGAGTACAGTCTCAATGTGGTTTTGAATAGTGTTGGTTAACACGTAACTTACAGTTCTTAGAATAAAGTCATGCTTAAGTTTTACAAGTAAAACTAAAACAATAACACTGATGTTAAACCAAGTTTATGTTGCTTTCAATCGTGCATCCATATGAGTGACGGTCGTTGTTCAACAAACAACATTTAAATAGAATGACCAAAGTGGAAAACCACATTCATTTCGGCCGCGAAACTATTAAATGATTTACGGTAGCGGTATTAAAAACGACAGCGTATAACAACTTTCGAAACAGGAAGCCATAAACATCACAGGCAACAAAGCATCGGCGACGGAGGATATCGCAGGGTAGCATATACTCCGGTTGGTATGCACACATGAGGCGCTATGGGGGAAGCTAAGACAAAATATTCGTGGTAATCCCCGTGAATTAAAAAATGCAATGGGCGTTTAACAAACAGGCAATCGTCAGATGGTCTTACTCTTACCGTGGGGTTACCGGGGCTATTGTAGTGTGTTGTGTACGATTTGGACGTTCCTGCATATTGGTAGAACGCACCATTCCACCAGATATATATAGGAAATGTCTCTTAAGGGCCCTGCGCAAGGATACACCCGACTAGCTAGCTCAGAACCGGTAATGGGCTCGTTGCAAGGTTGGTTAAATGGCACGTCTTGTACAAATCTTTCACGCTAACTGTCTGTCCACACAACTTTCCCAAAATATCTTGTTCTTCGTGTAGTTATCTTGCGAGAAAACAACAACTTACAGTGGTCACTGACAAAGGAGCGGAGGTTTGTTTTATGTAACAAACCTAACAGCTTGCGACTGCCTACTGATACGGCGTATTAGGTCGGTCTCCGAACAGAGCTACATCCATTGGCGCCTGTTTGCAATTCCAAGCAGGGAATGTTTATTGGTTAAATCACCGTGTAAAGCAACATCTATAATGATATACAATGGTTATACAATGTGACCGTTACACGAAGAACCAAGTGGATTTCTCACTTGACGCAAGACGGCTAAAAACTGGAGCAAAAAAGCATGTACTACAATCAAAATTGTGTCTACATTGGTGCATCTAGAATTTGAGTATACAGAAATGCTTTCTGGTGCACGGTACATGCACAACGAAGTAAAAAAATGAAATCTACATCGCAATCTAAAAAAAATGTTATGAGTTGTAATCGAATCTGCAGAACCATCACAGAAACACTTGATTTGTACTATACAAATATATAATCTCTAAAAACAACGCTACACAGGAAACTTTTAAATCAGATAAAGAAACCAAATTTTGCGGAAACATCTACATATGAGCCAAGGGTGCATTTTGAATGCTGTACTGTCCATTTTTGCCGTACAAAAATTGAGACCCAGTTAGGTAGCCGTTCTTCGGTCGGCGCAACATTGGTTATAATAGCTTACATTATTACATGGGTGGTGGAACGGCGCACCGACTGCGGGAGACCTCATTTGTAATGACATCATCGCGAAGGCGGTGAGGAGAAAAGCGCTCCTGGCCGGGCGTCCAACAATTACATCTAATGCACGACAACAGCCTATCGCGTTGTTATACATTCAAATTAATCAAATCGGGACAGTGTCGATTGGCTGCTGCTAGCAAACGCCCGGTAACCTTAGAAGTGGGTATTCCCCGTGACGACGTCGTATGCTGGCGGGTCGCTGGCGACAGACTGACCCTCCGACAAAGATATGACCTGCGAGACGGATTTTACCGGGAAAAGCTCCTCTTGCTTGTTTAGACTTGGTCTGTAGATGTTGGTGGATTGATAGCCGCCGAAGATTCGAGGCACGGCGTTCATGTACTGGTCATGCTCGGTGTTGTAGTCGATGTGGCTGCGACGGAGGTTAGGCGTGGTCAGCTTCACCCAGCGCTGAAAAAAGGAACATGAAACGAATTATTAATTTATATCTATAGCTACGAGTACACAATGCAGCACGCAACAGGTTCCATGTAAAGTATTTTCTATAAACTTTAATTACAATTCTGAACTGGCCAACCGAAAAAGTTTAATTTATTAGCAACGAACCGCACAATAATTTAAACACTTAAACAATAGAAAGGATAAGGGTAGAATATCTGGGAAAATTGGATATCGGGAAAATAAATCTGAATGGTAATGGGAGTGTGATTAAACGATAATGGTACAAAAATTAGTTAATTTCGAAAACTGATATATGTAAGCGTTAGATGGCACAACAGAGCCAAAGCGTGCTACAAGATAAAAAATACAATTAAGTACGGTCAGCGTGCAATATGCATCACTTGAGAAGGCTCTTGTTCTTCACAATCTGACTGGATCTTACCTCGCGTATTGAACCGGGTGTGATTACGAAACTGTAGATCGCGTATCCGGGAATGAAGACCATCGAGCTGAGAGCTAGGACCCATCCGATCGCAGTCCCCCATTCGGGGTACACGTACACCTTGTTGTAAACCAACGGCTCGAACTTCACCATCGCGTATATAAAGGTACACTGTATACGGAAAGTATAAAATAAAGCACAGCGATTTTCATGGTTCGTTGAGACCCTTTATCGCTCTGAAGTTTATCCATTGCGCACCGCAGTTCTACTTTGAGTTAAAACATCCGCACCAAACTATGGTCTTATAGCTTATAGTTATATTTGTATCGAAGCACATATTTAGTCATTTATTTGTTTATGCTTAATTAAATGAAGTCTAGTTCTGCATTAATTGTTAGCGACTAGTGCCCAAAACTATGTGGACATGCATTCGTACAACTACCAATCCGATTGACTGGAGCATTTTCGTTGACCCCCGGTAGATGAACGTAAAGATATAATACTTAAAATACATGCGTTAAAAATGACCACCGTTTGACAGGTTTTGGGGTAATTTAAACGATTTTTAGCTTCAAAGTGAAATTACAACACAAGCAGAACTGCTTGATCAGTTATTGTTCAGAGTCATTTTATAAGAATGATGTAGTTGAATGTAATTGATTCCGGTTAAAAATTTCGTAATCTTAATGTGTAATGTAAAGACGACATTACAACAGTATATTGTACACAAAACAGTTCATTTCCCTCCTGTATCTCATTTCCGGGCCAGATGTGACGAATGCTAGATATGTCATACACATCCCTAAACCAATTTACAGTTTAAAAAACAACGCATTCAATAGTCGTCATTTTATTGTAAAACTGTTTTTTAAGTGTATACCTAAATTAAGAGGTTGCAACCGAGTAACTGGGAGATTGTGTCATTTGGTACCTTGGCTTGTGAGAAAATCACATTCCATGATAATTATTGGATAGCTGGGGGTTACGTTGCAGTGGACTTAGTCCATTACTTTGATTTTTGTACAGTTGATAGATCTTTTTGTACTAAAGCCAGTAAACCGACTTGAATCGTGCCACACTTAAACACTGCATATGGTACATACAAGACTATAAATGATACAGTTTCACGCGCTTACCGTAGTTAAAAGAGGAGTGCCGAAAATCCAAATGTATTTGAATATGGGTATTGGACGGTAACCGATCATACGAGTGATGTTGCCCCACATTCGCTCTCCGCCTGAAATAAAATAATGTTTTGTGATTTCTATGGCGTTTATCGTTTTTTTTTTCTATTTAGCGAATTAACTAATTAGGAAGGTAAAATGGTAAACAGTGTTTCGAATTAGGAAGGTAAAATGGTAAACAGTTTTGTGTCCTAGTGCAACGCACTTAATGATATTGCCAAAACCTAGTGGAATAATGGGTTCTACCAAATGCCTTTGTGTTGATGGCCCTTGCATTTTCCCCTTCACAGAGATTAAACATGAACAACCTATCCTAGCCTTAAATACTTACCGTATATCCACGCAATGGCGCCCGATTCAAAGAAGGCGACCCATAAAAGACAGACACCGCTTGCGGCGTAATAATCGAACAGCTGGAACACGTACATCCCACCCTGGGAAATTGAAGTAATTTAATTCAAAGTGCTTTCCGGCTTGGTAGAAATAGTCGATAGCGTTGATATCAGATCAACAGGCGTAACACAATGCATAGAGGTGTTATGTATATTTGACAATGGAATTGAGTTGTAAAATAACAAATGGTGATATGAAAAATTACACGCTTGTTGGTCCATTTATCGATTTTTCTAAAACGTTCAAGTTAGTTTGTAGCCATTCTACTATCGTCAGAGCCTACATCAACCAATTTTATAAATAATATATCTGCTTACGTTGGTGACCATTGTTAGGCCCACAAGGTAGGAAATGAAACACGTGGCGGCGATAAAGATCTCCCGATTGTAACCCTTTCGTAGTTGCCGTGGAAACATGTCGACAAATGACGTGATAAATCCTTCTGTTTCGACAAACTAAAACAAAAGGAATATTTAAATGGCTAATTTGACTAATAGCTGGCTAGTTTTCGGTTTTAAAATAAGTCGCTTTTAGCCGATGTTAAAAGTTCGTCTTTAAACACGAGTTTAAATCTATGGTTACAGTAATTTAAGGTCGATACTACAGCTCAAGTAACAAAAATACACACTGTGTTTGCGTCAGAAGTAGTGTCGTTTTTCACAAAATGTCCATTTACTACTTTACAGTAAGTTGTGAAGTTTTACGAGTTTACTGTTTATGGGTTTCCAAAGTCATTCGAATGTTAAAAGTTGTGAAACAATTCGTGGTCTTTGATGGTTATGGCAAACGTGCTGTGATATACATATTCACTAGGAACATGCCAAGAAATTATTAGGAGTGCCTACGATAGTGCTGAAACCGCAAATCTTTAAATACATGGGAAAGGCGCCATGGAGGGGATACCAGTATATGGCCCATTTTATCGCTGTGGTTAATACAACGACTTCATATTAAGATGTAGATATGGCTGTACATACAAACTAAAAGGGCTGTGTGAGACAACGGGAAATGAAACACAAATGTCCATCCGGTATAGGTTTACACCAAATAGCCATGCGCGTTACGCAGCTGCATTAAAACAGGTTATATATTTACATGTTGGTGGTAGGGGATAAAATATTACAACGCTTACCTGGCTGTCGAGACCGAGTAATATCAACATTACAAAAAACAGGATGGCCCAGAGGGTAGAAACTGGCATCATTGTAATGGCTTTGGGGTAAGCGATAAAAGCGAGGCCAGGACCTGTCAAAAAACAGAGCATGTAAACATTAAACACATACATACGAGTTAAGAGGCCGACCTATAAGTAACGTAAATGAGTAAGAGATCGTATTGCGTTGTCTGTGGGATGACAAATAGTGTATACATGTTGAATGTCGTAAGGCCGAATGGCTAGCAACCCAGCCAACTTATATACAATGGTTAGCGACCAATTCATATACATTATAAACAATGCTATTTAATAAACGGACCTAGTGATGAGCCAACCCACCACATGTATACAAAATGACCCAGTTTAAAGTGCATGCAGCATAAAGCATACTCGTATTAGGTAAATGGGTCGAGGCGTATAGAAATCATCGCATTTGCAAATTTTTAACCGAGATTTTTAGTTTTGCTTTATTAGGGTATATTGTGTCGTCCAGTGCATACATAAACAAAGTACTAGTATAACCAGTTGAATAACAGCACGAAATCCCGTCACCACGACATCCTGTTATTCATATACGTACAATTATCTACTGTCGGAACAAAAACATATGTGATTTTACACCGAATTTAGGTTACAGTGAACGGAAAATTACAACGCGAATGGAAAATTACAAAAAATTGTAATGGTTGTAAAAAGAGAGTAGAAGACCATCCGATTATTCTCTGTAAAAATGTTTCGGCATAAGAAACGCGGTAAAGGTTTAATATAAGAAACGCGGAATGATTATGTTTTGTTGGTGTTGCGAAAAGACGCGCTTATGAAATATTAAGTAGCTCCTACCCGTAAGCCTGTCGGACTTAAGCCGGTATGGCGTTATGTCACCACGGGCTAACCTCATGAATGTTAATGACAAGGTTTACCTGACTCTGCAACTTCTGAAATGTGGACGCCTTGCTCCTCGGCCATGAAACCCAGCACGCTGAAAATAGCGAAGCCGCTGATGAAACTGGTTCCGGAATTGACAAGACTAAGAATGATGCAGTCCTGTATGAAAACATTTATATAATTATAGTGTTGAATGAAACACTGTAGAGCAGACATGGCCGAACTACGGCCCGCGGGTGAAATTCGGTCCGTCGGATTTTTATTCTGGCCGCCGAATGTTATCGACATGATGTAAGACTAAATAGAGATTTCACAGCTAAATTATGATGTCTCAGCTATATGCTAAGGCGCTTGACACAAGAACGCCTTCTAGTTTTAATAAGTATACTGTAACCTATTTCTTAGTTTAAATATTTGTTATCAACAGTGACAAACTATATGGGGGTGGCGGCACGATTACTCCGCCCGCCAGTCTAAGAAGAAAATAACTTTGGTCGTGATTTAAAAATTGTTCCCATCCCTGCTGTAGAGGGGAAAATTTTAGTCATGTCTGAAATATCGTACAAAGCAATACAAGCCCGTGTGAATAATGCCGTAAATCGGGAGGCACGGAAATGGGAGTGCGGCTGAATCCAGATTTACCCGGAAAACCAGATACCCGGCGAAAATGTTATACAAACACGATAATATCCATTGCGTTAAACAAAACACGACAGATTACAGTGGAAAGTAGCAAGCACATCACGCTTAGGTTGATCGAATTTAACCATTTAAGTAGTGGAATACTAAAGAGCTGGGTTATTACAGACCTAAATTAAACGGTATTATACACTTCAATAATAATGCATTCTTATTGACCCTTTGCCAGCTTAATACAGACATCCTAAAATGTTAATTAAATGAGCTAGCACAATGGCCTTTATTAAGCAAAAAAATAATATGCTGAATTTGTGAAAACCGGTAATGATCATCAGATGGTTAGCATATTTGCACTTTGTACATCATTTAAACTATCAGTTCATTTACCATCAAGTCTATAACAAAAGGAGGCTCAATAAGCTATAATAGATAAGTTCAAAAATACATAAAAAGAGTAAAATAACCATAGATTTGTTTTATATAGACATATACCATAACTATGTTATAGTATAAAATATTACCGCCCTGAAAGCATTATGGTCAAAGAAAAAGTGTTTTTTCTCTAGGGAAATAAGGTATAAGAGCCACTTTTCGGCGTTGTTTTCGGCTAGGGCCTGGTACAGTGTGCACCGTGTATTCGAAAGTCGAAGTTCGACACGCAACCCTTACCTTGTAGCAATTATTGCCGAATTTATTGTAGCTGCCAAGTGAAACGAGAGCGCCCAAGCAAATTGCAAATGAGAAGAAGATTTGAGTCCCGGCGTCGATCCAAACCTAATAAAAATAGATTTGTTTTACTTGTAGCTTTGACATTAAATTTGCTCTTTAATACACTAGACACTGCAGCTTAAACTAAGCGCAAAGAGAATAACATTTTCCTGGTGGCCATACAATTGGTTTAACCCACACGGATTTAAACTTGCAGAAAAACAGTGTGGGTTGAAACTGGTGTAGACTGGATGTGGTGTGGGTTTAAACTGGTGTAGACTGGATCCGATGTGGGTTTAAACTGGTGTAGACTAGATCTGGTATGCGCCAAAAAACGTCAAACTTACGCGCTGTCGTTTTTGGCGAAATTCCTCATAGTTGCAGTACCTGACTCGACAGTCACGCCAAGAAAAGTAATTAATTGCTTTAGTAAACTACGAATGGAACAGCGACAGGCCGTGTCACGTGCATTTGAGCCAGTTTTCCGTCTCTGCTAATCGAATGCCAAATGATTTACTGCCGCTTTTCATTACAAGTGATTTTAGATACAATTAACTTTAGGCTTGCGTGAACTCAAACAAATTTAAAAAAATTAAAAGTGGACGAACCGTGTTTAAGACGAACGTTAAGTTATATGCGTGGGAAATAAGGAAATGACGCGTGGGCCGCACGACAAATTAACAACCTAAGCTGTAATCTTCAGTCAGCTGCATGCAAGCTTGCTTATTTTAAATATCAAAGTATACACGACCTAACCTTAGAAAGCTATTGCAGAGTTTTGTACTCCTAAAGAGACCCAAGAGGCCTGCACTCGATGGGAATTATTTCTTGTTATCGTGACGTCACTAGTGACATTGTGACGCAAGGCAGTTCGCAAGCGAAGGGAAACATGCCGCAGATGACAATGAAATGGTTCGGTGCGATAATAATCCGCGTCGGGACAGGTCAATAACATATTGCAATAGTCAAACTATGTGCGCTTACTGTCAAGGACAGCGAACGATTTTAAATGCACGGACTGAAGGTGGCACTTGCAGTCAATTACATTTCCCGAGGTATTGATTTCCAAGCAGTTGAAAAATAACAAAATCGATTACCGATAACCTATCGCGAAATTGATAATTGCTCACTGGTGGAAATTTACAAGCGGTGTACCACTGCATCGCTATTTTTTATTACTTCATTTGTAATACGTAACTACATTACGTGTTATAACGACTGTCGCTTTGCCGTTTCGCAATGAGCAAAACACGCGATAACGATATTAAACTTTAACGGGAACATTGTGCCGCAATATTTAATGATTGTGACACTATTTGCTTACGATAGAGTAATATAGCTAGCCTACAGAACTCGAAAGGACGGTCACTATTCATTATATTGGGTAGATACAAACACAATTTTAACACCAAAACAAACAGCATATGACTGGTTTCCGGTATCTATTCAGGGAAATATACAAACGCAATGGCCACCTGTGGATTCGCCAACTTGTTGATGTCCGGTGTGAGATAGAACCTGATGCCCGTGAGCGCACCCGGTAATGTAACGCCTCGGATTAGCAGGACAATCAGCATCAGGAACGGAAAGGTTGCGGTGAAATAAACGACCTGAAAATAATATTCAAATCGTGAAGATGTTTGATACCACACACCGTTACGCAGTAGATTAACGGTTATCTACAATGGTTAACGTACTTCCACGAATTGTTCATGCCATTGATTTCCTGCGGCAATCTCAATCTCAGTGTATACCGTTATAGGCTCTGGTTGACATGCAAAGTTCGGCGAATACACTTTAATTAAATTAGCGAAACGACGTGGCCACGGAAACAATTGATTAAACGCTGGTTATCAGTTTAAATACATCGTCTGTGCATGGTCTTGATAGTAAAAAACATGCTATGAATCGTTTCCTGGTAAACTTTGAGTTTACTTTTATTCTTAGTAACATTTGAGTTTACTGATATTGTGGATAACTATGAGTTTACTGATATAACGCTTATCGCAGTTAGCAGCACAATTGTGTATGTGAACTTTGTTTGAAAGTCGAGCTGTGAATTGCGCGTTTATCAGCCAAGTGTTCGTTATGGAACTTCCTGTACTGAAAACAGGAGGCTAAAATGCTACCATTACCAGCAAACCGAGGTGCGTTTTGTCCTACTGCGGTTTTTATGCATGACTTCACAAATGCTTGTCAAGGTTTTATAGTGATAAACAGTAAAATCAAATGACCCCGCGTCCGCAGTTAGCCTCAGGAATGTTTGAGACGCTGTGGCACTCGCTTCGATCATTGGTTGGTCAAGATAAGCGGGCGTGGTATCGGTACACTTCAATCACCAATAATCCATGGCTTACTGAACGTTTACGATTGGCGAAGAGTCATGTTAACTTGGTGATTTACATTATTATTCACTTCCCCTTGCGGTCGGGACGTTCAAACAAGTAAAACAACTGAACTAGAATAACCCTTCACTTGTTTGTCCCACCTAGAGAAATGGTATCGAGTTGCCATTCCATCACAACGAAATCGAGGGAGCGTGGCGGTAAACAAGCCTGGTGAGCGTCACCATAATTCCCTTGATACACAATACGTTTCCAATTGTTTACAACCTATGAATGACGTTTCATTTTAGTGAATTGGATGTGCTCGGTTCTATGCGTACACGGCATATGCGTCAACTAATTCCTTGAACACTACGCGCGTGGAGTGGAAGCCGCAGATCACGTGACCAGCAGTCAGGAAATTAAGACGGGAAGCAAAGTGTAACACGACGCTGCAGCACAAACGAGCAGACCTTTAATCTCGTAAGTTTTTTTTATTTATTCACTTAGATACGTCAACGTTGGACGGATTGGTTTGTACCCGCGTGAACCCTAGGCCGGGTTTTACAACAAGATAACCGGCTTGATTAATATATTTACCTTTCCTGTTGATTTGACACCTTTCCAGATGCAGAAGTAGCAGATCACCCACGAGAGCAATAGGCAAAGCGCCAACTCCCAACGCACTGTCCCGACGTCATCAAGCCCGGTAGATAGGCCCAGCACCCTTCGTCTGTTGGCGCCGCGATGTGACATGAAATAAAAGCACATAAAGGAAAATTAGATCGTTGGAACGGCACGGGTTTCGAGTATATAATCTAGGCGTTGTCGAGACGTTGTCTTCCGGTAATACGCTCCCACGACGAAGGCCGCGCGAAAACATGAGCCACCACAGTCCGTGGCGGCCTAGATCCGCGCGGCCGCTTCTATTCCAATGTTGGGCGCACAATGCGCACTTAAAGAGGTGATTTTCCATTAACACGGGGACATGGGCTGGAGAGGGGGTGAAATGGGCCGAACTATCATCGCGTTCCCGATTATCTTATGGCGTTGAGAATTTGGGGCGACGGCCAAAGAAAATCGCAAGATTTAAAATCGCAAATTCGAGTGAAAAACGGGCGAATATTAGTGCGGGCGAGATATACAGTCCAGGCAAAGGTTATAAACGCCATATTATTCATTACAAACGTCTGTAGCAGTAAAGCTTTTGCATTTATACGAATGCGATCTAGGATTTATTTCTGGGGTGCGCTTTAAAAAATTACAGATATTGTGAGGATTTACTACGTCATCAGAAATTTGTTTGAATTTTCAGCAGATTGAAAAAACTTTGTGATATGCAAACTAAATTGAATTACGTTTAACGTGGAAGCGATTTGACTACTTTGAAATTTATTTGTGTGCGTTGTTATCTATGCATGCATGTAATTATACGACTCCCTACATGCGATTAGGCAACGTCGGCGATTGACAACATAATATACAACAAGCGATGTAGCGCAGGTTAGTCTAAGAGCACACAACATTGATTGAAAAAGAAATTATGTTTTAGGCGTGGACTGACTCCCAGTATTCGGTCTCTGGAGACGTCCGCGTTCCGTTGCAGAGGGTCGCGTTGTAGGTGCCTGGCACGGTGGTGAGAGAGGGCGAGACAGTGCTCATGCTGATGTTCAGTAGGGTTTGGTTTAGCGAGTTCGATTTTGAGTATGTGGCCACGCAGCATGGCGTGTTCCAATATTGCCCGCACTTCCCCCACGGCAGCTCCGTCGTGAAGCTTTGGAATAGATAGAAGAAGGCCCAGGCAAGGATAACAATGTAGTATATGTTGAGCAACGCTACGACCACCATCGAGGCGTAGCCAATACCTGGAACAAAATCACTTTAACTGGTGAAGCTTATAGGCCTAGCGTCGGGTCCAGTGAGGTGACTCGCGATCATGAACCCGCGTATCTGCTAGAGTTGATCACGTGACAAATCTACAGGCATGCCATCTCTCAGAATATTTATTCCAGTAAACTAACTTATTTTTTCCATTGAAAAAGAAAGAAAGATTTTAAAACTATGAAGCTATATTAAGAAGATATGGTTACCTCGTTTTTTTCTGCAAAAAAATAGTAATGATATACTACAAAGCTTAGATACAACGTTTATTCACAGAGATAAAGGAACTACTGAAAAGTACAAAGACCAAATACATTAGTCTAAAGAAAGGAGATCAGCCAAGGGAAAATATCTTGTGCAGATAAATTTCCCGCGCCGCAAGAAGGGTATGAAAGATTGCGAATTACAGATAACAACACTGCCCATTCTTTACCATTTGGGCGCCTAAAATGGGATGGAAAAAGGACATCAACTCACCGGTCCCAATGGGAGTAATTCGCCAACTGGTAACCCCGCCCTCGCTCATGTACTGACCAAGAGAAACTTCGAGAAAGAAAATAGGGATTCCGCCCAGAACGAGAAATATGGCGTACGGGATCAGAAATGCGCCTGCGTTATACAGGTACGGAGTGGCACGATGTTTGTCAAATACAACTTTATAGTTTAATGAGAACTTTACTGTTCAAAACTTTATAGTTTCAGTACACTTTACGACAAAAGCTTTATAAGGCAACTTACCTCCGCCGTTTTTGTAGCACAAGTACGGAAACCTCCATACATTCCCAAGCCCCACAAATCCTCCGGCCACAGAGAGGATAAAGTCCATCTTCCGGGTCCATTTCTCACGCTGGATCGGAGCCAAGGATTCGGAGTCGGGAGAAGAGGGTTTTGTGAAGTCATCTTCCCCCATGTTGCTGCTGGGGGGAATGGATAACGAACCCTCGCTCGGCGGAGTTGTCATTTCTGAGTTGCTCTAAAATAAAATGTAACATTTACAAGTACTGGTTTGAAAATATACATTTGTATCTGTACCTGCATTAGTGTACGTAAGCTAGAGTAATCGTCACACGGGATTGGAGTATCATAAAATTTATAAGAAGCTCCTTAAACTGTCTGAGGAAAATAAAGTGTGGACACCAAACTAAAAAATTGACTGTCTTAAAATTATATAGCGCGTAAAACTCGATTTATTACTACCCTTGCCCATTACAGTAAAGTTTTTTCAAAAGAAAGTGAAACTATGCAAAACTGCCAACTGACCACTGCGGCCTTTCAAACGACTACTGGCCATTAGCACCAATTACTTCGGAATCCTTTAGCATCAGCTGCCGCGTAAGTGGGACAAGCGAAACTTGAAACGAGTTCAAAATAAGTAGTAAAAACAGGCAAACGTCGACCGAAAAAAAGAACTGAATGACTTGCCCCGTAGCCAGTCCTATAGCTACGCACGGGCCACCGGGAACAACAATTTATTTTAACCATAACTTTTTTTTTGGTTTTCAACTTTTTTCGTTACTTGGGTTACAGTAAGAAAGAAGCAGCGTTCAAGCATTAATAAAGAAACATAAAAAGATGGTAAACAACCCAAATCTGAGGCTCATCCGTCACGGCTACTGGATTCAAACAAAGAAAGAAGTAGCCCTTTAAAATGTCAGACGTAAGCTGTTTTTTTGTTTTTCGTAAAGTATATCTTTAAATATAATCTTAGTCATTGTGTTTAACCAATGTTAAGTAATTCTCCTAAAAATCTCGTTTACGCTGAAATAAAGTCTCGCTTACGCTTCTAAACTTCATTCTGCTCCGGAAATATCCAGTTTTAGCTAGTTCTAGAACAGCCTGCAAAGCGCAGTAAAATTTTCAAAGCAATGCTGGAGCTCACCTCTGCCAATAGATTTACACTCTCTTGAATTTCGTTGCCTTGGTGAACACTGTTGTGTAGAAAATCGTGGTTTTTCGTCTCCATTGTCTTCGGGTCAGTTTAAACAGCCTACTGTGTACTCGCACACTATAAAAAGTTCTAACGGTGGAATAAAATGATGGTAAACAAAAAGTCGATTCGAACTGGTTTTCTCGCCGCAAAGTCGTTAGGCCCTTTGGCCCATAGGTAGAATCGAAACCAGCCGCTGCCTCAGACGGCTGTGTATTTGTGCAAGCTTTAAAGCTGAAATCGCTTTAACCCAGTGGATTAATGAGTTGTAATAAAATCGTACCTCTCAATCGTATAGCCTCCCGGTAACCCGAAAGTGGTCAGACGAATATCTGACAATTCTTGTGAGAACACCCCTGGGGGTTTCTATTAATGAAAACAAAACTTAAATATCCTATCATATTATATAAGTGTGAGTTAGGTATCGTACTTAGCGTTTTTTGACTAAAAGGGTTTATGGGCAATATAGATAAAGCAAACCAACACATAAATATACTCAAAGAAACCAAACGGTTCATATGAATAAACAGTAAGGTTGGTATAGCAGGCTTTCGACCTCAATAATGATTGACGATGCGTGATTTCCGTAGATGGGCAGGCCAACATAGATCTAATCTGTAATTTCCCAATATAATTGTTTGAAAACACAAGCGAAAATAAAGCTTGATTATTTATCAATGAAATAGAAAACCGACTCCATTGTTACTGTTTTGTCGTATCGCGCTATTAGGTGTCGAATAACAAGCTCATTTACCTGCTGATTTACTACGCTATACGAATAGAGAGAGTACCAAGTAAACACTTTTTGACATTAATATATTTATACATTGCATTGTCATAAATTTATCTTCCCTTGAACTAATTCTACATCATTCACCAACATCTGAAGCACCGTCTGTGTACTGCGAGCCTGCGTTCCCAATCTTTATAGCCTACGATTTCTAAAATTAAGCATCAATTGTTTCTGAACTTGTTCAGCGAGTTTACCGCGAGGTCTCTGCCCACTGCAGATGCGTTCGATGCATCGAATGTAATAAATGATTGCGAGTGCATTATGTCGTGCACATCTGTTACTCGATTCATGATCTCTAGAGGTCACACACGGACGAAAAGACGTCGACAGATGTGTCACCACTGAGGCGTTGATGTTCATACTTGCAAACGCGATGTGCGAACAGGCTGCTGCGGTTCGGTCGTGTGACCGATACATGTACCAACAAACTAAAAATGGGATGTCATTTTAGTCTGGTAAAAAACAAACAAAAAAAAAACAGACTGTTGCGGAGGGAAGCTGTGTGGCCAATTAGTTAAGGAGACTAGTTTATACACCATACACATATTTAGGTTAAAAATATAGCGTCACCGAAAGAAATTATGATTAAACGTTGGATTAAGTGGTCGCATGCATCAGGAATAAGACATTATTTATCTGTTTATTTTTCTAATAGTGTAATGATTTTTTCAAGTTCGGCCTCTATGTATCCGCATGTTGTCGGCTTAGCACATACCACAGTTTCTCAACCTTTGTGCCGTAATAGTTTTAGCAGTGCGCCGAAATAAAAATTCTGAATTTTAAAGAAATTGGAGTTAATGTCACTATAATGTGGTAAATTTATTGTAATTGCGACATTACAATTTTATAAAATTCTTATACGAGCTGTTTTATGTTATACGAGCATGTTTACAGTCATTGGAGGCGCGCATAACTTTTATTTGCCTTTTAAGACGACACAACCCTCGCATAAAAAAAACGTTTAAAATAATTGTTTCTGCACCGCTGCAGTAGTTTTTTGGTTCGGTAATTGTTTTTGGTTGGTTGATTTTGGTAACATATTATTTCTATGATTTTTTCTTGACGATTTTACGTTTTTGATTTGTATAGTTCTTTTCTAGTACAGCGGCTGCGAGGAAGCAGCAATTTATTTAGTAAATGGTAAATAAGAAGTAAACAGTCAAAGAAGTAACGGACGCGCAATTGTTAAGTTATTATTTTGTTTTAGTTCTTCCATTTTTAATTTTTTTATAATGTCTCATACTCATTTATGTTTTTTTTAGTTACCGCTTAAAACCAAATAAGAAATTGGAAAAAGCGCGTCAACCTTACTGCATGCTGCCGTAAGAATAATACTATAAAAAAAAGTGTTTTGCTTACCGGTATGTAAAAACGTGCCACGGAAATATTATAGTTTGAGCACCGCTTATCTGAATATCAACAGTCAGTGGATCCATTTTGACATGCCTAATCCAGTAAGTTTTAATATTTAAACACATATATATTCAAAACATTATGATACGCAAAACGTGTCAACGTTATCTATAACAGACATGCTAAAACGGGTTTCGGAAATGAGAAACGCACTTCGGTACAAACTGTAATGAATACCAAGTTCAAAAGTTCGTATAGGCTAGTCGCGGTGGAAAATTTTCAAATAAATTAACACATTACGCCCGGAGGTAGAAACGACAGCTTACCGGTAAGCATTTATCAGTAATGAATTTTCCGCCACGAAACTAGGTATGTTCGGTTTAAGATTGCAACGTGTGGGCCACTTAAATTAGTACATTGCGCCCATATATTCACTTCACACCTGAAGAACAGACCAAACATTCGCGAAAGTTCGTCTTTTAAAAACAGTCCAACACCCATTCAATCCGATAGCTGTCATATGGAATAGATACTACAATAAACTCCCAGTAAGATTAACAAAGCTACATTAAAGAAACTTCATTTATCAATGGTTATGCTATTGTTGTGTCGCCGTGAAATCAAAATATGGACACTGTAGACATGGAGAGTCTTCAAAACGACCAACTGTAAAATATCTTTGAGTATAGTGAGACTAAAAATAGCAACTTTAAGTATTACCATGCTAATAAGCGCACCGCTGCTCAAATTATGGTAGTTTATATGACATAATAATAAATGTTGCTGTTTTTTCTTAGAAATTCAGCAAAATAGGACACACATTTTATTGTAAAATGCGGTATTTAAATAAAAATATCACTTCTGAATATTTAAACTCATTTTGCCAAATACATACTCAAAGGGTACTTTCTCCCCTTTCCAATGTGAAATTCCAAGTGCTGAACTAACGTGTGTATCGATATAACTATTGAACCATGACGATTGACGATTGTCTTTCATGGAACGTGCGATTTTACTTAGGCTGCTTATCTTGACAACTTCCAAACACATGAGAATTTGGTGAAAACAGCGTACTGTAAAGCGTTTGTAACTATGCGCCCTAACATGTAAACCAATTCGGATATATCTTTAAAAGTCGTACATTATGGGCTAAGTTAATTCGCTTAAATCCCCTTTTTTTATAAACAGTATGTACTACTACCTAAAGCTGAGCTAATTTACTTAAATCATTTTATAAAAACACCGGCGAGCTGATTGCTTATGATGACTGTATGACTACTCGTTCTGATAAACAACCTGCATTAAAACAAGAATGCTAAGAACAAGTTGACCGTATAAGGGGAAGCCAATAGTTCCTGGTTGACACTGCACACCACGACAATCTGATTCTAACGTGGTGTACGCTGTACAGCAGTAGGACAACGCCTTTATCAAATTGCCTTTTTTCTTATACGCAGTTTTAAATGAGTACACTCATTATTATTGAAGAATTTTGTACTTTGCCGGTTAATACCTATTATTAAAACACTGTTATATAACACTTGTCATTTTGTATCGTGTGCGTGCTGTCACAATAACTAGTATTATGTTTACTCTAAGCTTGTTTCATTCTCGTGCTTTAAAGACAAACAAAAAGCTCTATAGCCTAACATATAAGAACAAAAATATGGACAGTGCACCCAAGTATAGCTTTTGTAGTTCTTGGATATAAACAACATGCGGCGTCAGCAGGTCTGTTCAATCTGATTTGCTGCAAAAGAAACGATAATCCCAATCTTCATTAATCTAGACCAGACCCTTGGTCCGTACACTACAAATGGGTCGATAATTCTTTGAAATGAATAAATATAGACGGTAAATCAATAATAATTCGGTTCCATCAAACGCAGGCCATGATAATGCGAGCACTTTCAGAACTGCTGCAACTCAACAGACGCCATTCTCAGTTTTATTTTTGTATAATGTAACTCTGCTGTCATTCAGCGACGTTAGTTTCAGATGCTTCAGGCTGGACTGCGTTGCTATTTTCGTCTGGTGCATTGTTGCTTTCAGTTTCCTGATTGAAGCCATTAACGGAACTGGTTACTGTTTAAATTTCTTTACTATGCTTATGCTAAATACCAGACCACCAATCACTTTAGCATTTAAAACGTGTAAATTAAGAAATAAATTGACATTACTTGGTGTCTGCAAAAAAATACAAACAAACCATCTCTCACGTACCGGTACCTATTTTTATTTGTTTTGAGTTCTAGCCAACTCAAAACAAGCTATAATTGGTAAAGCAGCAACATCAAAACACTGGCTTGTAAATTTATGCTACTAGATGGCAAAAGGTAATTTAAACCATTATAAATAGTGAGATAAATTACCGGAATAACAATATCCTCCACAGCGTTCAAGGCGTATGATCTTGCTTCTTCGTCGGTTTGGGCCTGGGTGTAAAATATATCTGGTTGCCAGTTGGTTTATTGTTTTTTTTATGGACTATTCTCTGTACTATTTACAAATTCGACAAGTGACTAATTGATTTACGTAACATTAGGGATGTTGTAACAGTAATCAGTAGTTGAACCTGATAGTTTTTAATTCTATAGCCTATTTCCCCTAATATGCCATCGTGATTAAAGAAATATTTTCATGCAACCCACCATAATGATTCTTCGCACTACCTCTTCGTCATCCGAGTCATGAGACCCTTCTTCGGAGAGCTCTTCCAAAACATCGTCATCACGAATCATCATCATAATCACTTCATTGTTTACGTCATAATCCGGATCAAATTCCCCTTCAGGTTCCCAACCATCGCCGGTAGCCCTGTGATTAATTCGATTGAAAAGTAGATAATCCAAAGTCGAACACATTAGGCTTATTGGGGAGATTAGATCCTTGGATTAAATATAATTAAAAGGTTCATTAGATATAATATTAATACCCAATCTGCACATGGCACTTAGGGCACTTTATCGCCATCCACTGGCAAATACTTCGTTTAATTACAGTAAGAGGGATACATACCGTAGTGTTTACATACAGTACCAGTAGCTAGTCGTTTATGTTTATGGGCAAGGGGCGGGTATTGTTTGTACTGAGTGGATTATTGGCTACTACTAAAACTAAAGGGACGTCTTAAGTTAGATATAACGGACTCCAATAGATCCGGTGACACGGCGATGAATCAGATTAAATCTGGTAATTACGGGTCTGCTAACGCCACCTCACGTATTCCCCTGGTAATACGCAATAAATTAGTATCAGATAAATAAACCTACCTATAATCAACCACTGAGTTTTGATTTTGTGGGCCTTCGACTGGTGGATCAACTGGGTCGCCCGGGTTAGGTTCCACTTCTGGTTGATTTCGGTAACCTCCCCTTCTTGTTGGTGGTCGGTTTCTGAACTGAGATTGACCGGTCGAGTGTGAACTTGACCGAGGACGTTTGCATATCCCGATAACAAAGTTAGTCAGAAACCTATAATTTTAATGGAACTCCAGTAAATTTAAGCTTGGTGTTTTCCTTATTTGGTAACTAGGATATGATAGGATATTCATGTTTATCCTGGTAATGGAAAAACCAAGGGAGTTAACACTCGGGCATTTGTCAGATCACCTCGCGCGCCCGTATTTCAGTGTATGATTTACACGTTCCTTCAATTTGGTAGAACCCATTAATCCGCTTGGTTCAGGTTATGTCTTTTAAGTGCTTTGTCCAAGGACAAAACCGACTAGCTAGCGACCAATTTCGAGTCTGCAACCCTTCGGCTAAAAGGCATCGCCTACTCACCATGAGAAAAGACACACTCCAAAGAACACGCTAACTACAAGAATGTCATCAACAAAATTCGCAGAATCAGCGGATAGAATTCTTATTAAACTTCCAGCAACAAGTTCGGATGCAGAAAGGCTGCAGTGCGGATCCCCTTCGGTACATTCGGCCATAATTTATTATCTTTTTTGAACGATTACATTGCCTTAAAAATAAGTATGAAACAGCCTTGCACAATTATCTTTTATCCGGTGTTTCTAAAAACTTTTATCATCTCATTTTAAATCTATCTGTGTTTGTAACTGTTCTTTCACTAAGGTCTTTCTCGAATCATAAAGCATTTAAAACGTCATAGATGTACTTTTGACAACATTTCTCATTCACGAAATTTTACAAAGACAAACCACAATACAGGTATAAAATACGCACTGATATACACAGGCAAAGTACAAATATTCAAAAAGTTTCGAACTGGGAATAGGTGAAAATTCAGCGGCACCGAATTTTGTAAAAATGTGAGGTAAGCAATTTCTTGAAGGCGGAATGGAAATCTCGGTTAAAGGCACCATATAAAATCGGGTTAACCAATGAATTGCAGTAACCCAGCCACAGTACAATACTTCTCAGGGAACGGGGAATTTCGCAATCGCAAAAGGCGGCGGCTAGGGTGACCGCAAAGAATGGTAACCAGCAAATCACAAAAGCTCCCACAATTGTCCCAAGCGTCTTTATTGCCCTTACTTCACGCGTTTTCAGCAGTTTTATTTTTGCCCTAAGACTGAGCGAGTGGGCAAGCATTATGCTGGAACGCCTCTGATCAACCAGTCTCCTCTGTTGTTTCCTGTCGCTGTACTTGTGGCAGCAATTAAAAATGCCTGCAATTCTAGGAGTTGACTTCTGCTGCGCCTCAAAGCTTGGAATTCTTCTGTATTGCAAGGTGTCCTGTGTTCGTTTAACTAATGGGACTATACCTCCATTGACCGCGTTGGATCCACTTGGATAACAGGCAATATTACCTTGATCGACAAAGCGGACTCTTCCGACCGTGGTTTGGGTGCGTCTTCGCGAAAACGGAGTTTCGTTTGTCAAGATCATCTTTTTAGCAAGCCAAACATCGCTCTCTGAAAATCGCTTAATCAGACGTCGATTGCTGAAAGCGAAAAATATTTCAATAAAAAAGTAAAATATCAATCATTCTATTTATTTTTTTTAGCATTTAAGACAAAATGAAAATATATGGCAATTAAATGCAAATATTCATCTAAACCTACTTGTGAATTTGCAAAATGCTTTCAGATATTCTTCGATGTCTGGTCTCGTGAACATACAGATTACACGTTGTGGCATTTTTAATGGGTTTCTCATGATGACATACATTTTGTACTTTATCCCAATGAAAATCAGTTGCTAAGGCGTGTTGTTGAACCTTTGGAAAAGAGTTGTTCTCTGTTTTGCCATTTGTAATCGAATAATCGTTTTCAATGGCGTAGTTTCGATGGCGCGGAACGGTTTCTTCAATTTCTATGTGTGCGAAGTCTGCCCTGTTGTTAGTTTGCGCAACTTCTCTTGCTATTCTCTTGCTAATCATTCTTCCAGGAGGAGACCTCTTTGAACGGATCGAAAGCGCATCTTCGGATGACAAGGATTCTAGTCGAGTCCTTGACTCCGATCTTCGGATGTGTTGATGAATTTTGACGTAAATTCGCACGTAAGCGGTGAGCAGAAGGGCAAGAGGAATGTAGAATGACCCTAGGGTCGCGAATAACGTATACTCTCTATAGTGCCCGACCTAGAGACAAATATAATTAGAACATACGACGTTAAGATATATAAAGTTTTATTGATGTCTGTCGTTGTTTTAATAAAAAAAATGGACAAATGTATATATTTTCTTTGCATTTTTACAACGTTAAGATATATAAATTTGTATTAAATCTGTTGTTTGTATTTTTAAATGAAAAAATGTATATAATTACTTCGCATTTTTTTGTTGATGAAGATTCAGTTGCATTTGTAGCATGCGACTGGGCGGACGGCTTCCATCCTAATATCGGAGGAATGCTGATGCACATGGCAAGAGCCCAAACCAGGATTATCTTGGGATACACCCTTGCAAAAATATTACTATTAAAATCGATATGTATGTTGCAGTCATTAAAAAATACAAAATCGTGATAATTGTTTGTTTTTATTTGTTTAAAATAGGACATGATATTTATGTTTCACCCCGTAAATGTGAAAACACAAGGGGGGTTATACCACGGGCAATATTTTTACCTCGCTCCACCGTTGGGTTACCAAGGCTGTTGTCGTTAACCCACTCGTTTCAGGCAAGACCGCTACGTGCCTTGACCACATGACAACCGACTAGCTAGCGACCATTTTTGATTTTTTAACCCTTGCGACTCTTCAGCTAAAAGGCGGAAAACTATCCAAAGCTATATTTTGTCAGACAAATGTAATTTTTTTAAAGAAACAGGAAATCATAACAATTACAGTAATTAAAACACGTCAGTACAAAATCGCACAACACAACGCAGGTAAAAGCAAGACTCGGTAAAACTATTGAATAATGAATGAATAACACAAAAAACGAGTTCCTGCTATAAAGAGATATGGATATTATTCAGATTTGCAATATAGAAAATTATGTAGGACTTACGTGCGGCGTCGACCTTGCGAAAAATATCTCACAGCGCCTGTGATTGAGCGGTGTCGTTCAAATGCAATAGCGCATAAATGCAGTATTGATGCAGTACAGCAAGCGATGTCTATTGCTGTCCAAAATTGACACAAGATGTCTCCGAATACCCATGTGCCTAATATCTAAAACATGACGCTTGTGTAAAATGTGTGTCCGAACGGTTTACAAGGAAGACCAAACAAACATACAAAACTCTGGTCCGGTAAAATAAAAATTCACATTACATGATGGGTTTAGTTTCGAACCACAGATAAAAAAATGGTTTAATCACAAGGGTTGTACAACTACAAGTTCACTCAAACTAGGTATACGATATGAATTATTACAAGACTATAATTTAAAGACGAAAAGGTATATTTCTTACCTCGTACAATGCACTAAAGGGCATGACGAGACAAGCCACCATAAAATCAGTGATAGCCAACGAGCAGATAAGAAAATTTGCGGTTGTTTGTAAGTTTCTTTCTGATTTCACTGCAGCAACAACCAGAATATTCCCGAATATTGAGCCGACAATAATGACCACCAAAAGAATTGCCAGAGCAATCGATTCTAAAGATAGTCAGCTTAATGTAAGGCGTGGTATTTACTCTATTTAATTGTCCCCAATAAAACTGGCCAGTTGAAGTTTCTATTTTAGTGTAAACATTACGAGCCCCGACGTTGAAAATGAATTTAAGGTATTAAGCCAATTACTGTTCAAATTAAATGGAGCATTTATCAGAAACATTTTCTTTTTAAAAATAGGTGTTCATGGTCGTTGGAAATCGTTGATATGTGTTAGGTAGAAACAACTGTTACTTACCGGGAGTTTGCGCTCGAATTACAGTGGAACGACTGAAATTTCCGCCAGCAGTGAAGTTCAGTATTTCTTTTGCGATGACCAGTCCGTCCGGTAGCGCGAACTCATTCTCAGCAGTGATATCTTCCATTCTCATTTTAATCTTTCAAGACGTTTAAAACAAATCTTAACTATAAGGAGCTTGCACTATCAACTAAAACATATAGGCATAAAGGTATAGTTTGTTGACCTTTTATCAGAGGCTAATCCTTCCAATGATAAATATCTTAAAATTTTAAGAACATTATACGTTGCTAAATATTGCTAAGAAATATATACGATGAAGATCTATTTCAGTGTTTACTGATTTCATTAATTTATATTCTTCTTTTACTTGGAAAACCGTTGTGTAATATTTGCTGGGGTATTATTCTGGATATCACAATAAAATCGTTTTCACCTTCTTCAAATATGACATATCAAATATAATATAATCAGTATGCTTTATCTGAGATTTAAGCCATCCTATTTATATCCACAAGCCATCTGCGTGCGCTGCCATTGGCTAATGGAGACGTGGGGGTTTGTTGTTTCAGTGGGAAGCGTAAATACTAAGATCCTTTGTACCGTATACGCAAAATGGCAACGTTATTACGCTGGCCCACACGCACCACAGCTTGGTTTTCGAATTTCTATTGATTCTTAATTGCCGAAACCACAGCGCACATTATGCACATCAATCTTTCACTTTTGAAAAGCGTGAATTGGGCTGGACGCGAAATCAATGCAGTGACAACGTAATCGGCTTTCAGGCACTGGAAAAACAAATTATTGTGGCATGTGGTCACTAGCGAAATACAATGCTCAGCCTCACATATTTCTAAAAAAATTAAGCGGGTTAACGTGAATGACGAACATCGCTATTACGGAGTAAGTAACGTTTGCTTCCTTAAAAAATGTAAAATGACTGATGCAAAATTACATTAAACAGTATCTTGGTGTTCTTATAATATTTTTATTAATCTTTTATTTTTCGGCAAATTAAGTAATATCAACAGAACATTAAAATAAATATAATCCAAAAAACAGGACATATAGAATCACCATAACATAAGCAAACTTATTAAAGTTTGTTGGCGCCAGGTACATGCTTGGTTATCAGTGAAGGAGTAAAACTGGAAATACGGACGTAAAAGTCGCCTATAATACTAAAAACTACATAAAAAGATATGTGATTTTAAATTAAAGTCAAAATAGTAGCCATCAACAACAATGTGACTCATGTTTTCTTTTTGTTGTACTTAGTAGCGAATATACACTAACGAATCTGTCATCTCGTGGTCACATTCCATTCCAACATTGGTTTCCTCATTTTTGCTAAAAAAGAAACAACATTTCCTCTGTACTACAAATCCATCTGTCTCCGGTTTTCGATCTGACGTCAGGATTGTTTATTTTGTAATATCTGTACGAAATTTAAGGATCGTGGATTGTTTTCTTGGTATCGATTGAAAATAATCGATTTCCATTCTTATTAAAACAATAACAAGATTCAGTACCGATACCAGCCCTCGAAAACTGTTTTTTATTTTTTGATATGACAAAACCGATTTGTCGGCCTATAGGTCGTTCTTGCGGTCAATAGGTTCTCAAAATCCACTTACACCGAAATCACCTTAAATCATATACGTGTTATGGTCCATTGTGACTTATTTACGCTGGAAAATATGTTTTTTCATTGGAGTATAGAACCACCTGTGTGGTAAAAAACAAGTAACCAAGACTTACCGTTTTTCAAGATGACTGACTAATGATTCATCTTCGACTGAACAAAAAAACAATTACCAAATGGTATTTTTGTTTATTGGAGCATTATATAATCGTTAAACAAATGCGAAATTAGTTCGTAAACTTTGTTTGGCATGAGGATAGGATAGAATAGAATAGGATAGGATATTCATGTTTATCCCCATGAATGGGAAAACCAAGGGGGTTAACACACGGGCAATCGTCCGATCACCTCGCGCCCACCGTGGGGTTACCAGAGCTATTGTAGTGTGTTGTGTGTGATTCAGCCGTTTTTTTAATTTTGTAGAACCCACTAATCCGCTGTGTTCAGGCAATGTCCGTAAAGTGCCTTACCACAGACACAACCGACTAGCTGGCGACCAGTTTCGAACTTAAAACCTTTTGATTGAAAGGCGGCGTACTGAACCGCCAGACTAACCGGCCGGATCATAGGATATTCATGTTTATCCCCGTAAATGGACAAGGCATTTAACCGCAGTTGCTTAATATTAGTAGAATAATTGGCTATATGACAAGTGTTATGCTAAGTCTCCATAAAAAAATCAAAAATACAACGTTCCTGCAGGCGCTTCTGTTACTAATTCACTTCTAAACTGGCACATGATTGTATACAACGCATATAGGCACGAAATCTCAACAACGTCAATGACGTAGGGGAAATCCCCTAACATAAAACGAATATTTGCTTATAACTTTTTAACAAAAAAACATTGAAAGAAACTGATTTGATTTTTGAAATCAGCGTATTTTTTCCATTTATTAAGATATTACTACAATCGACTTCAGTTCCCCTTTAAGTGGTACAATCCAGTGGCTTATAGCCTACATATATACCAATCACTTTTCAAAAATGATCTTGGTTATTACCCCATCATGGACGAGTAAAACAATGTAAGAGTGGGGGTCTCTGCAGACTGCATACGCTCTTTTCGATTAAGCTAGCTGGCCTTTCGCTTATTTTTTAAATACAAGAACGGCGGCATCAATTGTATATATAAATTTTCCCCAAAACGCAAAAAATAAGTTTGGTTAACCGTTCCCAACAAATAGTTAAAAAAAAACTATTGCTTTTGTACAATCATCTGTTTCCATTAGTCACTACCATAATATATTTTTAAACAACTTTTTAATTGAATACTTCATAATTACTATTCTCGAGGTTTATCGCTTTGTAGAGCGAAATAAAAGAACATTTAAGAACGAATCGTAAAACTATTACTAAACAGACTTTGGGATCACGTGCTTGTACAAAACGTAAACATGGCGTTTTTAAGGGTGCCTCTAAATACTATAGGACCGCTTGGATCACTTAGATTGCTATGGAAAGTAATTTTAACCCTGTCCCAAACACTAATCTCAACCCCAGAACTTACTTTAACCCCAACCCTAACATTATTATCATGGCTTTTGTAATTACGAAGTATAGTAAGCGCTCCAAGCGATTAAAGCGCTCCAAGCGCTCCTATAGTATTTAGAGGTACCGTTTTTTTAACGAGTTGTCCAACAATAGGCTAATAGTGTATTAATTTACTTTATTGACCAAGATCCCAGTTTAAATAATAAAATCTAACAGCTCATCGTAATTTGCAGTCGTATCGAATTTTGTTTTGGTGAGAGAGTTTGTGATCAAATACTAAAAATTGTTACCGTGATGGTCAGTGTTTACTGACTACGTCGGACGGATTATGGATACAAAAAATGAAAGTTTTGAGTCGATTTTACGGGTGGTAAAGAAAGCAAACAATGATAGTCAGCGGTTTGCGTCATTGCTTATCATCACAAAATTACTGGAAGCTGGGAAACTTAGTGACCACGAGAGATTAGCACTGTTCAAAGGTATTGGATTTTCATTTCCGTTGAGGTTAATCATAACAGCAAACGATGACAATCCTGACTGTCCAAGAAGTGTCATGGAGTCGCTTGGAATTTCAATTTTAGCCTCTTTTACCTCAAACGAGAAAATGGTGGAAATGCCAGAACTGCGAAAGTCAGTTCCACACATTTTAAATATCCTCTTAAATGTTAAGACAATTGAACCGAGTAATTCTACTTTGGTATCAGACTGCTTGCAGATTATAACTGCGCTAACAAATATTGATAATGGAATTAAAATGCTTTTAAGGTTTCCAGTTATCCAACTTTTGTGTTCCATTTATGAAAAATCGGAGTCCGATAATGACCATAACATGATCATTTTCATATTGACCAAGCTATTGCAAATGGATCCAGAACTTTGGGAGAATTGCGTTGAAAGTTTACTAAACTTTCTTCAGCTGGTTTCTACGGATATAAAAAATGATCAAAGTGAGCGTAAATTCAATATGATTGGTTCACTGAATGCATGTATATCGTCAATGCCAATTTCATGTGCTCAAGTATTGGATGGAATTTGGATTGCGAATGTTGCGCATGGTTTGTGCGATATTTTTACCAGCAGAGTGGGCCCGGAACAACGAAATCCAGCGCTTAACCTGTCTGCAACACTTACTAACATTTTTAAATTAAATTGGACGACCAAAATGCCTAAAGAGAAAAAGTTCCCCGTGTTGTTGGTGCGTTTGTCATGTGTTGAAGTTGGCATTACGGTGTATAATTGGGACATAACATCTTCAGAGAATGAGCAAGAGGTTTTGTTGTCATGCTTTACAGTGCTGGAAACCTGCTGTTCATACGTGGCAGAGTTTGACCAGTCTGAAAACATCAAAGAAATTCTTAATTTTGACGAAATAAAATCTCTGCACTCTTCTTTAAGTGATGCTATTAAAGCGATCGAAAGTTTAATGGAAAAACTTTTAGAAACTGAAAGAAATGAGTTTTTAATTGCATGTCTGCGAACAGTGAGCGCTTGGTTGAACGTACAGGTTTACGCAACTTCTGAAATGGGAATCGCAATTGCACCAACTGTTTTAAAAACCATTAAAAAATGTTTAAAAACAAATGCTGATGATGTACTAAAAACTTCAGCCCCAGCGATTTTGAACTATGCTGAAATCATGCCATGCAGAAATGTGATTATGGAATCAGGAATAATTCAATGTTTGGGGGAAATTCTAGTTACACCAGATGGCAAAATTTCTGAAGAAGCGCTTTGCTTAGTTTCACAGTGCTTAATGGTCCTTTGCTTGGAATCACCGGACAAGGGACCTTTTACAATGATGCTTCAATCTTTAATGCAGCTTTTTATAAGCTTGCCAAAGAGCACAAGTTTGCCGTTTTACATTGCAGCACTGGCGCTGATGATTTGGAATCTTGAAGGAGCTAAACACTATGTAGAACAAGAACGTTTTTTCAAAACACTAGTTGTCTTTTTACACAACATTCATAAACTAGGCGAAACCGGAATCCAGATTACAGAAAGGTATTAAGTGTGTTTTACACCTCTAGTAGGATAGGATATACTTGTTTATCGCTGTGAATGGGAAAACCAAGGGGGTTAACACACGGGAAATGGTCAGATCAACTCGCGCCCACCGCCGGGTTACCGGAGCTATTGCAGTGTGTTGTATATGATAGACACGTTCCTTCAATTTGTTAGAACCCATTAATTTGCTGCGTTCAGGCAATGTCCGTAAAGTGCCTTGCCCAAGGACACAACCGACTAGTTAGCGACCAGTTTCGCACCGGCAACCTTTTTACTTTGTGCTGCGTAGTTAGGTAGGGTTTTTGTAGTCCGTTGGTGACCATCTTATTTCAATATTCATACATTGTTTTTTACCAGTGGATTGTTAAATAACTAAAGTTGGATAGGTAAATGCAACCCTACTTTGGGCATGGGGTAATCTGATAATCATTAAGATCCTTATTTATAATTGCCCAACACAGAGATATAGTTAAGTAAACATATGTGTCTGTGTATGAATAGGAGTTAGTACAAACAATCAACTGATTTTTGTTTTACTTTAGTTACAGGGAGATCTGGCCATCAGTTGAACAACTTTGGCCAATTATTGTTAAGGAACTGATCCGATCTGCCAACAACGAACCTTGGGTCAAAGAAGTCTTATTGGAAAGCGGAATTAAACGAAAAATACAAAATTTAATCTCTCAGGACAGTGGTGAACCAGAATCAGAACTGCATTCTGGATACGGACTACTTCTGACACTGTTTGAGGATTGATTTTAAAAAGCTCATCTTTAATTTGCTATAAAATTGTTATTTTCCAATTTGCAAATTAGTTTTTATATACTGTAGTAAACACGAGACTTAAAACACATGACATCATCAGCATCACACAATCATATTTATGCACAGAAAATAACTATAAAATAATTGGTTTATTAGGCGATACTAGTATAGGTAACCACCAGAACCACTTTCTGAGTGGTTGGTAACTGGAGAAAAACACCCCTAACAGACCAACAAAAAGTACATTCAGTTTTTCCCCCAAAATGGGAAAATACTTGGCAGGTGAATCATTAGGCCTATCACATGGGCAATCATCAGATTACCTTTTATCTAACTGTTGAGTTTCCAGAGCTATTGCAGTCTTAGATATTTTCTTTGGTCTTTCATTAAATTGAATAATTGATTTCTAGTTTAATATGCAATTGAATATTATCAATACATTGACGACTCCACCTGCGTTGAAAAGCAAAATAATTTGAATGTAGACCAAGCACCTGTCTATCAGCTGCTGTGGTTAAATGACCCAAGATGCAAAGTCTCCAACACCGGTTCCGACGATATTGTGTATAAATCTTCTGCGGTGACCCCACCAGTAAAGGACACACCAAAAAGCATTCTGACAACCCTTATATACTCCAGTCCAGAGTATAACCTGATTTGGATAATGAAACCCCCTAAATACATGTACTGGGTGTTTCGCAGTGGTACAAAAATCTAGATTATGTTTTCCTCCTAGAACACAATCAGGTTGGAATCTGAGCATCTCACCTAAGTGCACAACATGTAAAAAAACAAGAACAACCCAATCGTACATTCACAAAATTTATTCAATGTTTAAAAGTTTATGAAATAGTGAATTCCATAACCATTGCACCGTGCGATTTAGACGACTTCTCAACTACAACTAATTGGCAATTAACACAGAAGTCAATACAAAACCACTGTACATTGTCCATTCAATGAGTTCTGTTCTCAGACTCAATTTAATAATAAATATCCCGTGACTAAATCTTAAATGTAATTTTGACATGTTCTCAAACTTAACTTACATATTATTTTTAAGACCTAAACATACATTATGTAAACTGTCCAAGGTAAAGACACGGGATATTCATTTTTCCATAGATGTGTGATAATTATAATAAAGCAACGACTTGTAAACGAACTCTTCTAACAAAAATTGCGCTAAATTTATAGTTCATTTTACCAGGGAAAAAAGTAAAAGCAATGCTAAATATATAGATGTGTAACTCATTTTATATGAATGCAAATCTGCTAATTAAACTATAGATATCTAATAAATATGATTCAATCCACCAGCATTAAATGCAATTCACAAAAAGTGGCCCAAAGCATTATTTCATTCAGAACTAGTTATACACCAGCGTTATCGCATGCTCAGTTGTACCTGGGACCCATACAAAAAGTGAGGCTAATCTGATAAGTACCACTTAAACATGTTCAAATTAAGACCCTGAAATTTCTTAATGGTTTGTTTGAAAGGGGCTTAGATTAGAGGCTTAAGTAATAGAAGGCATCATGTTCACCGGTACTCGAAGGAAAAAGTACATGGCTAAATGAAAAAAGTTACACTAAAATAGTTAACTTTGTTTTCAGGTTAGATTTTAAAAATATCTCTGTACAAAAGTAGTCTACAATTTTAAATGACGGATGTAGAAATGAATGTATACTTTGCAATTACACAAATTTAAATCACAAACAATTGTAACAGTACAATAGCATTCTTTTGTATAACAGGACATTTTTCAAAATATGTTTTACTAGGTTTAACAGGGACGAAAGCCTTACACTATTGAGGCAATTACATACTTCCCAGTTTAAGCCAGTTTTAACAGGTTTAGAAATATGTAAGACAATTACGTAGTGGCAAATGGTGTTTACGGCAGTTCGGAGTGGATAAACTGGCGTAATCGCTCCACATATTGACTGTAGAGTTCGATGTCATTGTGCCCGGCACCTGCAGTTTGCAAATATTGATTAGCACTGTCTCACAAGACCGTGTCCCAGGGAATAATTGCTGTAATTCGTCTCTTATTAGCAATCATTGCCTGGCGGTGCTCAGAGAGAGGGTGAAGTGGATGCTTAAAAAGTAATGAAACTTAAAAGTAATAAATAAAGAAAACCAGTATAAAATAGTAGTACAGATTTGCTTCTCCAAATATATAAAGCGAAGTTTCCCTGTGACACTTGGTATCTGTACTTTTACACCAATCGATACTTACACAGGAATTGCAACTCTACAAGGAATGTATTTAATCCACTGTTTTACACACTAACCTACTTCATAAATCAGTAAAATGTCTGGCAGAGAAATCATTATATTTGTGGTTTTTCATATTAAATTCCATTTTGCGGCTGGAACAAATCAATGAAAGTGGCAAATAGATCAAGCTTTAATTGATTTTTAGATTGACATTCTCTAGATTGTGGGATTGGTTATGCGGGATGTTCAGTAGCATTCTCAATCCTAATATTAAAAGTAGAATTGTGTTTTTCGCTAAAGCCTACTGTGGAACTCTTCAAGTAGACTGCATTATATTGCCTGTATTTTTAGTCCAATGCTAATAATGTATTTAAAGCTTATTGATTTATATTTTTGTTCAACATTGACCATTGATATTATTATCAGTACGTATATTAAACAGTACTTATAGTAATACAAACTTAGAACATACGGGTATAAGACTAATGTTATGAATATATTTCCTATATACAATTCTAGGAAACATGGCAAGACCCAATGGTTTGGTTTAAACAGACAAATTGATTTTGCGACAAAGTAATTATTAGTCAGGTTAATATTCAAACAAAACTTCTTAAAATCGACCTATTTAAGATTTATACAGTTTGGCATGATTCAATTTGGAGAAAAAAACAAAAGCAATAAATTCCAACAAAATCAATATATAAAATTTAGTACAATTACCTCGAGTATTTATTATCAGTTAAATGTAATGATTTTCACATTAGTTTAACACTAAACATTACATTTTAAACTATAATCCATGGAAGCATTTTTACTGGGCATTTGCAAATGCCTGTATGGCAATAGGTAGGAGTAAGTCATCAATTTTAATGGATCCAGCAGGTAACAACTTAATTTAAGCTCGGTCGATAGTCGAGGGTGCAAACTGCACTTGAGGTGTTGTGGCACAGCACTAATAACAATTGAAGCGTTAAGACTCAATCAATGACATAACATTAGAAGCACTCATGTAACTATCACATCATAATCCACATGTGAATTATGAGATAATGAAGTTTAAGGCAACCACGAGTGAATGTCAGTGAATATTTTGGGACACATCTCTTAGCTATCGTGGTATGTTATTTAACCTACAGGTTAAACAACGATTATATAAACTTCATTTACTTACACCATCCTGACTATAACTACAACCACTTGCATTCAAAAAGAGCCACGTAAATTGTATATGTATAAATCCTAAAAAAATTACATATATTATTATATCAACCCTAATACACTTTATCACTGACAATATTCAACAATTATAAATTTTGGTTTAAAAACACATTTATATATAAATTACTGATACTAGGATGGAGTTATTGAGGTATATATTTAAAAATTATACATTGTTTTGCATCTGAATCTCATTTTATTCCAGTTGAAGATAGAAATATATACTCCCAATCATAGAAGCCACATCACGGAAGTTGTTGGTCCATGTTATTGGTTATATGATACCGATATTGTGTAAACAAACTTTTATTACCGTACTAAAAAATAAATTTCCTTAATGGCGCAGTATAACAAATTTTAACGCTCATATATTGTCTGACTAATTGCAGCTTACAATAAACTGTAAATTGTAAACATTAAATAGATATGGAATATTTTTCATCATAGTTTTTGATCATAGCGATAGGTAAGTTACCTTAAAATGATGATTAATTATAAAAACAAAGCACTTGTTAACATAATAAATATAGATTTTTATACTTTGTCTATGCTATTAATAATGGTTAACAGGCAAAGTGTTAATTATTAAAGATCAAAGATAAAAAAGAAAAGTGCATAAAAAAATAAGAAACATAACTTTAAGTGATTAATTTTTGTCTAAAATTCCTATCGAGATAACATCTGTTGTAAAATTGAGCAAGGTTGACAAACAAAAGTTAAAATGCGTGATATTGCTTTTTTAAATCAAATGATAATGGTTCATGGTACCGTTAAGCTTTTAGCGCTTACTATCAATTAATGCTGAAAGGCTTAAAATATTTCGGCGCTTGGGTGTGTAATTGTTAAATTAAAATAATTACTAATCATGGGGCTGCTATTCAGGTGGTTTTTCCATTGCTTAGTTATACTGGAGGCATTATAGTGTCAAATGTGGGGGATAGTTTTGCTATACTTAGGAACGCGGTGGATCCTCTAGAATTTGGCAACTCCTTAAGCTGAAAAGTAGAGTCACACTACTAAAAGAGCGACCGTACAATGCTTAATACCAGTGACAATGAAGCTTACTGTGCAGAGAAATACGTGCATCGACTCTTACCTTCCACCCACAGTGGTTCCACCGCACGAGGGCACTGTTCATAAATAGCAAGGCCGTGGGAGAAATCAATCACTTCATCTTCCGTGCCGTGGATTACAAGAACAGGGGAAGTGACTTTGGGAATTTTTTCTATGCTATAAAAAAGAAACAGATAAACGTAATATAGTCAGACTAAGCATTTTTAAAAAAATTATGAAAACCCTGGATATCTGCAACCATTTGTTTCAATACCTCAAAAGTCCTCAATAAAAGGGTTTTTGGGATTGGAGGATCTAATAAACTTACAATTTACATTTGATCACGCACCAAACCATATACAATCGTTTTATTATTAAATTCATTACCGGTACTGCTTGTTGAGTATAATTTCCTTATTAAACATTTATTAATCACCATATATATATATATACAACATATACAATACAATATATACATATGAACTCGTAATGAGTTTATACTCTGCAACAAAAAAAATATGTCAATGCAGCAAAAAATACATAATTAACCTTGGGAAGACGTCAAAACACCATGATCGCTTGGTGTCAGGGAAAGCAACACGTAGACCAGACAGCAGTGGGGAGTGCAGGATAACAGCACCGCATTCATACTTCTTCGCTAAGTCGATAGTGGGCACGGTCCCAATGCTTTGACCGTACAGTATAATGTGCTCTGGACTCACCGAGTATCTTGGGTTAAAAATCAATTCTGTTTAACCTTCTAGTTAAAATAGATACAATTGTTTAATTGGGTTGCCTAATTTGGTCCTAGACGAATAAGGATATTACTAATTGATCATTTCCATTTTCTATGTATTATGTGGGTATAGTATTATGACTCATAAGATTAATGCTTGTCATATTGATAATTTTAAATAATTATATTTTAAATGTTTTCAATATAAAGGTTTTATTATTATTTTCTGCCATTTTTATTTTTAAATAAGTTGTGTGCCTGAGTGTTTTAGCAATCTCAGATAATCCAGTACGAATGATAACCATACAAAGCACTTGTTTACACAATCCACTCAAGAAGCATAACTAACCTTTGTCTCAGGGATTGGAAGGCTGCTTCTATGTCAGCATAAATATTTTTCTCTGTTGGACTTCCAGCGCTTGCTCCGTATCCGGAATAATCGTACGAGAATATGTTCACCCCTAACCTTGCTGAAAGTCCGACGTAAAAAGAGCTCATTTGGCCGAGGTCGACAGCATTTCCATGGGAGAAAAGGAGGGTGTATTTGCTAGCGGTGAGCGTGGTTGTGCATTTGACGTGCATGCAAGCAACCCGATTGCCACGCGATGTACGGACAAGAAACACCTAGAATATTAATTGGTTAAAAAATATCGACCAACACACCTTTAAACCATTTTCATTTGTCTAGTAACGCTTAACAATTTTTACTTCCAGTACGGGAACATGTAAATACTGGTATATTACCAATCATTTTTTTAAATTTTGGTTACAGATAGTAATAATATATACATAACATTTTATTTATAGCTTTAAATAAAAGATATTACAAAATTAATATGTAAAAAAATCAACAAGTATTTGCATGTGAGAAAACAAACCTCGAGAGCTTGTTGCTCGCGGTCGGTGTATTGCCATTCGGCACGTTCTGTCAGGTGAAGAAGGTATTTATTGCCAGTTTCGTCCGGCATCACTGAGTAGGTCGGATCTGGTGGAATAAATGCCAATTTGGCGGCGATGTGTGACGGGCAAGGCGGGCAACAAAACAGCCGACAAAGATCGGGAAACGATAAGGTGGCCATGGCACGCGGAAGTCGTATCTTCACTAAACTTTCATTTGCTACTTTGATGATCAGGTTACAATACACTGTACCACTTATAGCCTATCCAATTCTTAAACAACAAAGTTTACTAACACACTACAAAACGCACAAAAAAATCAGCAGATCCTATAAAATAGAAACATGATTATAAAGTACAAAATACAACATTTAAAACAAAAAATAAATCAAGTGGTAAATTAATAATAATTGAATTATTTAGTCAGATTTTTTTTCGATTTTTCGATTGCATTTGTAAACAATGAACTATTACGGTCAGTCCGTCGTGCTAAAGCAAAAGCAGTATCGCCACCATCATTTACAATAGTGACATCTATTTCTTCATTCTGTAGCAATAGTTTCAACACATCTGCATTTCCCTTTTCACTTGCTGCAGCATGCAAGGGTGTATTGTTACCGTTTGTGACGGCGTTAATATGAGCTGCATTAGCCAAAAGAAGAGCAGCAGTTTTCGTATTATTCCACTTACAGGCACAGTGTAACGGCGACCAACCATCGTTTGTTCTTGCATCAACATCACCCCCCATTTCTAGAAGTTTCCCAACCACATCCACTTGCCCTTCAGATGAGGCACGATGCATTGCAGTGTAACCATATTCATCTTTCCACTTTATAAGGTCAGGATTTCTCTCCAGCAACTGAGTTATGATATCCAGTTTACCATTTCCTGCCGCCCACAAGAATTTTTCATTTTCGCCATCTGGTTCTTCGTTATCATCTGAATCACTGTCAGAATACATCCAGCGAATATCCATCTAAAATGGTGTAACCTAGTAAACCCATAAAGGGTTGTATAGAAATAATTGTCTTCCCAACACTGAAAGTCCAATTATATTATCTTACTTTTGTTTATTGTGAATCGTAACTTAAAAGGTAAATTTGACATATAGAATTGTAGAGAATTCGCAAAAGTCAATGTGTACTTTATATAATATGAAGTCACTATTACTATTCTCTCACAATTAGCCCACACCCGGAACCGTAAGTCCGAAAAAATTTGCATTTTACAACATTGTGAATTGTCCCAGTTTTGGTGGGAGGCTGAACTTTTAACGTGTTATCGCTGAAATATAATAACAATAACGCTTATCGTTGAGAATTTATAACTAATGCATTTTTTTTCGTGGCAATTACCAATTAGCTAAGAACTGTGTATACTTCAACATCATTTGTACAGACGGTTTATTAACCAACTTTGTTTAGTTTGCTGTACTCGCGTGTAATCAAGAATAAAATCAACTTCTCTAAATGGAGCTCGGATTTGTTGGAGTTATTTTGGAGTCTCAATAGCTAGGGGACTTCAGGTCAGACTTAGTGCCAGGCTGCCAGCCATAGCCCAACCAATCTACTGAATCTCTATAAAATTAAACTGTAACCAGTGCAGATCCAAACATTTTATCTGGTAAATTAATAGGGCCTTATCCCAAGTAAATCAAAGCTGGCCTAACAAGCTTTTAAAACCAAATTACGTCTAGAATCAATCTAACGTTATTCTTGTTACGTATAGTATAGACATTATATCTTTACATTTGTTGTAAATATTATATTGTAGAAAATTAAACTACAATACTATAACTATAACTGAAAGGATTTAGTAAAGCTATTCAAATAAAATAAAGCATACTTAATACAGCCAATAAATAACAAAAATTGCATTAATTAACTAAACAGAAACTGCTGATCAACCAACATAAAGAAGCCATTGTGTACAAAAGCCACCTAGCTGTTGGAATAAATCATTTGGTCCCCCGTCACAACGGGTTACCAGTCGTAGGCCTATGTCTGTTTCAGTGTGACAACTAACGGCCCAAATAGAATGAGATAAATTAGCTTATCATGTTTATCTTCGAAAAAAATAGGACGTAAAATGGATAATTTTTACCGAATCAAGTTTCGAAAGTAGGATTTTATTATAATGGGCTTATGGGGATAGAATATGATAGGATATTCATGTTTATTCCCGTAAATAGAAAACCAAGGGGATAACACACGGGCAATCGTCAGATCACCTCGCGCCAATCGTCGGGTTACCGAAGCTATTACAATGTCTTGTGTATGATTCACACGTTCCTTCAATTTTGTATAGAACCCATTAACCCGCCGGGTTTAGACTATGTCCATTAAGTGCCTTGCCCAAAGACAAAACCGACTAGCTAATGACTAGTTGAAAACCTGCAACCCTTCTGTTAAAAGGCGACGCATTAAACCACCAGACTAAATAAGTCGGACCAACCTTCCGCCGTTTTTGTGTTTTTTAACATATTGTTGTTTTAGATCCCTTTCCAAAGTACCACATAAGCTACCTTCTACCTACCTTGGACCGTTTTCCGAAAAAAGTCCTCAAAACTTAACCCCCATAAACATGTGATCATTTTGCTGTATTGCCTCATTATATCAGAATTTCAATACGAACAAAAAAGTTAACGACGACAAATATTTATCTCCAGTCGTTTTTACGTATATAAATTAAATATTCTCTCTACAAAACATAATGTAGACTATACACAGGTCATTGTGGTGAAGTTTCTGTGGATTTACCAAAAAATATAGGGGCCTATACAGAGCAGTATAGAATTCTCGCATTGTTTGTTTTAATTTTTTTGTGTTATGTTGGTTAGGATCCTCCAACTGTTTTATATACTTTTAACACACCACAAAAGATTTAGCCTATGTCTAACTGTGTATGAAACATTTAAAATAGATTTTCCATGTCAGTGGAATAGAATACACGTACCCTTCCGTCAACAAACGAAGACTAGAGTTATTTGTCTTGTGCCCAATGTTGCTGTACAGCTTACATGGGGTTTTTAATTTTTAAGAAAATTAGCCACCCACTCTCAATTATATAAACCATAAAAATTCTTGACCATTAAGCCATTTTTTAAATTAATAAATTGACTTGCCTGTCATATTGGTATATCAAAATAAAAAATAAAAGGAAAAACACAAAAAATATGTGTCTATTTTCGACGAAGGGGAGACCCATAACTCTATCGTATTCGTACCTGCAAAATATATATATACATTTAGATATATATTTATGTTTATATCCGTAAATGGATAATTGCAAGGGCTTTTTTAGCACACACGGGCTATTTTAGCGTGTTGTATCCTTGTATGATTAATTCTTTTTTTTTTCTATTCTCGTTTGAAAACCCACCTATTAACTGGTTTCAGGTCTATGGGACAAGGACACAATCGACTAGATAGCTACCACTTTTAAATTTGCAACCCTTGGGCTGCACGGCAATAACGCTTCAACCAACTAAGTTATTGGGCGGCCTTAAATTAAAAAGCGCCTTATCCGGTCCGTTTACGCCATTGTACACAATAATGCTGTAAATATAACTGTCTCGAATGGTAGGCTAACTGATGAGAAGTTATACTGAGCAAAAGAGATTTCAGAGCAACATAGGTACAAATACGTATATAACATGGCGTTGCGGTCTCATGGTATACGAAATTAGCAAGGCTATGGACGTTTTGTTTCCGCCCTGTGTATACTTCTGTGTCTTTTTACGTATTTTTCTATTAAAGAATTTTACCAGCTTAAACAAAACAATTCAATCACTCATCCTCGATTTTTAATTTGTAATAATCGGAATCACACAAATGATCACTTAGGAAAATACAGTAAGTAATGTATCAGTGAGTCGAAACTGGCATACAATTTCACAGTGATAATTAGCCGATAACATATCAAATCAGCCAATAAAAATTTATAGGTCTGTTTCCTGCAGGTCCCGCCTCGTCAGAGTGTACATTTTCATTGGTTCCTTTTTGCCTTTCATTTGAACGTCACCCCGAAGTCGAAATTGGCAACGAGGACTGTAACAATCTGGGGACTGAATTGCCCTGCAAATGCAAATGGTCAACGATTATAGTGTTTGTAAGCTAAAACTACGATATGGTACAATATTCATGTTCCCAGTAAAAGAGCGAGATATCGCGCGCGATGTTGTTAGATTACCTCGTATTTACGTTTATTTAATTAAGACAAGTTTCGAACCTATTTTAGAGCCAGACACTTTACCTATTGGAATAAGACCTAATAATGCTATATGTCTAAACTCTGAAGACACGATTGCCTTTACTGATTTATATACCATGTAAGTATAACAAAACAACAATGATTATCTCGATAAACCCTTTAAAGAAACGAAAGGCAACTCTTTTATTAAACCTTACCAATCAAATTTAATGTAACGAAGGTTCTATTAATAAAACTAAACCAAACCAAATAAATGAACTACCTGTAAGTGTATTCTGAAACATTGATTTGGCCGGGAAGGCCGGTCGTTTCGCACCTGGAAGAAATATTCACAGTATTTCCAAAAAGGCAGTATCTGGGCGTACGTTGCCCTATCACTCCCGTTACTACGTCACCGGTATGAATGCCTATCGTCACCTGGGAAACCAGATGAAACCAGTTAAAACCTGTATTCATCGAATCGACCAATGATTTTTTATTAAAGATTTTGGAAACTACTGTAAAAAAACGCGGTCAGCCTCTCATACGGGTTTCGCAAATTACTAAGCAAGTGCAACAGAATAATAATCCGGCTATCCAAAAAAGAGTAGTGTCGTTCAAATTTATATCATAGTTTTGTCATTCATATACAATACAATATTCTGAAGTATTAGCCTTTACTTGACAAAACGGTTACCTTTATACACTCGTTATCTATGTTTATCTGTTTACTGAGGTCCATAATCTCTAGCGCCATTTCGCAGATGTGGCGGGCGTTGTCGTTGCAGGGTTCCGGCAATCCGCTCACAGCCATGTATTTATCACCGACCGTTTCAACCTGTAATCAATATACAAGAAATGAAAAAAACACTTGGACCGTAGTACAATCGATCTCAGCTTATCCAAAATTGCAATAGAAATTCAAAGCCCAAGCCCAATCTTTTTTTTTCAGTTGCAAGTTCGTTTGTTTTAATTAACTAATTTCACATGTGTTAAACCATAGAGTACTAATACTTTTTTACCTTTCTGGCCGTTTTATGAGACGGGAAATCAACAAAAAATAAAGTACACATCCGCCCATAGCGGTAGATATACTTCAAAAAGCACATAACAAGAGATCAAAATCAATAGCTACTGTGTATCACAGTTTTTATTTTAACAAAATTAATGCTTATAATATAGTGATCAAACAACTAAAAATTTCGACTCTTCGGGGAATTGCTTATATATTTGCAGCCCAATAGCTTGTGATTGGTTTAATATTTAATCGATACAAAATGCGTCTTCAAAGGTCGCAAATATATTTCTTACTATCGATAAGAATAATACTGATGCTTTATTTGAATATCAAATCAGTATTTCGATTACCTTATAAACATACGGATTGGTTTTTGGGTCGCTCAATCGGTCAAAGGTCGTGTACACAGTGTTGAGCAATTGGACTATTTTCATCGCTCCGTCCGACGAGGTGTTTTTGGCACAGAACTAAGAAAATAGAAAAGAGAAACTTGTTTTAAAACGCAGATATGTAGGGCAATCGCATTTAGTATTATACGAGTCAAGGTTCCCACGCGCATGGTAGAGATTAACCTTGTGGTACGTCCAAGATATTTTCTATAAATATTGGTATCTAACAACTTGGTAAAGAAAAACGTTAACATTCTGTAAATTAATAAAAACGGGCGAAAGTGGATAACATTCTGTAAATAGGTAAAAAAACGAAAAAAAGGATAACATTCTGTGAATAAATCAAATAAATAACCTGTAACATTTTGTAAATAAATAAACAAACACGGCCCACCTCGCTAAATCCGACGAGTCCACTGAACAAGATCGTGACGTTATCGAACCTTTTCGGAGGCACCTTTTTCTTGTGACGTAGTTGGTTGGCTACCCAGTGCGGAAGCACAGCGTAAAGTAGTCTGTGGGGGGAATTAGTTTAAAGACGAGTTTTGTGAAAAAATAATACCATAATTGCAGGTTAACTGCGCGAAAACACAAATAGCGTTACAGTAAGTACATGAACAAAATTTAATTTAGGATCCTATGGGGTTGTAAAAGCGGAGAAGATTTATAAAGAAGCGAACTTAAAGTTGATCTGTATTAAAGTAAATCAGCCACAACCTCGTCGACTGTGTCTTTGATAAGACCCTTAACGGATATTTTCTAGAATACAGGACTGAATAAAATAAGAAAAATAAAGTCTTCACCACATTCAACACACTTAAAAAGCTGTGGTAACACGGCTATCGGTATGTGGTATTCTGACAAAACCCGTTTTAAAAACCCCGAGTTTTTAGAAGATAAACATAAGTATCCTGTCCTATCCTACTTGTCCGTCATCTTTTTTTCCCTCTCCCGAGCCAGCATGGTATGTTGCAGTTTGTCGGTGAGAATTTCGAGACTCTGAGCCATTTTGTAATCTTCCTCGAACTGCTCGCCCAGTTGCACGAGGTCACGTGTTGCGTCGTGCAGTGGGAGATCGCTCAAACTTAACCCGAGCGTCGCCAGGTCGTCGAGGCTCATTACGCTGTAAGGGAGAACCCCTTTTAACGCCAGGCGAAAGATGTGTATGCATCGGTCAATAAATCGACCAGCAAATTTAAAGATCGCAAAAGATATAGCAAAATCTAATAGCGCAGCAAAGATAAGAACAACTGACAGATGCTAGGTGTTGATTTTTTAGGCCCTTATCTTGGCTTTTCCACGCTTGTCAATATATAACAGGCGAAAACATTTTAATCCAAAGTTGATTGTTATTAGATGTTATTCGCCGGGGAGACTCTTACATTATATGGCCAATATGAGTGAATAATGCATATCACAATTAGATACAGCGAAGATATAAATTATGACTGACGCGAAGTAACCACTAGAATAGAGTCTGTAACCAAAAATTTGGCAAACAAGAGCTAAATCCGTTAATTTGCACATATACCAGGAAAAATACTATATTCAACCAAAGGCTAACCAATCGATTTAATTTAGTAAAACCGATAAATTTAGAATTAGAGTTAAAAAGCATGCTAAAGACTCAATTAATCAAGTCCCTAATATTTAAATTAGATTAAATCGATAAATTAGTCATGGGTGGATACAGTTTTTCCTGGTACATGTGCAGATTACATGTTTAGCTCTTCTTCGCAAAATTTTTGCTGACAGTAGATCTATGAATTTACATTTTGACAACAAATTCTTCAAGTGCCTTTTACGCGCGAACTTACCTTGGTGAACATAAAAACAACATTTGATTGCACTCGGGGACCAGAATCATTTGTCCTTTCAGGCGGAGGCAGGAACTTTCTCGGTCCGATCGTTCAGCGCTCTTCTTCCGCATTGCTTCCGGATTCATTCGTTCTTTAACCTCCCCGACCTCTCCACCGATCGTGGTTTCTTTCATGACGTCTTGTGTTTGAATGATCCCTATTAAAGTTACACGTTATCTGATCTGAATTAAATTAAATTGTGGTTCATATTCCCAAAATTGTGGTTTATATTCTAGATTGAAATCCAAAAAGTTTGATTAAATCCTGGATTAAAATTCGAAATAATGGTTTAAATCTCGGATTAAATCCCAAAACTTCTTTTAGCTTAATACAAATGTCGTCCCCATGCCAGTATCTACTCTTGTACCGTTATCGGTTGCTATAAAATTGAATTAGCTCGATTAATTGTAGTCAAACAAATTCTTTGCTTCCGGAAATTCTATTTGAATAAGGTAGCTATGTTAACTAAATGGAATAATTGTTATATTTGTTAATAAAAATGCTGTTAAAGTTTAAAAAGCCTTATTGGTAGTATGTGTGCGCGTGTGGTCAACGGGAAAAGGATAAATGTCTAAAACCTAACCACATTTTGGACCCGGTATGTCATTATACGGACATTGTCTCGATCATTATAGATTAGAATTGGTTGATCAAAACAATCATATAAAATATATAAAACTATGCTATGGCCTCGGCAAACCAATCGTGGAACGAGGTAATTTAACGCTTGTCCCCGTTATAACGATTGTTGCTGTTTCACACAAAAGAATAAAATTAGGAATCCCATTCCACCCTATCTTACTGCTTCAGTAGAATATATGCAATTTACCTATTTTTGTTCGAAGGACGAAAACTTGGTTGATCTGGGAGTTGATACTACTGAAGTTAAAGTTTATTCGAGGTCGAACGAGGTCAAAAAGGTCGGTGACCTTTACCGAGGGCGTGACTTCGTTTTTTGCAGCGGAAATGTCGTCGTCGCTGTCGTATGTGGCGTCACACTGACAGCAATCTAAAAATTGGTAAGGTTGGCAAAACAAGGATCTTTTCTCTATAACAACAGTTCAAGAGAGCAACGTCGAAAGAAGACAGCCAGGATTATATGACGTAACAATTGTTATTGATCATAGCGTAGAAAGCACGTAAAAAGGCAATGAATCAAGATTTGGTTCTAAAAGAGCAGCTGCATGCACCACACCGTATTATGAACACGAATGTTAGAATTTAATTAAAGGCCAAACGCATACATCTGTCGAAATTGCTTGTTGGATTGTTTTGCACAAGTGTTAATAATCTTTAATAAACCACATGTTCGTCTAAGTATGAAGCAGAACATTAGTAAAATACTTAATGCTTTAAGTATTGCATATTATTTGCAAGTCATCGTTAGTTTGCGCAAAGGAGTAATGGACGCGCCTGTGTGGCAAGTACGGTCGTGTGGCCAAATGGTTAACGCGACCGATACAGATACCAAAGTATATACAAAAACAACACCCATTGAACGGCAGCCAATCGCAGCAAGCGGGGAAGCACAAGCCGCTCCTGAACTGACCTTCACCCCACTTATCGAAAAGATCCTCATAGACCGTACTTTGATCTTGCTCCCCGTCCTCTTCCTCCGAGCAATCCTCTTCTACGTCTGATCCGCACTCACACAGGATCTCCGCCTCCTCGCAAACCGGCATAAGTTCGGGGATGATTCGAGCGATCGAGGACCCAGCCTGGGTCACAACCATGCTGCTGTCAAACATCAGATGGAACGGCAGGGCCTGGGAAGTTTAAATAATAAGAATTCTAAAGATTGATGCTTTTATTTACATGGGCTGTTTAGCTGTTGATTCTCCATGTTTAGACCATTTTATTTAAATAAGATAATGAGGATTTCAGTTGAGGCTAAATATGTCCGGAACAAAACGAAATTAACTTGTTGTATATAATAATTTGTTGTTGTTTAAACTGTTTTTTGATTTTATCCTTGCGAAATTATTTCATGTTACTGCACGTTAGCCGCTCTACGGGAGCCATTACTTCATTTTTTACACCCGCCCATAGCTGACAGTTGTTGTGGTATCGAAGCTAGTTACTTGCTGTTCATTTTAGTCGTTGGGGAATGCTATTAAACGGACGTTTGAGCCCATATTTTAAACTAAAACTAAAACAATGTATCTGCGGTATACAATACGTTAAATTAGCTCTGGCATAATCAGGTGACAAATGTCCATATTTCAAAACTGTCGCAACTTTTACAATCTTCGGTAAAAACAATACATTAGCCAACCCACCATTAATCTATTGAACATTAAATATTTTAAATACGTGTGACGTTTTTACAACGGAAAAAACACGGAAAAAGTACCATGGGAGCGAGATCGTATTTTTTAACGAGTTGAAATGCTCTTCTCCCACTGTCGAAAAGAGAAAACCCGAAGCGTCACGTTTTTTAAGGCGTTGAAAAACAAGGAGTCAAGCCTATCCTGCTTGATGGAAACGCTCTGTTGCGACTTACGTAAGTCTAATTACATTGCAAATAAAGCCTACGCACTTTCTATGCTTGAGATGCGCAATGCGGAAGAGTTGTTTTTAAATGGGAAACAATAATGTATAGTCACGGAAAAGCTAACGGGCACTACGGCGTTACCTATATATTTATATAGGTACGTTTGTGAACACAGAAACTACGTCCTACACCCGAATTGCTCGCAATGACCTCGCAGTTGCATAAAGTGAAGTTCTAACATGGGCAACCGTCGGATAACCTCTCACCAACCGTCGGCTTTAATTATGCTAATGTAATATAGATTGTGTACGAATCAGACTTGCTTTAGTTTTAATAGAAGGCAATGTCTATTAAGTGCCTCGTCCATAGACACCACTGACTAGATAGCGATCAGTTTCTATCCCAAATACTTTTAGCTAAAAGAAAACACACAAACCCTTCAATCTATTCGGCCGGATATGGTAGACGGACGGATTATTAGTTAAACGGTTTTGGTATCGAACCAGTCGCTTAACCAGATTATGGGTACAAGGGAATCGGATCATAGCCTTTATTTTCCTAAGTATCACTGGTCGTTTCAATTAAGCACTTCATTTTGGTCAGCAACAGAAAGGCTAACATACTTTGCATAATGTGGGAGCACCAATAATTGGTTCCATGGTTGAAATTGCTTCCTCGATTGTTGCCAAGTCCTTGGTTTTTCCGCCCGACAACGTTCCCGACTTCGCCACAATCTCGAATTGAACATGATCGCAATTTTCGTCTTTGCGTTTTATAACCTGCAACAGCAGAAATATAAGATTTAATATACAAAAAACAGGTTAAAATAAAAAGAAACATAATAAGGAACAGAAAAAGATGACATTGTTTTTTTAATCAATATATGCAATTATAAACAGATTATATTTAATTCTTTTAAATTGCTTGGGAGTCAACAGCGAATGACTATGCAGAAATTATCGAGAGCCTATTTTGGAGATTTAAGCATCGTCCTCGCGTCTGAAATGTCTAATCAGGGAGACACAGAGTTCTGTCTCCAGTCCGCAACAAACATCTTAATCTTAGGAAATCAATGCTGGCAGCAGCTTTTATCGAGCGCGAACCGCGGGATAGTTCGACCACGGGCGACAAAATTAACTTCGATTGTCTTGTTCGGTTGTCTCTTGTGGTCTGCGTGTCTTGTCTATGCTTTAAATTAATTTGCGCCAAACATTGTAGTTTGGCAGCAGAAGGCGAGCAATCCAATGACTTTATTGACGCGCCGGTCCCGCGGGAGAGGGTGATGCCTTTTGATGGGCGGATTTCGTGCACGAGGTTAAATTAAGGCTACGGTTTCGGGGTGGTCCTCTCGAAAGTGGCGGACCAGAGTGATAGGGCAGAAATTATCGCATAATTGAGCAGCTGCGCAATCTGCTATAAAGTTACAAGCTCGCAAACAAATTGCTTTCTCATGGCCAAACCGGCGGTGAACCCCAATACCCCACCATGCAGAACGGGTAACAATGCGAATGGGTAAAGGGTGCGTTGGCGTACTTTATAAGTTTGGTTCAAAACATGTATAGCTAACAGTTTGAAAGCTGTGATTTTTTAAATTAGCTTTGGGTGGTACATTTGGCCTCTGCCCTATTATGCTTTTACAAAGGCATAAATGGCCTTATTAACATGACTTGTCGCAATTACGTAACCCAATACGCATTAAAATGACGCATTTGATAAAAACCCAAAGGTTTTAAGAGCAAAACACAATTCATCCATCCGAATTTGGGGTCATACCCGGTCGGTTCTTGATAAAAAATTTTTTTATTGTGGATCCATTTCGATATACGGCGAAAAAACGTTATTCCGCCGCTGAAGTTGATTAAAAAGTCATGGATAAAGTCTATTATCCAGCAAGACAAGTTTACTGCAGTGACATTCATGGAATGGCTGAATGATAAATTGACAGGTATAGTTCGAACGGCGGATCGGCTAACGTGTATACCGACGAGGCACGAATTAATTCACGCGTTATAAATCGATTCCATGTAGATATAGGTCTGTAAATGTCAATCCGGAAATCTAAAATCGAAAAGTGTGAACATTGCTCGTATAACCGACATCCCTTGGCAAATAGCAATAAAGCGTGGCCTCGGTTGTGTAACAACAGGGAATGGGTGGTTTAGACTGTGCGCAACATAACTTTTATTTACTTTGGCACAGTGTGCATTTAAAATTCCCAGGAATGTATCGAGTTTTATATACTTATTTTGAAATGGATTTTAAAAAGACCAGTGTAAGTAATCCATTTCGATAGCTGAAGTGGTGGTTAAATTCACGAGAAAACAAGCTCAAGCGATTTGGTCGTACGTTTGGTTGATTAAAAATGTGGCGGGGTAAACAGGTAACGCAAAGTTCAAGTTGGTGGCATAATCCAATGGTTTCCAACTGGGATCCCGAGACATACTGGTTGCTATTTGCATTAATCAGTGATGCCAAAGGTTGTTCGCCACTTTGGTCCCCTGTACTTGTTAATACGACCCGGTAATTGGTAGTAGAAATTACAAGTTTAAATTTAACATTAATGTGTAGCTCCACATTATTTTCTTTTCTTAACGCCTGAGTGCGTTTGTTAAAACGGCATAGAACGTTTTAGCAGCAAAATTACTGAGAGATGCCACGGTGCCGCAAACTATTGGCCTGTTTGTTAGTAGGGATTAACCATTCTAGAATAAATTTCAAATTTAATTATTTAATTCGAATAGGAAATAATTCGGATTTTTTTTTAATTCGAAATTAAGTGCTCATAGTGGAAAAAGTAAATTTTATTTATATGATTTTGATTAAAACTTATATAAGAGTAGTAAATTTTGTTCAGTTAACAACGATGATTATTATAAATAAAAATAAATTTTATTTATTATTCACACAGGCAATTATAATTATCCTTATTAAATTAGTTTGAAAAATGTCGTTTTCTTTTACAGCGGTTCAAAATTCTAGATTCTAGAATTATTCTAAAAAACAAACTGATTTTAATACGGTTATCTCTATCAATTGACAGTGTGTACTGGAGCAGTGTACACAAACATCTCCATTTTTATCCGGACCGTATAAGCCATTTTACAAACAATGCCTAAGCCCAATGTTTGACCTTTCACCACATTCACCTCAACAATTCTGCAACTTTTTATCAACCCTTGCCAAATTGTCGCCAATAAATAATATACCATCACAATGCTGCACCCCATGACTGAAGTGTAAACAAGCAGTGAATATAAAAGTCGTAGACATAGTGCGTATTGAACGCTACACGCAAAACGTAACGTTAAACGTTAAAAATTCTACAAAGTTTTTCGTTTATTCCCGTGGAAGAAATTCCTACCTGGTTTTGAAACGTTGCCTTATCCAAAATAGAAAAACACTTGGATAATCGGTTTTTCTTTCAGTCGTTAAATAACCGCCTACAAAATCAGTCCACGTCTTACCTTAACCTCCGTTTCCGTAGCGTGGAGTTTCTTGGATACCGCTTTTACGATGCCGATCACTATATCTTCCAGTCCGTCCCGCTCCGAGTAGTAGTGCAAGGTCAAGGTGTCGTCGTTGCCGTTGTCGGTACAACGGAAGCTGGGAGCTCGCATCCCAGGGTACACCGAGCTCAGGTGATCGTGCAGGGCGTCGAGGTTCTAAGGGGAATTTGCAGATCAATTTTAAATGCCTTTCTGGATGTATTCGGAAAGTTTTGGTTTTATTTAGTTTATGTTTTCCCTAGTACTAAATAATGCAAAAGGAATCAAATTACGCTCGTTAAAACACGTCATTAAATAACGGGATAGAAATAAATAAATATAGAGGACCAAACCCAAGCATAAAAATCCGAATATTTTGTATACTTTTATTTCTTATTAAATCTAAAACATATAAGCCCATATGAGTTTTTGTAGAACGCTATTTAGTAATGGTCAACAACTCACCTATTTTGGTCGCTATTAATAAGCAAGGCAATAGCTTGACCGCACAAACATTGAGGTTATAATTACATGCGGTGATATATGACACTATTATATGTCCCGCAATTTAGATTCGAAGAGTTTTAAAGGTTACAGGCGAACTACACACGGTAGGTTAATCATTTACGTTCATCATTATGATACACACGCTACATTCGATGAAATATAGAAATCACCTCCAGAAATTCTCTCACGCTGGAGCCCAGAACCCTTAAAATCACATCGTATCCCGACTCCTCGCAAAACTGAAAGAAGAAACTGCCGAAAAGTTCCAGAATCTTGTCGCTATCCGTTTCTGCCAAAATGTTAATTTTAAATGTAATTTTAAAAGGCATCAAGCTAAACGGTATAGCCTACCTATAAATAGTAAGACATTCTGGCATAAAGCTTACCATTATCAACTTTTATTTTGGATAATTTGTTTCGCTCCAAACAAAGACGTAAATTGATTACCCTTTAATAATTAGGTTAAATAAACTTGTGAAATAGTTGACTACTGAACCAAGCCGAAAACGGAAAATCTAATAATCATGATCTCTAAACGGATATTGCGTTAAGTATCGAATACATTCCTAGAAATCTTTCAAATGGTGACAAGGGGATGTGATGTAAATCACTAATATGTGCACACATCGCGATTTACCGGTTTCCGAGCAACCGTAAGCGCTAATCATTCGGTAAACCTCGACACAGTACTGAACAGCGGAAGGTAAAGTTGTAAATCTAAAGCTGGGTCGCATGTGCTGGTCATTTGAAACGACTTACTGAGGACTTTTACAGCGGCCTTGACCAAGTCGAATGTACACACGTCATCGTAGACAATTCGTTGAATGAACTGTCCCTGCATGTGCAGATCTGCTTCCTGCCTTTGAAAGAAAATTAAACTTAATGTACTAAAACTTTTAAACTTAATGTACTAAAACTTTTAAACTTTATGTACTAAAACTTTTAAACTTAATGTACTAAAAGATTTTTACAAAATATTGTTATTATCGTAAAAGTTGACTTACTTTATTTCGTTCCAAATTTCTTCCCCAAAATTCCGAAGAACCAACTGCTCCAAGGCGTAATTCACGAAGCCGTACTGTGAAAAACAACATATATTTCCAAAACGTCACATTTGTAAGCCATGCTGTACAACATTCCGTATTTATATAGCCTAATACATAGTTTAAAAAATGTCAGGTAGGATTAGCGTAAGATCGGTCGGTATACGTACCATGGTGCTTGGAACCTGTCGGCGGACAGCTCTTCTGATGTGCTTGCATTTAGTCTCTTACTTTCCAATGCGCACCTTATCAGTACAGCATCCCAGTTTTATGAGGTGGAGCGTCGTAAAAACGTCGTTCGCCAAGCTTGTTTTCTGACGTCACACTAACAAACGCGGAGCTAAGGCAAACTCAATGTATATTTCTAAAAATAAGTTAAAACCAATACAAGTAACTATTTTGAAGTTAAAGTAAGAATTAGAGACTATAAGCTCAACATAAGAAATATTTCTTCTCAAGTAGAGCTATAAATTCCTAAAATTGTTCTCCCCAAGATTTCTCTACTGTGCTACTTTTCGTGGTCTTTAGTGTGGCAACCAAAATAGAATGTTGCCGAAGCTAGAACTAATTAAAGGTAAGTTGTCCGCTGCTGTGCTGAAAAACTATCGAATAATTGCATCGAAACGGCTATTCCCTTGCTCCTAATTTTAATAAGCTCTGTGTCGGTACAGTCCCATAGCAATACCTGTCTTAGTTGTCCTCGAATCGATTAAATGGCAAGCGTTGCTAAAAGCTGGCACCGTGCACTCTCAAGTAAGCTGCACTGGTTTGCCTTTGTTACCCATGCAGTGATAAACCCGGTTCTTCAATCTCCACTCAACGTTCTACATGAAACGGCTGCCGAAAGTAGACTAGAAACTGACAAAAAATCGAACCAACAGCCCAGCTATGTTGACTAATTAATCCAAGTGCCCTTTTATTTGTAACTCGGTGAGTTATAACAGTAAAGGCTGTGCGGTATATGCGGATAGCTGTGGTAAACACTGTATTGCCTCATTACTGTATCGGAAAACGTGAACGCTAGCTATGAATAAAAAACAAAACTTTTTGCACTACACTAATGCCCAGTTTTGTGGAATGTATAAAACCGAAATAGCTTGCTACTATACTGTTTTATTAATATTGAAAACAGAAAAATAGTTCCACGAAAATAATGCTATTATCCCGAATGATATTTATTTGCCGAACATAGATTTTCCATCTGGAAGGCTAGACAGGCGATAAAAATGACGATGACCACAAAGATTAAGATTACTAACTGTATCGATCTATATAGCGTGTGGACTAGCAAAGATATTTTCCATTTAATATTGTGGTATAGCTCAATTAGGTGCTCTGATTAAAAAGGTAAATAAAGCAGGTGGCGCTGACCGATAGTCTGTAAATATATGCTGAACCTATTATAACAGGGAAATGGTGGGACTGCTTATTTAATTGTTACATTTTTGTCGCATTGTTACATCATAAAGAAAGCTTTTATTTGGGATTCTACGCATTGACGACATCTTACATGCTTTTAGGACATAAAATCCACCCTTCGATTTGCGAGTTAAAATTGCTCTTTCGAAAAGTTTAGAAATAAACCCTTTTCGTGTGTTAGCAACCTATACACAAATGGGCTAGTTATAGTACTCCCACTTTTGTTTACATAGCATCTGCTTAAGCGTTATATAAAAAAGCACAGCTAAACAAAACACACCGACTTGAAAACTATATTTGACCATATCTCGAGTAAGTAGATGCCCTAACACTATAATCAAGAATATGACTAATACACTAATCACTCGTCACGTCCGGCGGAAAATTTGTTTTGATTTCGTCGCGTGAAACAAACCTGGTTTGTAAGTGTGTAGTTTCGATTTCCAGAGAGAGAGAGTCAAGAAAAAAATACCAAATTTAAATAATAGCTAGGGTTGGCGTATAAATTCTTGATTAAGAGTTGACCGATAATTGCAATACACCGTAGTTTTCAACTACAAACCGTTAGAAAGCGATATGGATTACATAAAACGTCCCGATTCCGGTAGTTTTAAACTTAATAACGCTTTAGTGGATTAGGGATTACTTAAACTTGGTATTTTCGCACTTGCAGTAAGGTAAACAAATGTACTGCTGTTGGAGCGATTCATTCAAAAAGTCCGGACGATTGCTGGAAAGAGGTCCAGGAGCATATAAACCCCAGAACACAACCTTTGTTTGCTGTATTGTAACATTTTACGGCCAATGTGACATTACAAAGACATTTGAATTAACCAACAAACTTACCGTCCATGCAAAAGTGATTTATTAACAGAGCAAGCATATAGATGGCGTCGTTTAATGGTTGGTTAATTATCAGTTCACGTTTAACCCGGGATGTGGTCAGTTAACGATTATAACCAGGTGGCCATGATACTGATTCGTTATTGGGTGGAATGATTAAGTAGATGTCATATTATTCCACTGAAAATGCAAATAAGTAATCGTGAAGCGGCGCTTATATACAGGTAAATATATCCCAGGGTTCATTTCTGATCACGTCACAGTAGCTTCTTATGATTGTTGGTGACGTAGGAAGAGCTCCTGCTGTAGATTTCTTTTTCGTGGTCGACGATGAACCTACAATGAATTGTCGTCGCTGATTTAAGGGCTGATCGATATAAAGTGCGTTCGTTCTGTCAGTTGTGCGTATTCTCCGCGTAGCTCCGGCACAAAAGAACATTTTACGATAATGAAATTAACTGGCTGTACCCGCGCATTTAAATCTGTCGAGCGAATATAAATGTTTCTTGGAAAACAGTTTTTTTCAGTTCTCGCATGGACGCAGCCAGTTGGCGGTAAGTTGAACTTGGGTGGTAAAAGGAAATAAAGATTCTGTGCGTTAATCGTCATTGGCATTATTTAGGAAAACTAAATGGAATGAAGGTGTAGGTGGGGAACATCACACTCCAAGGAAGCTTACGTCGTTGGGTTGGACTTATATACGTTGAAGAAGCTTTATCATACGGTCAATCGTGCGATAACATCATGCCCGCACCGTTGGGGTATCACTGTTTTTGCAGTGTTATATATGATGGAGGCGTTATTTTAGTTTTAGTTCAACCCATCAATCTGCTGGTTGACCTCCATTAAGTGCCGAGCGCAAGAAAACAACTGACTAGCCAGTGCCTGGTTATAAATTTTACTTATTGAGCAGTTTCCGTCCGTTTCAAGTTTTTAGCTTTGAAAATTAGAACGATAACCCTTACGACAAATGTTACTGTGAGCGTGATCGAATTGCGACTTACTTCAGCAAAAGCTGGATGTGCTTCAATATTATCTTCAACTTGTGATCTCGAATGTCCATCCGGGCGAATATCTCCGGCAGTTTAACTGTTGTGAAAAAACAACACATACAATGACGTAATAATGCACGCATTAAAAAATAATACGTGTTATAAAGTTCATACATACCGAACAATCGTAGAAAATGCTGAATGCCGTAAACAAGAGAGCAAGGGACGTTGCAGTTGTCTTGAGAGCGGTAGTCACTGGCAAATAAGCTCCATTCCCAAGCCTAAACACAGTAGACATTCCGTGTTTTATTTTAATTGCAGATCAGAAAAACAATCATTTAGCTAACTGCAAACGCCGGGTTTTATTACTTTACTTATTAACCAAGTAAATAAACGAGTAAAATTAGTTTATAAAATGAGAAAAAGCCAATGATCCTATTCCTATATACAAAACGTCAAGAAACTAATAATTTAGGTTATATTGGGGGGTGGGTAATATAATATGGACGCATATACAACTGCTTTATTATGGACTTTAACAGAAAAATAACAATTTGGGACTGTTAAACAACCTAGGTATTTAGTTACTGTTTATGTCGGCCACATTGTCATTGTTTGCCTTATACTGCATATATCAAAATATTAATATGTAAAAAAAATCTAAACCAAAATTAGTATATAAAAATTTAAACTTTTAATGGGTATCAAAACCACAATTAATTCGCTCAAAACAAAGTTTTTAAAGGTTTACAAAACTGTAAAAATTATACACTGATAAACTGTTTTGTGACCTGTGCGAGCTGCACAGCTTTCTTGAGGTCGCTTCCAGCTGTGGCTATGTAAGCTTCCCGGCATATTGTACGCAGATTGATGTCCGGGGAGGTGCAAGTATATCTGGGGTGAGTGGGGTTGGTTTAGCTACCTTAAGGTTCACTATTATTGTTGTGATCAAACCTTGTACGTTGTACCCACCATCATAGTTAAAACTACAGTGCATTGTATATGATTTAGACATTTCTGCTGGAGCACCGTGCGTAAACTACTCGCTTTAACAACATCTGAACAGATTTAACTTAAATATAAGCAAGAAAACTGTATACTAAAAAAAGGAAAATTACCTACAACCCCATTCCTAACCTTAACCTAACCAAACTTTAAACCCATTCATAAACCCTTCCCTAACTTCCCTTTCAGTGTGCTGTTTTCCTATTTCCCTGTATCTAATCAGATGTGTGTAGTGTGCACAGCCAGTGTGTTAAGTGTTGTAATCTTTCTTGACCTGAAAACAAACATGGGAATCTGAATTGTGAGCTTACCTTCCCCCTTGTTGGATGAGGTGTGGCAGTGGAGTGGTTGTGTTGCATCTGCCGTGCTGGTGGTTGGCTGGGGATCTCAGGAATACTAGTGTTTCCAGGTGCAGTGGTGTCTGGCGGCGAGTTCTATCAGGGTCTGTTGAAACGCGAAATGGGTTAGCGCACAAAACGTATTGGTACAAAAGTATTAGGTTTAATTTTATTAACCATAAATCACACTGTGTATTACATCACTGTATAGCCTTGTTTGAAATTCAACAATCGACATATTTAAAACTCAATGTTTTTTTTATTTTAAAACTCCATTAACAACTGAATAAAATGTAATATATATTTGTAACAGACAACTACACAAAACACATAATGCCAAGACTAAAAAACTTCCGGTTTTAAAGCAATGAGCTAATAACAATCAGGTTTAAAAAATGTTGGTATCGTCAATTTTCTACTTTTTAATCTGGTTTATGAAGTTGTTCAGATAGTATTGTCCCCTACTGTGGGAAGGAAGTACTGTAAGCTGTAACAACTGTTTGCTTTTGGTGCTTAGTTTTTATAGGACAGATTTCCGAATGATACAATATGATTAATGTATAAATTAAAAATGTACAGTTTAAAACAAACCGTTTCTTTTTTTCCCTCCTTCACTCTGTGGGGAGGTGGGTGGAGATATCTGCAGGGAGGAGGGGGTTAACAATTATAATCCGCACCTTAAAACTACCAGTGAAATGACTGTAGAACGATACAGAAATATATGCAAAGTACATGACTATAAACAGTGACATGCATTGGGTGGAACT